>JAEQBH010003367.1:0-466114 GCA_016808115.1 Tetrastigma voinierianum
TTCTCCATTACATTCAGGTTGTTGATTACCTGATCAATTACAGAAACCCACGAAACAATGTGTCCAGCAAAAATGTGTTCATATCTTGAATCATCCTCTTTGTAATTCAGAACAAGTTAGTGTTTCCAAGGAATCAGGGCTCAGGTTCCTCCTTGGGTGCCTCAAATATCTTGAATATGAGTGTTTTAATATATAATACTTTAATATGAGTTTCACAAAATCAGAAACAATGTTAGTAGCAGCTGGAAGGAACCGAAGTCACTATGCTTCCATTAGTTTGATATAAGGCTGCCACAATTCTCATTTCTCTTTCTGTCATTCTTGCATTTATGTGGTGGACCACTGAATTATTTTTTAGCATCTATTCATAAAATCCTAAAATCTACTGTATGAATTGAAAAAATAAAAAATAAAAAAAAAAAGAATCCAAAGTTAAATAATTTGGTCTCCACAAAAAAGTTTAAGGAAAGGAAATGAAAAAGAAAAAGGAAAAATGATGTGAACTTCTTGTGGATAATGGATATACAACACGACTCATTTTTGAAAACAATATGAAATAAATAAAACCTTCTTTTTTTTTCTTTTTCCGATTGTGGATGACCAAGACCAATGAAGCATGTTGTCGGTAAAGAATTAAAGGTGGGGGATATTATGTGGGAGTTTTGTACGGAAATGGTGCATTTGAAAAGAAAAAAGATCATCGGTTCGCGGGGATAATATTGACAAAAGTAGTGCACGATCTGAGCAACCACAGCTGGCAATTGATTCCTACTAGGCCGTGACGACAACGGCGGCTTTGAATTCGAGAAGTGTAGGCAATGACAATGGCGACTTTTGAAATCGGGGAAATTGCAGGCGCGACCACAAGCTGGCGGCAATTGGGTTTTAAATGCGGCGACCTATGTGGCGATTAGATGTTCAAATGCGCCGACACTTGCAGCAAATGGGAGGATTAAATTTCGCAGCGCTAGGGCTTTCTTCTCAGCTGACCACTTCTTCTCTTCTCTACGTTACGCTCTGATCGAAGCTCACGTCTGCTCCGATGCTCCTCTCAGGTGGTGTACCATCCATACTTCTCGTCCCTTCTATTCATGGGCTCGGTGCTTGCTCCGGCTTTTGAAGAACGTTTACTTAATTTTTTCATGTGTTTCTATGCGTGCTTTACAATCTTGCAATGTTAGAGACGATTTGTTTTTGTTTCGGTTTCTGGTGGGATTTATTGTTGTGATTTGTGATCTTTGTTGGTGGTTAGATGACCTTTCTGCTTGAATGTGCTTAAACAAAAAGAATGGGAGTGGAGAAACTTTAAAATGTGAAAGAAAAAATTTCCAGATCAATCAACATTGACAAAAGAAACACGTTTCTGCTTTTGGTTTATATTCCTTCTAACTGTGGGAATCAAAGAATTTAAGACTTGTCAACCATTTCAAGCAAAAGCCCAATCCAAGACATACTTCTTAGCATGGTCCTAAAGGCAACAAAAGGGATACTAAGAGTTAGAGGCCTCTTTTTTTTTATTCTATTAACGATTACCCAAAAATGGCACCATGTTAGCTAGCCATGTGAAGATTCTGATAAACAGTTCACTTTTCTTATAGTTTTCCACCAATTCATTATGCACTTCATTGCAAGAAGTTGGGTCACACTTGTAGATGGAGCCCTTACAATAATATAGTACTCGAGCTTCCATTCTTTACTTCAAGAGAACAACTTAGTTAAAACATGTCCTTTGAGCTCTTTTGCAAATAAAGACATGGAAATAGTAAGGAACTAACAAACAACGACATCTCCTAGAAGTTAATTTTTTTCATGTGTTTCTTTTGCAATGTCAATAAAATTCATGATGTTGAGATGATTTGTTTTATGGTTTCAAGCTTCTATTTCTGGCTATGTGGTTATGTTTAAGCTAAAGTCAATAACTAATGAAAGGCAAATATATGATCTATTGACTATGAGGAGCCCAATTGTCTCGATCTCAAGTTCATTCCCCCATCATATCAAGTCTCCTTAGGATCATTAAAGATTTACCTAACCTTTAACTTTAGAACACACACTTCGTGAGAGATAAGATTAACTGCTGTATGTAATAAATTGTAAATTACAACCCAAACACTACAATTGCAACATATATAAAAAGAATGAAATGGTTAACCCTCTAAACCTTAATCCTAGTGTGGATTGACGTTGCTCATACTAAATCCAATCTCAACTCGCCATGAATAGAGGAGCATCTATCAAGTATAACTGTAAACCAATTTCCAAGGCTCCATAGCAAAGCTTATCAATTGGGTTAACATGAAGAGAAAGCAAAGAAGAGATATATATATATATACATGCAGCGAAGACTATCAATCTTGCACTTCCGCCAAAACTCTAGCAAAGAAGAGGTGGTTTCCTGTGCTACCCCATTTCACGCCCCGTAGTCAGACACCCTATCAGCTCGCAATACTAGTGCCAGCAATTTCATCTGGTACCGCATCGACACCCCATCATGGAAATGAATCATCCATCCCACCGTCACTATAATCCTGACCAAGGCTCCACGTTATCATCCATTTCTATGAGCTCCATGGAATTCATCATCTCCAGAATGCAGTTAAATGTATGTGCTTATCTGATAACCGTGTTTACAAAGAAGAGTAGATGGCGTGATTGTGTAGTTTATCTAATTTACATGAAACTGTCTTCTTTTAAATGAATGCATAAATGCATCCATATATAGAGAGATTATACATACATACAATGTCCCGTTTGGAACTCCAATCCTTAATTGTCTCCCGTTGTTTGAAATGATATATGTGGTGATACTAAACTTCACACATCAAGCCAGCACCGTGGAAAAGATCGATTCTTCTTCATCCTTACTAGAAATAAATCATTCACTCCTTATTCATTCTTACAGTGTTCTCATCTTTTTTCTCCAACCATTCCTTTCCCCTTTTGACCACCTCCATTCATACATTTATAGATTGATACAGATAAATTCTGCTATGTATCGTGAACCTTCATTATCTAGATAGTTACCAAACAACATGCATTTTCTGAATCCTCTACTTTATAGATGTTTCTAGATCAAACTCAATTTAGAGCGAGATCATGGGAATATGAACTATATGATACATTATCAAAACATGTCTTGACATCTATTTGAACTTTTCTTGAACCATATTATCTAATAATTTGTTTCCTTAATTTCTACCCCAAAAACCACAAAGTTTTCTCTTCCTCAGAATAAATTTTCAGCATAATTAACTAAGAAGGTTTCAGGCACCCTATAAGTACCCAATTTCTCAATGATAGAATACCTTCGCTTTAATAGATAATCCGTAGAGAAAGGCTCTTGCATACATATGCCCTTAGGAATTACCGATATTTAAGGCCTTCATTCGTAGATAAATATTTCATAGCGTAACTCCCGTCACGCCTGTGCAAGAATATAGTTAATTGCCAATATATTTAAGCCCTTATCCTAAATCTATGCGTTTTAATTTGCTATTGCAAGATACTCAACCACTAAAAAGGATTAATTGATGATAAACTTGAAGAGTTAATAACATATGAAGTGAGCAAGTACATATAAATTTGATCAACAGCAATGTGGATGAAATATTCTCGATCCTTCATCTTCCCATCATAACTTCATTTGGTAGCTACCATATCAACTTGTTGTTGCTGCATAGCCCTACATTTCCATGCCATCCTATACCAATTAACCAAAATGCACAAAGAAGTTTAAACCCCAAAAACCTTAAAACCCTAAAACCCTAAAACCCTAAAACCCTAAATCTCTAAAACCATACAATCCTAAAACCCTAAAACCTTCATTAAATCTTTAAAACCCTAGAACCCTAAAACCGTAAAAACCCCATAACCTTGAAACCCTAAAACCGTAAAACCCCATAACCTTGAAACCTTAAAACCACATGATTAATACCCTAAAACCCTAAAACCCCTCAAAACCCTAAAACCCCAATGGCTAACACCATACAACCCTGAAACCCTAAAACCGTTAAACCTTGAAACCTTCAAACCTTGAATCGCTAAAACGGCAAAACCTTAAAACCCTAAAACCCTAAATCCCTACAACCTTGAAACCTTGAAACCTTGAAACACTAAAACGCTAAAACCCTCATACCGTAAAACCCTAACCTCGTGAAACCCTAAAACCATATGACATTAAATCTTTAAAACCCTAAAACCCTAAATATGTAAAACCCCATAACCTTGAAACCCTAAAACCGTAAAACCCCATAACCTTGAAACCCTAAAACCACATGACATTAATACCCTAAAACCCTAAAACCCTAAAACATTGAAACCTCAAACCGTAAAACCCTAAAACCTTGAAACCCTAAAACCATATGACATTAAATCTTTAAAACCCTAAAACCGTAAAACCCCAAAACCTTGAAACCCTAAAACCGTAAAACTCCATAACCTTGAAACCCTAAAACCATGACATTAATACCCTAAAACCCTAAACCCAAACCCTAAAACCCCAATGGTTAATACCTACATACAACCCGAAACCCCTAAAATCAAGTAAACCTTGAAACCTTTCAAACCTTGAATCGCTTAAATGGCAAACCTTAAACCCTAAAACCCTAAATCCCTCTACAACCTTGGAAACCTTGAAACCTGAAACACTAAAACATGCAAAACCCCCATACCGTAAAACCCTAACCTCGTAAAACCCTAAAACCATATGACATTAAATCTTTAAAACCCTAGAACCCTAAAACTGTAAAACCCCATAACCTTGAAACCCTAAAACCGTAAAACCCCATAACCTTGAAACCCTAAAACCACATGACATTAATACCCTAAAACCCTAAAACCATACAACCCTCAAACCCTAAAACCGTTAAACCTCGAAACCTTCAAACCTTGAATCGCTAAAACGGCAAAACCTTAAAATCCTAAAACTTGAACTTGAACACTCAAACCCCAAAACACTGAAACCGTAAGACCCTAAAACCCGAAGACCCGAAACCCTGGAACAACGACATTTCAACCCTAAAACCCTAAAACCCTGAAACCTTGAGACCCTAAAACCGTAAAAACCTAAAACCTTGAAACCCTATAACCACTTGATATTAAAACCTTAAAATCCTAAAACCATTCAAAACCCTAAAACCTTAAATCCATAAAACCTTAAAACATTGAAACACTAAACCCTAAACCTTAAAGGTTTTTAATTATCGTGGATGATTTCTCCAATGTTTTACTAATATGTATACGTCTTTACATCCAGTTATATATATGGCGTCGCAGGGCTTCATGACGATCCATTGATCCATCTATTCTATTACAAGACGTATAATGTGTCCCCACTCGTCGACACTGAAAGTGTGTTTGTATTTTATTATTCATGAATTAACATTCCGCTTTTACTCTCTAATCTATATATATATTCACTATAAACATGGTTTATTCGGCACTGTAGTTACAGAAGTCCTCCGCCCTCGACAAAGAATGTGAGCCTTCCTCAGCCAGTGGAGGATGGATCCACGCATTCGTCCATATGTGATCCGCGCAGGATTCTATGGTATATACCGCTTAGGCCACATCATGATAGATTGGCCGCTTATTACTTGCCTTGTCGAGAGATGGCAGCCCGAGACACACACATTTCATGTCCCAATGAGAGATGATCTATCACGCTAGATGTGATGTCACTATCATCCTGGCTTCAGATCGACCTGACCGCCGTCATGTGTGGACATGTGTGCCTGATAGCGCAGTTATGCGGTGAGTCGCCTGAGTCACCCCACCCACTGATGCTTCCAGAAAATCTACCATTCCATCCCGGTTATGTCGCCAGCTATCCACCCCAGACCCTTGATGCCGAATGAGGTCGATTCGAGCGGAAAATAAGGTTCATCTTAGCACTAATGGGATTCTTCTTGTTTGTGGACAAGAAGGGGGTCCATGTTCACCTGTGCTTTCTCTCCCAATAATTCCGGGATTCGACATGCATATCTACATATTGTCAAGGTGCAAGATTGCATATCCATCGAGTTATGTCGCGCCAACTCGGGACCGTAGATGCGGTATTCGCGGGTCAGATACACCGATACAGTATGTAAATTTATTTTTGTAATTACATACACTTTCGCCTACGTAATTAGATTGCTTAATTTCATTTATTTTATATTCAAATATGGTCTCGGGAGAGACTCACGCGGGCCGACCGATTGGGCGACAACATTTTACATCCAAAGACTACCATCACAGATGCCTTACAGTATGATGACGATGTTGATGGCGTCGTAGCTAAGGGTCTAGACGATGGATTACCAATTGAGCATGGCGTTCAGCCCGAGCCACAGCCGTATAGAGCGAGCGCCTCTCCGTCAGTGTAGGTGGAGAGTACCTTTGACACTGGTGCTTAACCCATCCGGTGTCCTCCTCCTATATCGAGATCAGCTAGACGCACAAACTTCCGATCAGGTAATTATATGTAAAAGTATATGGTTCCATAGTAATTTCATTCATGTTGACATAAAAGTCTTTGACGTCAATGGTTAATGTGTAGGTCTTATGGTACCAGACGTCTGAGAGTCATCACCAACTTCCCGGAGACATTTGCTTAGCTGATCAGGATATCTGGCGCACGATGTCACCCCTTATATGTTTCAAGACCGTTGAGTGGCATCATCCAGAGCGCGTCTTGTAAGACCCGAGAAATTCCAATTTCTGGAATAAGGGCAAAACCGTAATTTTGATTACAAAATTATAATTTCGGTTAAAAATCCATAATTAATTCTCTAGATCTCGGATGATGATACGGATTGTACCGTTGGAATCGTCTCGCGAAATCTAGTTAACACATAAAATTTCATAATTTTCTGAGACAGTCGGAATCGGCACGTTTTTCGAGGCATCGATTTCGGTGTCGGTTATTCGATTGACATGCATCTAAAGGCATAATGTAGTATGCCCATATGTACCATAAGTGGTATGAGAGAATTGATGAAAATGACTATCGGTATAATACGACATCAAACTGAAATGAAGGGACGTAGCCGCCATTTTCAAAGTTTTTGTCAATGACAAAACTCCAAATGTCTTCTTCTTCACTTAACCCAAGAGCCCAAAAACGCGAAGAGGCATAAATGGAGGAGGAAAGGGTGCTGCTTTTGAGAGAATCTTAGAGAGAGAGAGACTTCTCTGGGGAATGCGACGATCCCGGTCTACGGCCTTCCTCGGCAAGAATGAGAAATGTTCACGCTGACAAAGCTACGCTATGGGACCTCCGGATCGGAGTTTCTTCAAACTCCTCGAGGTAGGATTTTCTCCCTCTACTTGGTTTTATTCCCATTTCAATGTTTTACTAATGTTCTCGTTGAATGAGGTCGTTAGGGGTCATTGATCGGTCCCAAACACGGGACCGAATTATTGGAAATAATTGTTTTGCCATGGTGCAATTCGTAATCGTGGGTAGGGGCTGTTTGATAATTTGCGTTGATTTGCGGATTAAATGGTGGTTTGGTATGTATAGCTTAAATGGTCGTGAAACCCGGTTCACTAAGGAACCGATGTTTTAGATTTTTCGGAATAGTAAACGAGGGTTTTACTATTCCCGAAATAGTGTTCTCAAAAATATTTTGTGAAATATGTGTTCGGGCCGAAAGGGATTTAAATTAAATTGTTTGCTTGATCATTAGCCCGGGCGAGCTAATTTTGATGCTTGAAATTGATTAATTACATGACATGATCAGGTGGATTGACATTACGAAAGATATTCACAAGCTATATTTCCGTATACGACATATTCATATCGAACCTGCATACATGTATTCCATATGCACTGAACATCCTAGGACTATAGAGTTAGTGCATGAGACGAGTCTGTAGAAATGGTTCTGAGGGTAGTCTAAAATGTATATTCACCTGAGGGGTAGTCCAACTAAAATATCAATCATTTGAGCGCCCAATTGATATTCACTGAGGGTAGTCCACAAACAAATAATATATCAACTGGTCGGAGCGCCTAAACATATATATTCACGTGAGGGTAGTCCACAAACAACTTAAATATATCAATCGTCATGGATGCCCAATTGATATCCATCTCTCGGATGGTAGTCCACTAAATATAACATCGGAGAGGGTCCCCAATTTATAACACATCGGAGGGTAGCCTACAAATAAAACATAATATTCTCTTACAATGAGGCTTAGCGAGTGTGAGAGAGCCTGAGGACCCTGGATCCAGTTGGCGTCATGTAGACATTCGCTAGATCATGCATTTGCTGAATGTGTGTTTAAATCGAACATTGCACTGCACTTAGGTAGGCGAGGTGTTCTACTTGTGCACATTCTCCTACTGAATGCCTTAAATTTCACCCTCGTCGTGATCCCCCTTTATTTTGCTGTGCACAGGAGCTGCAGGATGCCCGTCCTAGAGATTTATCAGGAAGAAAGCCGGGATGTGGCTTTGGTGTCACGTTGTATACATGTATTAGAATGCTTTTCATTTAATATATGTAGTGTTTAAGAGTGAAAATACTAACTCTCAGAACTATTAGATATACTGTTTATACTGCATGTACATTTAGTACTGCGAGGGCCCAAGTGGTCGTATTGGATATATGGGATTATATCGACCTGCTTGGGACGTGATTACGCAGTGTGATCAGACTCGTAGACTCCTCTCCCGCATGCTGAGACTCGCCTCGATTTTCTGGTGGTGTCGGTAACCCGACATCACCTTAGACCCGCTGGTCGACGGTAGTCAACCCGACCTGCTCGGGCGCCACAAATGCATCGAGCTTAGGTATACGAATACCCAGGAGCTCTGGTTTGGGTATCCATCACCACTGGTGGTTTGACGTGGAGTATAGGTATATGGAAACCTATGGATAGAAAAAATTTGGGCTAGCCATGGTCGAGGAAGAGCATCACCACTGTGTGTGGTTTGATGTCAGTTTAGGTAATGATTACCTAGGAAAATCAATCTGACAAAACTAGGACACTACGCAAGTACGCAGGTGTTGATGTGTTTTGTGTGATTTTGTGAATTAATTGGTGATTGTGTGTATAACATGGTTTGTAATGTGTTATAATGTCAGGTGCTTGTGGTGATTAGCACATAGATGAGTTAAGGAAATATTTTAGGAAATGTCTGAGTGGTATAAAGGTACAAAACCAGAATAAAATGAAGGAAAATAAATTTTTAATAAATTTATTGATGGGAATTGAAGAATAGGAAGAAAATAAATTTTATAAATTTATTTGAGTGGAGAAAATTTTTCGTTGAAAATCAGAAAAAGAAAATAAATTTTATAAATTTATTTGGTTAAGAAGAGGAGAAAATAATTTTCTAAGGTTTTATATGGTGTAAAATTAGTTAAAGTGAAGAAAATAAATTTTATGAATTTATTTGATGTACAGAAAATGGAAAAAAAATTGATTTTAGTGGATTTTAGAGATTTTCCAATTTCTGGAAATAAATGGAAAAATTAATTTTACAATTGCTACTACGTCTAAATATATTGAAAAAATTATTTAATACGCTTTGTATTGTGGAAGGAAGTTTCAAGGCTGAGGGATTGTATTGTGAGAATTGTATTGCAATGTAGGAGTGTAGGTATAGCCATTGTATTGCAGGATTGTATTGCAAGGAAGGCTTAAAGTAAAGGAAATTATATTGCAATACAATTTTGAAATGTAGAGAAGAAGGTCGAGTAGCTCAATTGCATTGCAGAATAGTATCGAGCTGCAATACAAATCAGACAGAACCGTGGTCAGGTAATGGCTAGTGATCAGGACAGAAGAGTAGCGAGGAAATCAGACAATATAAACAAACAACATAGAAATTGTATTGCAATATACAAGAGTGTATTGCTGAAAGGGAAGTTGTGAAATCAGACATAGCGTAGTAGTGAAGAAGGTAATTGTGTTGCAATACATCTTTGTATTGTGACGAATAAGAATCCATGAACAAGAACCGTGAATAGTAATCCGTGAATATTAATCCACAACAAGAAACCGTGAATAGTAATCGTGAATGCAGAATATCACCTGCCAATCCCAGAACAGTACCTTTCTAAAATTTTTTTTTTTTTTTGAAAAATCAAATAAAATAAAATTTGATAAAATTTTCAAAATAAAATTTTCAAAAATAAAATTTTCGAAAATAAAGTTTTGTTGAAAACAATATTTTAAATGCAAATTGATCGACTCAGACATCAGAATGCAAGGACAATGTGTATACACCGATTTATGTGTATGATTGGGCTGCCTCGGCCGCATTGCGCTTCGTAGACATTGTATCGAGTTAATCTACCATTTTAAATCATGATTGCGCTGTAGTTATGTAGGAAATTATATGCATGGTGAAATGCAGATAGAAAGGGTAAATTACTAAGGTTATGAGTAATGACCTTAGGGATTTGGATCACATGAATGAACAAAAGGGCATAGAACCTAATTGAAATAAATAAATTGAGTGGTTGAAATTTACGCCACTTAGAAAATGAACTGCCGCCCATGGTTGCCAAGTCTATTAGTAATCGCATCGCATTACTAGTTAGACCGAAATGAAAATTGTTAAGTGACTATTGTTGCCATTGAACGGTATAGATGGTTGGGTCGAGGATCTAGGACATAGAGGGCTGCCCACTGGCACTGTCGCACCACCGACACTCGACCAGCCGCATTTGATCGCAAGCCTTGTAGAGGCCGTAGTAATGTGAGTGGGCTCGCTTATAGCAATGTGCCAGCATAGCAGTGGTCGTGGAGACCCTAGTAACCCCAGAGGCATCATCCTCCGACATTCACAGGGGGAGGAGACCCGATGGTGGTAGACCATTGGTTCATGCAGAACGAGAAAGTGTTAGAGGCTATGGAGATTACCTCTGACGCGACCAGGATTAGACTAGTTGCGTTCTAGCTAGAGAATGAGGCCCGAATATGGTGGAATGTGACAAGGACCCTAGAGACCTTAGAGGAGCCGTTGTACGTGAGTTCTCCCCTAGGAATTAGGGCGAGAATAAGAATGATAGGTCAAGGTTGCGAGTTAGAGATCTCAGTGGACTTTACCACAATGGACCGGTGATCATGGACATGTCGTAGTTCGATGTCATCCCCGATGGACTGGTCGATAGCCATCGATCGCACAATTGTGAGAGTTAAGAGGTTACCGCCATACACGTGATCTGCACTCGTATGGCTTTCTGTGGGGGACACCTGCGATATTTTCGTCCTGGACAAGATACGCAGTCCAAGTGTCGTGGATTAAGAAGGGGTTGGCTCAAGGAGTCTTACTCCTAGAGGACGAGGAGAGATCGAATTTGGATCTACCTCGAGTAGTGTGCAACATGTGGATACTGTTCTTCCCAGATGAGCCACCGGGACTACCTCCACGCAGGGCAGTAGACTTCCCTGTGATCGAGTTACACCCTGGTACTTCAATCATCTCTATGACTCCGCATAGGATGGCACCAGTTAAGTCGTAGGAACTCAGAGTCCAGTTACAAGAGCTATTGGACAAGGGGTTTATTAGACCGAGCACTTCACCATGGGGCGCTTCGGTTCTAGTTGCGAAGAAGAGGGGCAAGACCCTTCGATTGTGCATTGACTACAGGCAGTTGAACAGGGTCACGATTCAGAATCAGTACCTATTACCGAGGACTGATGATTTGTTTGACCAGTTGAGAGGAGCGCGAGTCTACTTCAAGATAGACCTTCGCACTGGTTATCATCAGCTGAGAGTTAGGGATATGGATATCCCTAAGACAAATAGCCAGTGACGCCGCTATGGGCACTTTGAGTTTACTGCGATCTCCTTCGATCGGTTTAACGCGCTTAGCACAGCTCATGTGCGTAGGGTGTTCGATACCCCATCTAGATCGGTTTAGCCATTAGTCTTCGTGGATGACATTCTGATCTACTCCCAATCAGAGTGGGAGCATGAGTATTAGTTGAGGATCGTCTTACAGTTGTTGAGAGACCTCGGTGTACTAGAAAGTTGATGAGTCTTTAGTTTTAGCCCTTCTTGAAGGGAGGTTTGGGACACGTGGTGTCGGCACGAGTGCTAGTCGACCCTAGGAAGGTTGAGCGGTGATGCGTTGGGAGGGAGACCGGATGTCAATCTTCGAGATCGTAGTTTCTTGGGATTGTTTGGTATTACGGGATATGGACTCATGGTTAGGTATTACGACCATAGAGAAGAAATTAAGGACTTGGAACACTAAGGATCAATTGTTGGTAGCAAGAGGATCGGCTTTCTTCTAGTTCGGGAAGGCGGAAGACACGCTTCACACTAGTTTCGGGACTAGGGTGATTGAGCATAGTGGCGGGTTGCCACAGGGCCAGTCCAGGTGGGGCAATGGATTGATTAGGCTGTGTAGGACAAGGGGCATACGGTTCTTTCCTCCCACACCCTAGTGCAGGTTAGAGGAACCCGATTTGATTCGGGTGCTATACAAAGCACTTCAACAAACGAGATAGGCTAGGGGGCGGAGTGTGGGTCAAAGTCGAGGGCGCGCGAGGAGTTGCGCGACGGAAGCGCTGGTGGACCTTGAATTGTTAGACCTATTAGTTTGTTGATTGTCGGGCTTGACATGGATGAGTTGGCTGACCATCGAGTTGTCGATGAGTGAGACTTAAGCGGGTTGTCATGCCGACCACGGCGGTTCTCAGAGGTTAAGGCCTTTGAAGCCGGTGTGATGTTTCTTCCCCGGGTTATGGTGAGGAGTTAGCCTGATGGTTGGCGGGATTATGAGTGAGAGATCTCGAGATTCTGCTCATGGTGGGCAAGGGATGGTTGTCCGCGATTATGGCATCATTCAGTTCATGTGCGGTAACATCGATCGCAGTTGTGGTGCACGATGCGGTCATTCACCACTCTTGGTGAGTGTGGGTTAAATCTGTTTCGTCGGTAATGGTTGAGTCGGGGAAATGGGGCTGGTGGCAGAAGGTGTCTGTCGAGATGGCTCACGCGGTCGGGTTATCACGCGGGACCAGTGATAGGGTGAGTGACTCGAGATGCTTCCTGAGGACATAGTTGTCAGCGATGAGAGTTGAGTGGTCGGGGTGACTCGGGTTTGGATACTGCCCCAGAGTGCATTGGATGTGGTTGAGCGCAGGGCTCGGTGGAAATGGATGTCACATGGCATGGATTAGATCCATTGGTTAGCCGATTGATTTAGCTGAGTTAAGCGATTTTAGCAAGGTTGTATGGGATTCACGTGTGTATGGATTTACTACATAAAGTTGTTGAAGACATGTTTGCAAACATGTGTCTGGATCGGTGAAAGTTAATTGCCCTTAGTAGAATTCGACTAAACAACGATTATGGCGGTGTATGGGAGGCCATGTGGATTACTCGTTATGATTGGGCTAGGGTGGAAGAGGCTCCATCAGCGGTCACGGTCGGTCAAAGACACCTATGAGAAGGTGAGCTTGATACGATAGCGTCTTCTCACGGCTCAGAGCCGGCAGAAGAGCTATGCTAATGTAAGACGTCGACCTTTAGAGTTCGAGGTTAGTGATCGCGTTTTCTTGAAGGTGATGCCTAAGAGAGGAGTGATCAGTTCGGCAAGCGCAGGAAGCTATCGCCGAGGTTTATTGGGCCTTTCGAGATACTCGAGAGGATAGGCACTGTTGCGTACCGGTTAGTGCCTTGACATGTCGGTTACAGGTGCTTCACGTCTCCATGCTCCGGAAGTATACTCCAGATCCAGCTCATGTAATGGATTGGGGACAGATCGAGGTTGACATTGATGGGACCTTTGAGGAGGGACCAGTGTGCATTGTTGATAGCCGTGATCGGGTGCTACTGACATGAATTTGTGAGGCTAAATCAGGAATTATAATGGCAGCCTTGTGGAGTGGAGGAGTCAGCGTGGGGCGCGAGGACGATCACCAGACCACTGTCCCTTCTTGTTTAGGGATGAAGGTACGTGGTTTAGTCGTTTAAGATTTAAATAACTAGTTTACATGTAGGGTAGAGTGCATGTTGCATATGCATGTGTTTGATAAAAATCGTTTCGAATTTCGAGACGAAATTCCTTTTAAGGAGGGGAGAATGTAAGACCCGAGAAATTCCGATTCTGGAATAAGGGCAAACCGTAATTTTGATTACAAAATTATAATTTAGTTAAAATCCATAATTAATTCTCTAGATCTCGGATGGCCCATAGCGGATTATGCAGATTGGAATCGTCTGTAATCCTAGTTAACACGTAAAATTTCATAATTTTCTGAGACAGTAGGAGTCGGCACGTTTTTCGAGGCATCGCATTTCGGTCTTAGATTATTCGATTCGATCACGACCAGAAGGCATAAATAGCGTGTACTCATGTGCCGTAGGAGTGGCATGAGTGAAATGATGAAAATAATTTGTGAGGATGGTCTTGAGATATCAATGCAAAATGTGAAGGAGCGTAAAGGTCGGTGCAGAAGAAGTTTAGAGTCACTCGTAAGCCGAAAGCTCAAATAGTGTCTTCTTCTTCAGAGTCAAGCCTAGGGGCAAGCATTAGAAAGGGCATCAAATGGAATCACGAGTGGGTCTTGGTTTGAGAGAATCTTAGAGAGAGAGAGCACTTCTCTCTAGAAATGCGGACGATCAGATCGTCGGCGGTCTTCGGGAGGCCCAGAGGAATGAGATATTCATAGGGACCAGAAGCTACAGCGTGGACTTCGAGGATGGGAGTTCTTCAAACTCCTTGAGGTAGGATTTTCTCCCTACTTGGGTTTTATTCCCATTTTAAATGTCTTACTAATGTTTCGGTTGAATGAGGTCGTTAGGAGCCGTTGGATCTCAGGTCCCAAAGAACATGGTTGAGATGTTGGAAATAATTGTTTTGCCATGGTCTGGCCCAGTGGCAGTGGGTAGGGCTGTTTGGATAAATTGAGTGTTGATTTATGGATTAAATGGTGGTTTGGTATGTATAGGGCCGGAAATGGCCGTGAAACCCGGGTTCACTAAGTGAACCGATGTTTTGTGATTTTTCGGGAATAGTAAACGAGGGTTTCACTATTCACAAATAATTATTCTCAAATATATTTTGTGGAAATATATGTTTAGTAGAGTGATTTAAATTAAATTGCTCGTGTTTTGATCGATAGCCCCAGTGAGCTAATTTTGATGTTTTGAAATTGATTAATTACATGACATGATTGTGTGATTGGATATTATGCGAGTATATTCGTGTTTTATATGTTGCATATGATTAGGTATATTGGGCTGGCGTCACATGCGTTTATATGCCTTGGAACATCCTAGGACTATAGGAGTTAGTGCATGAGATGAGTCTAGAGAAAATGGTTCGGGTATAAAAATGTTAAGTTATCGGTTAGTCCAAACTAAAAATATCAATCATGGATGGCTTGATTGATATTCATCGGAAGGTAGTCCACAGACAAATAATATATCGAGCCGAATAGGCCAGAGTTGATATATATTCATGGAGTAGTCTGAGCAACAAATATCAATGGTCAGACGGCCCCCAGGTGTTATCTGGACTCAATCCACTAAATATAACATCGGAGAGGGTCTGATTTATAACATCGGTAGCCTACAGATAAAACATAATATTCATAAATACGAGGCTTAAGCAGTGTGAGAGGAGGAAGTCGATGAGGACTCGGGATTGAGTTAGTCATGTAGACATTCCAGAGTAGGATCATGCATTTGCTTGAATGTGTTTAAATTGGAACATTACTGCTTTGCACTTAGGTGGTGAGTGGCCAGCCAAGGTGATTCTCTCCCTCTCTGAAGCAGCTGCTTACGATCGTGGGATCCCACAGCTACTTTATTTTGGGTATAGGGAAGTGGAGAGGATGGTTAGATCTAGAGATTTATTGTGAAGAAAGCCTGGGATGTGGCTTTGGTGTCACGTTATATGTATTAGAATGCTTTTCATTTATATATAGTGTTTAAGAGTGAAAATACTAACTCTTGTAACTATTGGGTATATAGTTGGTTTCATAGTTGGCATGGCCATTGATGCTGCATTTATGGGCCCAGTAATTTGTATTGGATATATATGGGATTATGTTGGATGTTTGGGACCAGGGATATCGAGTCGCCCCAATCACTTGGGTAGGCCTCTCACGATACAAAAGGAGACTGCCCGATTTTGAGATGTCGGGTAACGAGCATTCATGTATTCTGCGGGTGTGGGTGATCAGCGGACCGAGTTTTGGGGGCGTCCACCGCACGTCTTGCGTCGGTTGGTGCGTCGGGGAGATACCTCCAGCTTCCTCTTACAAGCATCGATTAGACCTCCGGTGTCATCCACTTCTTCACGTATGCAGCCCATTCGAGGTAGAGGGAGAGGGAGGAGCGGGAGAAAAGAGAGGTTGAGGCAGGGAGGTCGCTGGGATGGTAGGGCGGGTCATGGTGCAGACCGGTGTGATGATATCAGTACACTTGAGCCGACTTGCCCCTGCTTCGATACTCCGTACTTACTACTTTCCTTTAGGATGTTTATACTACACGCCCATCCACCTTATACCCACACACAATTGACATATCCACATTCTGCCCCACACACTTGCATCACCTTCCATGCCCCATGCATTGACACATCACCTTTCCTACCTCCACACTTTTATCACCTTCCATTACCCAGCATTGACACGTGCCTTACTACCCCACACCTTACATCACCTTCCGCCTCCCACACACTTTGCGTCGCCCATATCTATAGGTCAATAGCCGGAGAGTAGCATCCATCTTAGGTAGATATCACGTGTTATGCCTTACCATCTCATACACATTGCCTCCACTGTGGACATTCCATCCTTGACCTTTTACTGAGTGGGGTAGACTTCCAGTTAGCGACCTCGTACTCATGTGCCTCGACTACTGATGTCGCCGATTACACCGGCTCATCAGCTCCTGGGTTCATGGAAGAAGCTCCCGCCAGCTCATCTCGAGACACCATAGAGATCTGACCTTGACATGCTTTGTTTATTCTAGGCGTCGTCCTAGAGAACTATAAAAGCGTATCTTGTCTGGACTCATTGATACATTATTATTTTTATATATGAAAATTTGTATAAAATGTTTTATTATATTTAAATGTTTTGATATATGCATGATTTGGAAATTATATAATGTTTTTTGAAGATTATGCATGATTATGCATGAGGCACCATCTAGGATTTTTATTTTTATACCATGTGCTTTTATAATAAAAAAATAATTCTAAATTGTAAGTATTATAATTTGGATTTTTCTGATGCATGCAATAAAAAATAAGAAAATTATAATTAAGGAAATCGGGTTTTTCAAAACCATTATTAATAACAATTTAAAAGAAACAAAAACACAATTTTAGCAATCTACAGAATTTAATAGCGGTTTGAAAACATAAAAATACAATTAGTATTCTCTAAATTTAATATTTTTATAATCTCAAGTTTTCAAAACAAAACATGTTCATCTTGGGTTTTTCGGTGTCATCGATTAGGGTTTAGGGTATTAAAGTGTTAGGGTTTTAGGGCATTAGGGTATTTGGGTTTTAGGGTCTTAGGGCATTAGGGTTTTAGGGCATTAGGGTATTTGGGTTTTAGGGTCTTAGGGTATTAGGGTTTTAGGGCATTAGGGTTTTAGGGTTTTGGGGTCTTAGGGTTTTATAATTTTTCGGTTCCAGGGTTTTAGGTAAATATTGTTGGATGTAGTTAGATAAATCTAAATGTGCCACAGTCCTGTAGACATGACAAATCGCAATGGCTAACAAACAAAAATATATACACCAAAGCAGGGACCACATGAGTCTTTAAAGCGTATCGTCAAATAAATCAGCGTAGTAGCCTCACCCATTCTGTCTGAGACCATCAAACCAACATGTAGCATCCAATAAACCTGTTGTCTGGTTACTTCCTCTATTTACTTATTTGTATTTTGGGTTATTATTTGAAAATTATAATTATATTAAAATAAATATAATTGAGGGTGATTTGATAAATATAGGTCATGTTTCAAAAAAAAACATGATAAATGTGGAATCATTTTTTGGTGCCATGGCAGCCGGTTATCTTGAAGGTGAAGTTTAAAATTCAAGTGGGTTTGGCACCACCAAGCCCAATGATATGCAATAGCTAATATGCATCCTTCCATGCTTTTAAACTCATCCTTACTTTATTTCATTTTGATTTGAAATAAATTCATACATTATGTCTTGACATAACAATATGGTGATACATCTGAGTTTCAAGAGATAATTCAGCTATGAGTCAATGTGAAGGTTCCCGAGGAGTTAAATGAAGGGCATATAACAAAGAACATATAGTACTACAATGTAATATTCAAAAGTTAATAGAAGTTGGAACAAAAAAATCGGGATAACAAGCCTCGTGCCAGATTTCCAACACCTTCCATGAGGTGAGGAAGTGCGAGGAGTTTCCTTGCATGTCTCACTCATAGGTGCCATTCCACTACTACGTTTGTCCTCTGATATATTATCCATTCCTAATTCATGCGCCCCCCCTTTACCATGCCTCTTTCTTGAATTCTCATTTTCTATCTTTCTCTCACATTTCAGCATCCATTCCTTTTCATATTCCCTTGACCAAATTCGAAACTTGAATTCTCATTGAGAAGTTTCTTGTCAACACTGCTGCGAGAGCTTTCTACATGATCTGCAGTCACAATTTCTCTTCTTGCCTCATTTTCAAGTTCATGATTTTCCACCGAGTGATCATCATCAGGAGTGTGATCCTTTGTTGGATGACCAGGGACAGACCCTTCAATCTGAATTTTTTCCAAATGCAACTCTTTGAGACGCCTAGAAACATGGCCACATTTTTACGTCAATGGCCTTGTGTTTGGCTGTCCAATCTTGCCGGCTCCAAAGGTAGAGTAATGGTGGGGTCACATTTTATTGTTAAATTTGTTTGTCATTTACATCAACAGATCCAGGAAAATAAAACGACTGAAAAAGAGGAATACACTAGCATCAACTTTCAAATAATTGGTATTTTGATGAATATTATTGCTTCAACCATAAGGAAATTATGAACTTATCTTCACCATAAAAGGAAATATCGTATCATCATCCAAGTAGGAAAGTTTTCGTGCGTATCATCATCGATAAATGATCATAATGACCCATTATAAATACTAGGCCACCCATTGATTGAAGATGCTATGAAACTTCATCCCACTGGCGGTTGATCTTCTCTTCCACGGAAAGGCGGCTTGGGGCATCGGAGAAGACCTTGAGGCGAGCCCCCGCCGATCCTTTTTGTTTCTCATTTTTGCAGAGGAGTCCGACGTCCAGAGACAGCAGACCGGCCCAGCAATTCCAGCAAGCTCCAGCCTAGTTTCGGTTGAAAAAGCATCATCGAAAATTAAAATAATAATTGAAGAACCTGGAAGTTAGTTTATATATATATATATAGAAAGCGACATTGATTAAATAAAGAACAGTGGCACGTTAGTTTTGATTTCATTTTACAAATTCATTTCAAAATAATTTATTAAAATTAAAAATAATAATATTATTAAAAATGCATACAAAAATAATGTTTGGAATTGCCTCATGATCTTTGTAATTTGTAAAGATACGTTCACAATAAATCAAGCCATAAACACTAGGAGATTTAAATGAAGTAAAACTTATTTTCAAAATTTGTTTTCAAAGAATTTAAAATTAAAAAGTGACATTTCAAGAAAACAATGTGGATGCAAATATTTAAATTTTAAATTTTTTTAAAAAATAATAAATTTAAAATATATAATAGATTATAAATTTTTAAGTATCTTATCATCAAATTCTCCAACAACTAATGACAAATTATTTTTGCTAAAGAAGAGTAAAAATGTCTCTTTTTTATTGAGATGTCGATATTAGAATTTTACATGGTTAAAATAATCCACTAGGAATGGATCATCTTTAAAAAAGCATGGTTTTAAAAATAAATTTTCTATTTTGATTTTATTAGAAGCCATAAATTCCAAATATGTGAATAAGATAAAGTTTTTTGTTACGTAATGGCAAGAACCATAATATAAACAATTTAAAATATGAAGGTTATTCAAAAATAAAATGATTAAATTGCAGATAAAGAATACCCAATCTTGGCTAGTTTTTGGTGAATTTGGGTTGGTTTTGGTTGGTATTCAGATTCTCATTCCTACTTGTTTTTACGTGAAGTACATTGATTAGTTATGATCAGAGTGTAGAACCCCGAAAAACTATTGCAGGAAAGAGAAAAATACAAAAAATTAATTTCTCATATTTAGTTCACAATGAAAAAATACGAAAAAAAAATCAAATATAATCAAATTGTACATATTTTTTAAATTTTTTAGTTCTTGTACAACAAAAAAACAAATAAAATAAGTTTGAATAAACATATAAATTTAATTTATTAAATTTAAACTTACTTTTATTTTCCCTCAGAGGTATCTTCCTTCCATTTTCCGTCTCTTTTTCCTCTCAATTTTCTTTCTTAGTACTTTTCGAGTTCCAAGCGAGACCACTATTGATAAGTTGTTGGTTCTTTTTGAAGTATAGCAATTGTTCAAATTAATAACTAAAGTCTGATTAACATAAGGGTATTTGGAAGAAGGGATAAACCTTGGCTTAATTTTATTTACGACTCTAATTTCTGTCTTTGAAATTGAATTCCATTGTACAATTTGAGTTATGAGAACACTCTTTCACCTTTCTTTTATCTTCTTGCAAATTGATTTCACAACAAAGAAGGAATATACATTGATCTATAGTATCACATCAAGATTTCAAGAAACATTTCCCAAAGTATCGTGACACAATTCTTCACTCTTTAAGAATTAATGCATGCTGAATTTCTTAGATGTTTTTTCCCTTTGTTTCTGGCACTATTTTTACTACAAAAAGTATAGTCATGGCAGAAAATCCAGCATATATTGAAAATGTACCTGAAAGGGGAGAAAACACTACAAGAATTTGACAGTTTACCTACTGAATTTACCTACTACCGCAATTTTGTAGGTAAAAATGAGGTTCTTAGACAAATTACTTATACAAATTCTTGGGAAATATGTTTTCAACAATTTACGTACAGAATACCTACCATTTACCTACTAATATTTACCTACAAAACTATTTAGTCGGTAAATATGGCGCCAATTTTTGGCGCAAGATATTTGCGACAACTTGCCTACAATTTACCTACTAATATTTACACACAATGCAATTAAATATAGGCGATTTTATGCAAGATATTACGACAATGTACATACAATTTACCTACTATATTTATAATTCATGATTACCTCTTTGAATTTGTTGTAGGTAAATTAAAAAAAATTTTTTATTTCTCATTAGTTTACCCTACTGTCTTGTTTGTAGGTAAATATACATATTTTAAATTATTTTGTTAAGTAGTTACCTACTAAAGTTTTTGTAGGTAAAATGAAATATTTAAAGAAAACAATAATAAAATTATTTAAATTTAATAAATTTTTAATTATGTTAATATCAATTTAAAATTAGATTATCAAATTGATTATTTTTTTAGTTTATATCAACAAATTAAAACTAAATTTTTGTAAGCCATTTCATCCCAGATTAAAATTAATAAATAAACATTCTATAAATTAAGTCTTTTTTGTGCTTGGATGCAAATAAGTAACATAATTAACTACCTTAAAAAAATTATTCATTTGCATAAAGCTCTAAATACCAAGCTCTAAATGTAAATAAAATTTAATTTTAGTGTAATAGATTAATTTTGGATGTTTAAAAGATTCAATTTTGATGACATACTGGGCCAGATCATTTAGCAAGCTCCACTCCACCATTCATTTTAAGGAACCTAACAGAATAAGTCTCTCTCCATGCTACTTAGCCTCCACTCCCCATTGTTTCTTCTTTATTTTTCATTCTCTCTGGAATTCTCGATACCCATGTCTTTCACCGTGTTGCTAGTAATGGTGTCCTTATAGTTCACTAATCTCAGCATTTCAGGTGGCCCGTAACTCCTGGGCATTCCTCCGATGATGCATTATTGTTTTGTTCCCTGATCACTACCGGCTTAGAACACATTCAAAGCGTTTCCTTTCCCAAGGAATCGCTCTCTTTTGACGGGGTATCTCTCTTGCCATTATTCCCTATTGTTTTTGAAAATGTAATAAGTTCGAGGTGTTTCTCGTAAAGCTCATTTTGGCATCTTTGTTACTTAACCACCCTCCGTTCATTTGGATTCAATTGATATGAAGGAAGAAGAATCATGATATTGAAATAGGACCATGATTCTATGATTGTCATTTTGTTGCGGATTTTCCTTAAGATTCTTCATTGTAGGAAGACTGATTAGCGAATCATCGGTTCTTGATCTCACCTCTTCATTAGAAATTCTGCATCCCTTCTCTTTCGCACGTAATTAGCATTGGTAATTGCTTGAATCGATCAAGCTCTCTTTCTGTTCTGAATGAGCATATTTGTGAGTGAGGTACATTATGAATCTTCACTTTTATTTGGAGACTGATCTTTCTTGATCATAGAAGGTTTTTTGTGGACAGAAGGGTGGGAAACCTCTATTGGGTTTCTGATTACGCAATACAAAATTGTCTTGCTTCTGATTGTGTGGTATGGGTTTTTTATTATTTATATAGTGAAACTATTTGATTCTAGGTACCAAAATATTTTATTCTTGGTACTTTTTGTGTGGATGAAACTTTAGGATATCATTTTTGCAAATTTAAGGGAATGAAAACAAGAAAAGGATGGAAGAATGAGGATATGGGGTTTCTAAGACTAAGGCTTTGCAGAGAAAAAATTATAAGGTTATATAATTTTAAAATACACTATTTCTAAAATTTTAAATTTATATTTGCAAAAATTTCATTGATGAGATAACTGAAAAATTCAGAAATAGTGTGTTTTTCTTGTAGATATTGTAATATGAGTTGACCTATGTACATCTCTAGATGTTTTTTATATAATCTCTATGTTTAAAGATGCACAGATGGTTGGACGATTAACAAAATCCTTTAATTTGGTTTCATATATGATGCTGATTCCTTGGGATGACAACCTTTGATAGGGTGATATTTTGTTAGTCATGTAATGGTGGCTTATATGGGGATCTTTACAACAAACTGAAAGTGAATAATTTACAACAAACTGAAGCATCGATCACGATTGATGGTAGTTCCATTGAATGAAATGTATAATGGGGATCTTGTTCCTTGGTTGATGATGAATGCGAAATTTGGATGACCCCATACTTAGTCGAGTCGAGAAGATGAAAGTGAAGATGAATATGTGGAAGGCGATGATAGTGATTAGAAAAAGAACATTTACAACGGTTTGTATTTATTTAGTTCATTATGATGTTTGTAGAAATCTTAATGGTTGATATTGATATTGCTATAATAAATCATTATGAATTTTGATTATGATGTTGTAGAAATTTAAATTGTTGATATTGATATTGTTACAATAAATAAGTAATGGTTGTTTGTTTTTTCTTGCGAGTGCCATAATTGTTTAATATTGGCTGCTCACATTTTTTTGTTTACATCTTTATAGGTTTATTTGAGAGACATGGTTAAATCTCTAGCAGCCCGAAGAAGGCTTGCACGGTCACAACCATCTCATCTCAACCAATTCAATCGGTGTCTAGGTCTTCAACACCACCCCAGTAGCGGTACACACACTTTCTCCTCATATAAAGTGACGGCCCTGTGACTTCTTCTTCAGCGTGTCAGATCATCGAGGTGCATCTGACCTCTGCTGTTCCCACATAGAGTCACCAGGCCTCACCCAGCTTGCTGCTCCTTTACATACAACACTTCACCAACACCCACCTAACACCTCTGGTCTTACGCACATATTCCTGGACACAGATTCTTGACACATACTTATGAATCACAGGGCCCATTGAAAATCATTACACTTGTGCGGTGCAGTAATGTGTAAGTAATATATTAAAGTCTTACATTTTGTTAATTGTGAATAATATTTAAATAGAATATTATTTTTATAGTTTTAGAGCCATCTGGAAGAGTCGTAATGGGAAGGCTTTTAGGAAAATATTGATCTTGAAGAGACAAATGGACTAAAATGGAAGACCATTTACAGGTGAAATTAAGGCTTTTATTATACTCGATTTAATTAATAAATGCTAGGTTAACTTATTTTTAAGTTTATTTTAGCATGTGTTAGTTGGAAAAAAGAATTGAAACCTTCCCTACGCATAAATTATGATTTAATTTATGCTAATTTGTTATAATGTAGAAATGCTTCATGTGGAGACAATCTGATAAGATGAACTAGTCAAAAATAGCATGGGAGGAGAAAATGTCTAGTCGATATCGAGACATGATATCGGAGAAAGTAAAAGGAAGGGAAGAAGCGAGAGCTTCATTGATCGATTTATGGGAAAGATGGCAGTGTTATTGGAACACACCGAAAGCAAAAAAGATTCATGAAACGTACTCCAGAAACGAATGTCGAAGGCAACAGACGGGAATGGACATGACTCCTGCTGAGCACCTACCTCATTATGACCATGGGAGACGAAGCATAGCTTTTATTTAAGGAGACTAGTTTTTAACTCTTTTGGCTATAATTTGTTTGGTTCTTTGTCATATTATAGATAAGGAAAGGAATTACTATATTAGTGAGAAAATATAGACATGACAAAAAAGCGTAGATTATATAATTTCTGTTATGGTTTGTTTAGTACGCTAAAAATGCGAGAGGCAAGGCATGACATATAATATTGAATTCCAGAATACTATCAAACTGATTCTCCTATGTCTGACTAATGGGAATATATAGACATTCGCAGTCCCCTTTATTTTTCTGACCTGGAGTACCATTGTCTCCTTCCTCTTTGTTTTCACATACTTAATGAACATATAGTTCCAAGATTAAATTAGCATATAGAATACTATGTCTCATTTCACCAAAGTGTTTGTGATGTTAGGTGGTTGTTTAGGTGTTTGTGATTACAACTTTTTCTCATGGTGATTGTGATGTTGGGTGGTTTTGTTGTGTTGTTGGAAAGGATGACCTAATGTGAAGTTGTGTGTTGTTGTGTATCATTCGTTTTGAATCTAGGATCTTCGTTTAGGCTTATTTTAAATTTTTTAATAGATTAGTAATTTTTTTAATCTTGTAAGATCATAATCTTCTAAAGCATTCATAGTAAGAATTGAATTACATTTTTAATCAGAAGCGATAATTCTAATCAAATCAACTTCTCATTTGTTGGCTTATGTTCTTGGTTTGTAATGAGTTTCTATATTTATGTATATTTAGGCTCATAAACTTGGGCGTCATCCCACTTGCACGGAGCTATTTACGTACCTTTTTAAAGTGATGGTAAGACATTTGTTGATAAGAAGTCGAAAATTTGTAAATGTAAGTTAATTAATTTGATTAATGTATGACTTTCTTGAACTTACCTTATTATGATAGTAATTAATTTAGTACACGGATAACTCTTGAGTAGGAGAGCGCAGTTAACACAATGTAATGAGACAATAGATGAGAATAGCATGTTTTTGGATATTGTGGGTGGAAAGCAAAGGAATACAGGTTTATGGTCTTGGGTCCTGACTAGTGAAAGTCTTATGGGCTAGTGGTGCATCTACTTGACAACGTCCTTTTCTCGACAAAATGAAGAGAAATGCAGAGCTACGAAGGGAGGAGACACTTTCGCACAAAGAGGAGTAATTAATAATTGAGCTAACATCCCATTTATTACAACGTATGGATGAAATGTCAAGAGCTGACAACCACCACTAGTCCTACTCGTCTTATTTCGACCCAGTTCATGATGATGATATAGATGATGGCGATGACGGTGATATGATACAATTCTTGAAGTAGTATCTATTGTTGTCTCGAGTTCAATCTATCATGTTATGCGGCTATCAACATTTATTATTGCCACTTTTTTATTTTATGTAAGACTATGCTTTAAGTGCACTTTCTACAATTTATATTTATGTATTTGAATATTTTAATTGCACTATTATTGTCATTTTATTACAATTTTGAATCATATATTAATCTACTTTTATTGTAAATTTATTGTTTTATCGAGTTACAATTAAATTAAATTAAATATGTAAAAATGTTTTCATATTATTTTAAATTACCTACGAATTACTAAAAATATAAATGAATGAGTTATTACCAGCGGATTACCTCTTAAAAAGTATAATATGAATGAAATTATTAAATGATTCACCTCTTAAAAGTATAAATGAATAGAGAATTATTATCGACCAATTACCTACTAAAAGTATAAATGAATGAAATTATTCTTAGGCAGTTACCTACTACAAGTATAAATGAATGAATTATTACCTCACAGTTACCTACAAATCTAACCATTACCTACGATTCACGGAAACAACTTTACCTACTAAATTGTAAAATTAGGCGAAACAAACTTACCTACAGTTACTAACAATATAGCAAGCTTCTGAGAATGAAAATTACCTACCAATTGTACCTACGATTATAGTGATCCACTAATTTACCTACAACATTACCTACAAAAACAATAGTAGGTAAAGTAATTTCAGACAAAATATGACATGATGTACCTACCACTTAGGCTAATATTGTTGTGAGTAATTACCTACTAATGCACTTTTTGTAGGTAATTATTTTCTCAAACGGAGATATTACCTCGTGGGTGTTCGGTAGGAAATTAGTAGAGTGGCTTGGATTACCTCTGAAAATTTCAATGATTACCTACTGAAATGTTCAGTAGGTAAACTGTTAATTTCTTGTAGTGAAAAATAACCAGGCATGGATTGAATGCTTGCGACATAAGTTATCGACCTCTTGAATGTTTTATACTAAAGTTAAAACAAAAAACAAAAACAAAAACTATTTGATTCCTGTTTTTGAAAACTTCTCTTGAAAACAGTTTTTAAAAACAGAGACAACACCATTTTGGTGTTGTCTGAAAATTGTTTTTGTTATCATAATTTAATATTTTTTATGTTTTTCTAAACAATACCAAACGGGTTTTTCCTATTAACCTTGTCCTCTTATTTTTGAGAATAAAAAACAATTTTCAAAGCAGAGCAAGCAGGCAAATTGCTAGCTGTGGGGCTCCGACTCATAAGGAAGTTGAAGCTGCAGACGACCCGTGCTCCCTGACAATTCACTAGCACCACGAGGCGCATGACTCCTTCATTTAGAGGGAATATCTACCAAGGAAAAATTTACATGTTATTCCCTTTTTTTTTTTTTTTTTTTGTCTACTACTCTTTGTTTGGTTCCTAGAAAAATGGAACTGCCAGGATTCACTGTACATTTTAACCTTCATCTTTGGATTCATAAATGGAAAACAAGTTTTGAAATGTCACATTTCATTGACATTCTTAATGAATCCGTAGTATAAAATTTCAGATTTTCTCATGTTTGTAGTTAGAGGCGACCTTAGGTTGGTCGATTTACCTCAGAGCATTATCGCGGTGCCCCATTCCAATCGAAGCGATGCTACGTAAATCTGATATCATTGAAGAAAATCGACACATTCTAAGTGGCTTATCGGTTTCAACTCATAATATAAAATTGTGACTTGGTATAATGTGAGGAAATTGTAAATGGCTAATGTTTACAGGACTCACCCAGTAGCAGTGCGAGGAGCCCAGTGTAACATAGCATTGCTCTGGTTCTAAGGGTTCTGAGAAAATGTCGGTATGCGACTAGAAAGGCAAAAGTTAGTTATTTACAAGTGATGGTTTTAGAGGAATTTTAGATGATTTACCTTAAGAAGAAAGAGTTCTAGTGAGAAAGCATCGAGAAAAGTTCCACTTGGGGACACCTTCAAATCGAAACATTACTCATTATGGATGTTAAGAGAGGTTTTGTTTGACGAGAATGAAACGTCCTGACACAACTATACTCACCGTGAGAAGGGTGCTTAGTCTTTGATTTATCCATCAAAAGCGCTCGACTAAGGTTGTTGGAACCTAATAATCCCAATTTACACAAGTCGGGTTTGGAGGATTGTTCCACTCTGGTTGCAATCAAATATTTGTCATCTCCTAAGCAATCACCCTAATGAACACCGACCTAAAACTCTCAGGTTCATGTTATTGTGGGAAAAATGGTTTCAATGTCGGTGTGCACAGTTATCTTTCTTTAATCTAAGAAGAAGAGTAGGAATAAGGCACAAGTGGAAGTAATATTGTTTTAATAAAACTAAAATTAAAGAAATCATAATCAAGACGGCAGTAGTTGAGAAGAGGATTTGCTTGATGTAGCGAAAAACACAATTTGTTGTGATTAGTCGAGTTTAGCTAAACATGATGGAGTAAAAAAGGCCCACATCCTTCCCATCCTATTCAGCCATACTAACCTTGAACAATCCAAAGTGAGGAAATGCAAGATCTCCCATCAGTGCCTTCGATCCCGACACAAATGTATTGGGATTAGGCGAGTTGGCCACGAGTTTAGTGAGCAAACATTATATATAAGAAAAACCATTGAAAAAAGGAAGCCAAGGAGGCTGCCTTACAAAAGTATAAAAGTTGTATACACGAACCCAAAGCCACAACAAAAGAATAAAAAAAGTAAAAAACTCACCGGTCCCCAGATAACCCAAAGAAAGTTAATGTCACGCCTTGGGATCCGTCAGAGCCAGTTAGCGGATCAGAGACAGTGCAGGCGCGATACTATATACTATCTTGGGACTCTCATTGACACATTCTTTCTCGAGTTGTACGTATTTTTGTAGTATACAAACAATTCTGTAATAACAAAAATCATTTACATATACAAAGAACTACCAGGAGTGGTGTCAGAAGTAAAAATCTATACACATTTCGAGTCCCATTTAATACATGTACATTTCTATTACAAAACATCGGTGCGAGCGTGTTGAGTGAGCACCTATCTGAAATGGCTGCTCTGTAGTGTGGAATGTCTTGTCTCTAGCCTGCATAGCCCGGTACCTACAGTTGAACACCGGGTGCTATTTACGCTAGTGGGAACATAAGCATGGACAACCACCTGATGGCATTTGTCCTGACATCACATATGCACTTCATTATATCTATCTGTCTTCTGATATTAACTTTAATTACTTATCTTCTTACATGCCTATTGCATGTCAACCTTTTTCTGTTACATGTTCTATGTCTTTGGCATATCCTTTATCTATACTTTTTCTGTATTCCTATTTCTATACTTTACATATTCCTATACTTATCATGTGTTCATCTTTCACGCTTGTCATATGTCTTTTAAATGTTCCTTTTCGTTTTCAAGTTACATATCATGTCTCTAGTCTATGTCTTTTTCATCTGTCGGCTCTATGATATGTACTATTACGTATATCATTTCTTATCCTGTACCTATATTATATCTCCTTCCATGTAGTGGCTGCTTGTGCTAGTGTCAGTTCTTACATATTGTTTTATCATATATTTTCTTATTCGATCTTGTCTTGTCATATACTTTGTATTTGTATGTTCATATTTCTATATTCATGTCTTTATTCTTTGCATTTCATATCTTTAATTTCACAATTATACTTTTCATTCTTCATTTCTTCACTTGTACTATCGTATACTTCATATACATTTGTACGTTCTTATTCTATCTCTCATATACTTTGTGCTTTTGTATACTTTCTGTACTTTTCTTATGTTTATATACTAACCGTCTATACTTTCATCGCATAGCAAGGCTATGCTTCTCATATCATATCATATGCTTTGCATTTACATTTCCTTTGTGTATACTTTTCATTTTCTTTTATATTCATGCTATGAAATACATAGAAGCGGATTCGGGAAATAGCTGGGTGTGCAGAAGGTATATCCTTTATGCGAAGGCAGTGATCTGCATTATCTGTACCCAGAGAGGTCTTATCATTTATCTTGAAGGCAGTGATCTCGGTCTAATGGTGACCTTTTGGGGCCACACAGTCCCAACCGGGATCTATGTCATCGATCAAACGGGGCCTCGATATGCGTACATGTATCTCAACATGACAAGCGTATCTTCCTATAGGCATGTCTATCTATCCCTCTACCGGGTTCTAAGCAGACAATGACTTTATTACATTTTAATGCATATCTCGCAAGCATGAATACTTATTGTTATCATAATTGCTTATGCAATATTACTATCATTACTTTGTCGTATTTGTTCTCCTTATCTTGTAGATTCATATTCTGGTTCTCATATTTCTCTATAATACATATATTCATATCTTTTTCTATCATTTAGTTTTGTCTTCATTATCATATGTAATCTATCCTTATATCATGGGCTAATCTATGCGCTCTTGTATTCATATATTCATATATGTACCTATCATTCATGTACATGTACTTCATTCACATGCTTTGTCATCTTTTGCTTATCTCATCGTTAACATCATTTTATACCTTTCTATCATGTGTTCCTAGCATGTTCCATCTTATTCCTTTCGGTATGTCTATCATATATTCCTTATCATTCTGCATTATTCACCATGTCTTTATTTATTTATATACTTTCTATATTTCTATCATATTTCCATCTATTCGTTTATGTATGACAATCATCTGTTCACATCATATAATCTTATATTCATATGTGCTATCATTCGTGTACTTTGAACTATCATATCTTATGACATATCCTATCATATCTTATCATATCTTAGGACTTATACCTATCATATCTTATGACATATCCCTATACCTTTCTATATTTGTACATTTTACTTGTACTTTATCAGACTGTCCTATCTCCTGTAGGAGTAAAGAACAGAGACTCTTCCTTTGATACCCGTAGGTATTTTCTTACCTATACTCTTTTACATATCAAATCTACATATATCTCTATTTCTTGTTCATATCTATATCCTTTCTTACCATGTATTTCATTTAACTTTTACCAAGCGATTAGTACACTTAAGTACAAACAATTCAGTTTTCATACATGATGGGCACCAAATGCCATTAAATAGCATATGGTTAAATTCTAGACTCAATGAGCTTTCCATAGAGTCAGAATACCCATAATGGATTCTTAACGAAGGAGTTATGCAAGTTGCAAGCCGTGAAGAAAATCAGCAACTTCACGGCACACACGGCAGCGCGGCTTTTGTCATTTCGGGAATCTGCTTCATATTTGACACTGAGTCTTTGTACTCATTTAAATATAAGGTGCTAGGGTTCTTCTCAACTGGAATCACCCAATTCCAGACACCGAAACTCAAGATATGACCTAGACACTAGGGACTATACTCTATGTTCGCGGAACGAGAATTTGGCCCAGGCAGTGGCCCCACTTTGAGTGAATTTTTGGGCCACTTAGAATCAGAATTTGATGATTCCTATTTCTGGATGTTTGGTTCTCCTTGAAGTCTATTTTAATTAGCCACTTGAATCACTTAAATCAGATAATAAATGAGAAAGTTATGGCTAAAATACGAACACTGCTCAAAATAGAGCCGGGGTGTACGTCTAGTCGACTGTCTGGAGTCTGGGTTGATACGATGACCTATACCGGTACGGAGTTGAGATTATTACCGGTACATGTCACCGAAAATGCCAGAATGTGTATTTTTATTCCATTTTCCATATTTCTTACCCAAATCATCTATGCTCATATACACCTCAAAACCATTTCTTGTATGTCTTGTAATCTCTTTTCTAAAATTATCTTTCATTACTTATCTTTCTTCAAAAATCTTCCATGAATTTCTTCCAAAACCATTCTAATATGGGTCATAACCCATACCCAAACCAAATATGATGATTAGTTAGGGTTTGTTCTAAACTCTAACTCAATTACTCTCAATTAACCCACGAATCCATCCTCAAAGGGCGGATTCCATAATTTTCTTGTGTCATTTAGAGTTTTACCAACCTTAATTTCATTACATCTTTGGTTAGGATGAAATCCTAACAAACCCTAGGTTTGGAACTCATAAACTTGTCTAGAATTCCATACAAAATCCATATGATCCATACCAAGGTTAGTTCCATACCTTTTTTATCTTGGCTTCTCTTCTTCTCCTCTTCTTCTTCTCTTCCTCTTCCTCTTCTTCTTCTTCTCTCCTTCTCTTCTCTCCCTCTCTACGGTTCTCTCTCTTCAAAATGAGAAAGTCTTATCCAATTGGTTTGTTAAGGCCATGTTTGGCCTTTACATTTTTAAACATTTTTCTCATTTTTGCAATTAAGCCCTTCTATTCTCTTCTATTCTCAATTTAACTTATGAAATTTCTATTTTTGCATCCAATCTATTCTTCTTATGTCATATATATCCTACTTGGATAAGTTCCACTTTTACCCTTGGCTTTATTATTAATTCCGGGTCTCTTGTTTTATTTCCCGAAAATTCCTATTTAACTTTTAATATACCCTAAACAAGTCCGAAAACTGCTAGGGTATATTTCGGGGTGTTACAGTTAAAACCTTTTTTTAGCTTATGTATAATTCGTTAGCTTATGTATGAAATCGCATGACGACTTAATACCTTTCTTGAAATCCGCAATTCGAAGGAGCTCAACAAGCTCAACATGATTCTTTATTTTGGGCTCCATTATTTTCTCACCCCATGACGGTCTTAGCATTGTTGCCTACCAAAATTTATAAAATGAGAAAGAAGTTAGATTAAAACAAGATTTCACTTTAGAATTACTAGATTGATATGAAATGAAATATATTGAATTGTATACCTCATCCTTGTTCACTGGAACTGAGTCATGAACAAGATTTCAGTGTACAACCTCAATTTAATCTTTGCTATAGCCTCATGGACTTGACTTCTTTTGGCGATTAACTTCTTGTTCTCATCTGTGCTCTTGATCATTTCAGTAGCATCCTCACCATACTTTGTTTAGACCAATTCAATAATTTAGTTGCAAAAAAAAAAAAAACTGCTGTAATCAAACCATAAAACAGGGAAATTTAACATAATAACTTCTTATGCATACATAAAAGGTACTTTTTATTCGGATTGTCTTTGGTCATGCAAAATAGGATTTTCTGAGGACCCTAGGAGTAATGGGACATGGTAGTGAGCGGCGATGGTGTGACTAGATGGAAGGAATGAACTTCCTACGCGAAAAATTAACACCCTTTGCATCATCATTATCATACCATTTCACAGATAAATCCAAAAACCAAGAAGAGTGGGGGTCAGGTCCCATAAGGAATAATAAAAAACATACCTCTCCTTGACTTTGCTTCATCTGCGGTTGGTAGAGCCTTGTGAGAAAGGCAAAAAACATAGGTAATGGGACCCGTACATTCCTTATATTATTGCACATTCCATTTCACGAACTTGGTTCTGTTCTTACAAACATGGTGTGACCGATTGTTTGCACAACCCACATGTGATCGAGGTTTTTCCCACTCCTAACATCCATTTCATTATGCAACCGGGTTGATTTAGGACGTCCACTTCCAAAGCGTTGCATTGACTCAGGTGGTACAATCATAGTGTCATCATAAAGAGGTCACTCATCTTCATTGAATATTGGATGGAAAAGGGTTGCCCATGTGTCATAGTACGACTTAGTAGTGTAGTAGCCTTCCCGCGAAACAAAGCAGCGAAAATCAACACGGCGTCTTGGCATCTTTTATATATTCTTTACATGGAAATCCGGATATCAATGTCTTTCCGTATGCGGAGATTTTTCATGTAAGTTGAAACGATGATTCAGACCACTCCTTAACTTTATGAAATAGGCCCCTCCGCGTGATCGATTGTAAGCACAATTTCCATTGAACCGGCTATGCCAACGATACGGATCTACGCATCAACATACGAATTGGTGCTCGGTGGATGCGATCTATTAGAACTACTTCCCTTCTTGCAACAAAGTAGCGTTGAGACGGAAAAAGAGGTCGACTATACTAATGCGATTCTTTGGTAGGCTCACGATCTCCTTTAAGGACATTAAATACCTCTACGAAGTGTTGGTTGTCATTAACCCGTATCTTCGACCTCGTCGTGTGAAAGAGCCAGCCGCTAGAAAGGAATGCCTCATGCATTGTAATGTTCAAAATTTATTCTCAAATTGTATTCATATGCTTGTTGGTTGCGTTCTGTACTTCATTAAAAAATTCTTTCGTATATAAATTCTTCAAAAGTTTATATTTGAAGCTAGGGTTATAAAATTGCTTGCAAAATAGCGCATGCAAATCTTGTGATAGGCAAATGGTGCGATGACAGATGAGGATCGGCGTTATATGATACCTAAATGTGTCATATATACGCATAAATTCCGTCCTTTGATAACTCTATTTCTTATACATACCAAGAACCATCTGACTATCAATATTCTGCCTTACGTAATAGCAAATGTCGATGAAACAATGAGATTATTTAAAGTCACACCGGCATGCGATCAATAACTTGCCTTTATAACTTCCATATAAATGTGTACCATCAATACTCATAACGGAATGACAATGTTGGAACCCTTCAATAGATGAAAGCTGAATGACCAGGCTGCGCGTTGGAATATCTCAGGTGTTTGGCATTTAGTTTCACATGTTTCCAAATAACAACACATCCGAGTTGCTTGTTACATGGACAAGAACAAACATGGCGGCTCAGGTATGGCGAGAGAAGTCACGAATAAGCTACATCCTAATTAACATGCTTTCCATCCAACGCCTTTTTGTATGATATTTGATATCCCCATTTTTCCATCACACTGCTGAATAGCGGCCATGAGTACGATGTGAATTGTGCCTGAATTAATGCCTTTATATGAGTAGCAACCAATTTCGAGTCTAGTTGATGATGGTCCCGGTTCAAGCAAGGATTGACACAAGTATGCGGCCCAGTATATTTGTTGATAACAAATAAGGAAGTATCTTTCACAACCATTGCACAAAGCTTCCATGGGACAGTGACATTCTTGCCTTCTTACATCTTAAAAGCGAGCAATTTTTGAAGCGCCATGACAATATACTCTTGGTGTGCTTTAATTGAGTAAATCTTTGCGACATCTTGCAAATCATATTTAATTAAAAACTTGGCCAATTACAAATTCTCCACTTTCGAATTACGGTGGTATGTTGCACCATGGAGTCTGACAACTATGACAACGGTATCGGGTTTTCAACATGTTGGAAATTTTGGTGTTAGTGGTAAGTGGTAATTAACGGGGATGACTCATCGATGTCATCATCCTAGGTATTTGATCATCACGAAGATGGTACTTGTGCGAAGACATATATCCCTTGTTCGTTCTCGAAACTTGGTTCAAAGTTCGAAGGATGATGCATATCCATAAGCAACTTATCCCCCATCCCATCTCCATCACATTCATCATCAACATCTTCGTCATATTCATCATTACGTAGCTATACACCTGCTTATCTTAAGTGTCTCGTTTGGTCGATTATCCGTCTTTGGACCACTCTGACCATGACCATGATCTCAGTTATTGCAACATTGTAATTGTCGCGAACAAATAAATCTACATGGCCACCCATAGATTGGTTCAATTGTGCATTGACTCGAACAACTTTAATATAAAGTTCAATTTCCTCAATGGTTGTTGTGTTAACCTACTGGAAAAGGTTGGAACCTATTTCCATTTCTAAGAGGATACTTACAAATGAGTACTAATTTGAACCTTCGTTTATCAATGGTTGTCTTTGAGTATATCATATCAATCAATTGTTGAAACGTGCATTAAATAGGTATCTTCAAAGGCACAATAAAAGTTTCGCTCCCCTCATATTCGACATTTGTTTTAGTCCTCACTATTTGTCCATGATATTAACATATCACAGGAATTGTTGAAACAAACATAATTGACCTGTACAAAATGGTCCCAAATGAATTAAATAATATGAAGTGATCAAATGTCAGTATCATCGACTTTCATCATAAGGGATCAAATTAATTAACATTAATGTATGTGGTGTATCATTTTTGTTGTTCCCCATTTATATTTACGCTATGGGCTTTTTACGTCGTGAGTGCTTTCTTCATTTTCTATCCATAAATAATAATCGTATTGAACCAGAATTCTTAGAGTTTGAGCTTTTAGAAATATTGATGAAATTTAATACTTAGTATTGGAGTTTAGTTTATAAATAGAGCCTTGAATTCGATCCATTAATTTACAAGCCATCTTAAGGGTGTAGGCTTTGTGGCCATGGAATGAATATAATCTGCTTGAGAAGCCGTGATATGCTACATCCATTACTTTATCACCCCGAAAAATTCAAGTTGTGTATCACTTGTGCGACCCATCTTCTTTTCATGGCATGATAAGACATTAACAAACAAATCCAAACTCAATCTCATAAGGAGTCTGAAAATGTCTACATTTCAAAACCCATTAAGTGTTAAAAAAAACCATAATAATGATAATATCACTATTGATTATTTAACCAAGTGCTTCTTATCTTCTCTGCTGAAATTTTTTTATTTGGGTCCTCAAATAAGTGCATCTTATCTATAGGATTTGGTGTACTACTCCAATAAAACCCGATAGCTTTAAAAGTGAGGACCATATCTCAAGAGTGGTAGTGGCCATTCTATTTCTTTTTTGGTTTCCCTTTACTTGTACATCAATCTATTGATTTGAGAATATTCATTATAAATTAAGTAAAAAACATGGATCTATACATTTTCATAAAAACTAATTGTCTAAGTATGGTAACATTTACAATTTATTAAAATAGTATTTAATTACTATCATACCTAAAACAAAATTATTTATTTTTTAAATTTTTTTTCAATTAAGTATTTTATATTCTTTATTTTTCGTTTGAAAATCAGCCCACACTAGAATATAAGCCAAACAAAATTCTTTATATGCTTCAAATGGTTGTGAGTCTTAAATTCTTTGATTCCACAGGTTAGAAGGAATATAAACCAAATACGAAACGTGTTTCTTTTGTCAAAATGTTGGTGATGCGGAAATTTTTCTTTCACATTTTAAAGTTTCTCCACTCCCGTTCTTTTTGTTTAAGCACATTCAAGCAAAAGGTCATCTAGCTTTCCTGTAGATCCGCAATCACATGATAAATCCACGAAGCGAAACAAAAACAAATCGTCTCTAACATTGCGCATTGAGACAACGTACATAGAAACATGAAAAAATTAAGTAAAACATTTCTTCAAAAGCCGGGAAGCATTGCACCGAGTCGGATGGCCGGAAGGCGAAGGAGGAGGAGGCGACCAGAGAGAGGCGGATCGGACGGGACGGTCGAGCTTATGATCGGACGAACAAGGAGAAGAGAGAAGAAGGGTGAGCGGGAAAGAAAAAGCACTGTATATGAAATTTAATCCTCCATTCTGCACTTGAGTTGTGGTCGCTGGCATTTGAACATCTAATTGTCGCCGTTGTGGTCGCCGGCATTTAAAAACCTAATTGCCGCAGTTGTGGTCGTCGGCAATTTCCTGATTTCAAAAGTCGTCATTGTCGTTGCCGGCAATTTCCTGAATTCAAAAGTCGTCGTTGTTGTTGCCGGCTTCAGTAGGAATCAATTGCCGCAGTTGTGGTTGTCGGCATCGCGTACTACTTTTGTCAATATTATCTCTTGCGAACTGATTTTATCTTTTTTCTTTTCAAACGCACCATTTCCGTACAAAACTCATTATGTGGTCTACAATGAAAACTTTGGAATCCAAACTTCCTTTACCATCAAGAAGTTGCATTTTCTCTATTTTAAAGATTTCAATATCGGTTCTGCTTACTTCTTCTTCTTCTTCTTCCCCCAATTCACTTCTCATTTCCTTTGCAAGAGAAACAGAAATGGCTGGAGCTTTGGTTGGAGGTGCGTTTCTCTCAGCTTCTCTCCAAGTTCTATTCGACAGATTGGCTTCTCGCGACGTGGTGAATTTCATCCAGGACACAACCTCGATTATGCTCTGCTCAAGAAGTTGAAGAGGAAACTGCTGACTGTCCATGCTGTGCTCGATGATGCCGAGGCCAAGCAAATCACTAATCCAGCTGTCAAAGAGTGGATGGATGAGCTCAAAGTTGTTGTCTATGATGCCGAAGATGTATTGGATGAGATCGCCACTGAAGATCTGAGGCGCAAGATAGAATCTGGGGACTCCGACTCCCAGACCAGCATGTCTATGTCTACCTTTGATGTTCAAAGCATGAACTGTAGAATGGAGGAAATCGTTGATAGACTAGAAGATATTGTACAGGACAGAGACGTCCTTGGGCTGAAAGAAGGTGCTGGTGAGAAATCGGCACAAAGATGGCCGTCCACTTCGTTGGTAGATGAATCTCAAATCTACGGAAGGGATGAAATTAAGGAGGAGTTGGTTCAACTACTGCTGTCTGATCATGTGAGGAGTACTAATGATGCCATAGGTGTGATCTCCATAGTCGGCATGGGCGGTACGGGCAGAAGCTACCCTTGCTCAGCTTCTCTATAATGACCCAGGGTGAAGGAGATGCTTCCATCTCAAGGCATGGGTTTGTGTTTCGGAAGAATTTGATCCTGTCGGAGTTACGAAAACAATTCTTGAGGCAATCAGTTCATCCATGTCCAATATCACCGATCTAAATCTGCTTCAGGTTCAACTGAAAGAGAGAGTTAATATGAAGAAATTTCTGATCGTCCTGGATGATGTTTGGAACGAGCACTCTTCTGACTTGGATATGCTGCAGACACCATTCTTAGTGGGGGCGAATGGAAGCAAGATTATTATGTAACACGCGTAGCACCAATGTCGCATCGGCCATGCGTGCAGTCCATACTCATTGTTTAGATGTGTTATCGGCTGAAGATGGTTGGTCCCTGTTCAAAAAACTCGCATTTAAAAATGGAAACTCAAGTGGCCATCCACAACTAGAAGGGATTGGGAAAAAGATAGTCCACAGGTGCCAAGGTCTGCCGTTGGCTATAAAAGCAATGGGGAGTCTCTTACACTCCAAGTTGGAAGCAAGAGAATGGAATGATGTATTAAGCAGTGATCTATGGGATTTGCCCAAGGATGCGGTTCTTCCAGCTTTGAGGTTGAGTTATTCTTACCTGCCTTCCTATCTAAAACGTTGTTTTTCCTATTGCTCAATTTTTCCTAAAGACTACGAATTTCAAAAGGAGCAGCTCGTAATGTTATGGATGGCAGAAGGATTGTTGGACCAACCAAAAAGCAAGAAAAAAATGGAAGAGGTAGGTGATTTGTACTTTCAGGAGCTTCTATCAAAGTCATTTTTTCAAAATTCAACTAGTACTCATGAGTCATGTTTTGTAATGCACGATCTCATTAATGACTTAGCACGATTAGTATCGGGAGAATTCTCTATTTGTTTTGAAGATGATAAGATACATAGTGTCTCGGAGAAGACACGTCATTTGTCATATTTGACAAATGAATTTGATGTGTATGAGAGATTTGAGCCAATTGTTGAAAGTGAGTGTCTTCGGTCATTTTTGTCGAGAAGCAAATACCCTTCACGTTATTCATGTCACCACTTAAGTAATAGAGTTCTACACAATCTATTGCCGAAAATGAAATATATACGAGTGCTTTGTTTGAGTGGCTATATTATTATTGATTTGCTTGATTGATTAATGATTGAAACACTTACGCTATTTGGATTTATCTGGAACAATGATTCGAGAGTTGCCCAAATCAATTTGTAATTTATATAATTTACAAACAATCATGTTACGCGATTGTGGATATCTCATTGAATTACCTTCGAGGATGGAAAATTTGATTAATTTGCGCTACCTTGATAGTGAAGTATACTTGGTGAAAGAGATGCCAAGTGATATATGCAGCGAAGAACTTCTACGATCACTTCCCTACAATTATTGTGGGCCAAAATTATGGGTTAAGATTGGAAGAATTGAGGGAGCTTTCAGGAAGCCTTACCATTTTAAAGCTGGATAATGTAATAAGTGGTAAGGATGCATTAAAGGCAAATAATATGAAGGATAAGCAATACCTTAACGAGTTGAATTTGTGGTAGGTGCAAGAATGCTAGTGATCAAGGTGATGTTGCGCAAAATGAAAGGGATATACTTCGAGGCTTACAACCAGTACAAACTGAAGAGACTCCGTATTTATTATTTTGGTGGTTTAAGCTTTCCAGATTGGATAGGAGATCCTTTGTTCTCCAATCTTGTTTTCCTAGGGCTTTGGGATTGCAACAATTGCACGTCATTGCCACCACTTGGGCAGTTACCCTCTCTTAAACATCTTTCTATCTCAAGAATGAAAGGAGTAGAGAGGGTGGAGTAGTGATTTTATCATTATGGAAATGCTTATTCCTCCCGATACAATTAAGCCTACTTTTCATCCTCTGAGCTCTGATTTTGATCATTATGACTAATTGGGAGAATGGATTTATGTTGTGGATGTAGGCGTGGAGAATTCCACCGTCCCAGAGGAGCTTGATATATCGTTGTCCCAAACTCCTTTGAAATTACCATGACTTCGTTCCTTGAAAAAACTTCAAATCGTTGGTTGCTGGTCGCTTGTGGCCTCCCTTCGAGCTCCTGAAATCCGTGAATTGAGAACCATGGATCATGGTAAATTTCGGTTGAAAAGGCCAGCTAGTGGGTTCACTAATCTCCTCGAGCTTGGGAAGAGAATTTCGGACATCTCTGAATGGGAGGTGCCACCCGATTACGAGACTTCTGGTCCCGAGTGTGATTCGATCGAGTGGGTATTCGAGGAGAATGGTACACCTGGTACTTGTTGTCTTCTTGAAATTTGAACATCTGAGTTGTGGTTTCTCCAGACCCTTGTTGGATACAGTTGGTTTACCCGCTACATTGAAGTCATTGCGCATCTATAAGTGTAGCAAATTGGAGTTTCTCCTGCATTGGCTATTGAGATCCCACCATCCATTCCTTGAGACTTTGTCCATCACGAATTCTAGCAGTTGTGATTCTCTCTCATTATCTTTATCATTAAGCATCTTCCCGGTTGAATGGAATTAGTGTCTCTGGTTTTGAAGGGCTCGAATGCCTCTCGGTCTCCATTTTGAGAGAAGGGATCCCACATCATCTCTTAGTTTGGATATCCATGAGTGCCACGATATCGTGTATATTAATTGCCTTTGTCGATCGGCACGCTGTCATTATGTCCGGATGTGGAAGCGAAATTCTTTGGCGGTCTGAGCACACACACTCTCGTATCTCATTGTTGGGGAGTTTGAGTTTATTAGGTGTCCGGAATTGTTGTTTCGGAGAGATGGTTTGCCCTCCCACCTCGTCGACTTCAATTTCATTTGCGATCAACTCACATCTAATCGGGTGGAATTTGGGGTTTCTGAAAACTGGATTCTCTTACAAAATTCACAATTAATTGGTGGATGCAAAGACCTAGAATCATTCCAGAATCGGTCTCTCTGCCCTCCACTCACCTCTCTTCTTGTTGGATATCTCCCAAATCCTGAGTCTACAGGTATAAGGGAGAAACTGACATCTCATCTCTGCAACAATATTATCCATCTCTGATGCCCTAACTTGAGATCCTTCGGAGGAAGAACGGGGCTTCATTACCTTACCTCTCTAACAACATTATCCATCTCAGAATGCCCTAAATTCAAATCCTTGAGGGAGAAGAGAAGACTTCAACACCTTACCTCTCCTAACAACATTATCCATCTCCTAATGCGCTGAATTCCAATCCTTTGGAGAAAAAGGGGCTTCAACGTCTTACTTCTCCTAACAGCATTATCATCTCCCATTGCTCAGATTCCAATCCTTCGGAGAAAAAGGAATGACATCTTACTTATATTGAAAAATTAGATATGGAATCCTCAGTTCTGGGTCCTTGAAAGTAGGTCTTGACCTCACCTCTCTTAAGCAATTATCACATCTCCATTGCGGTCGGCTCAATACTTGACAAAAGCGGGGGCTCCCAAACTCCCTCAAGTTTGTTTGAGAATCTACGATTGTCAGCTCTTTGAGCATCGTACCCAGTTTGAAAGGCGAATTAAGAATATATAGCTCACATTCCATGCATCTTGATAGATGATGTGTTATCTTTAGTTAGTGACCGAGGTGTTGCCATACAGTAAGTTAGGTACACATTCTACCTCCCCAAAAGTGAAAAATGATGTGCCAATTGATTGAAGCTAAGCGGCCAAACTGTGTTGGAATTTCTAATCATTTTTGTTTCACCGAGCAATACATCTTTGATAGTGGTTGATAATGGTGCGAGTCTCAGTGCACCCAAGCATGTAAGATTCCGTTGCCTATTGTCGAGAAAGATACGATTGCCTATGAGCCTCGAAACTTGTTTCTTGGTGGAACAATTTCACGAGTTCTCTCCCCGGAAAACGAGGCGTGAAACGTAGAATACTGCGCCCATGACTTGGTTGTTTTTCTTTTCCTCTTATGCCTGAAACCCCAAAGCAAAGAAATGAAGAGAGTGGGAAGAATGATAACAGTACATGCATTTCAACTCGAGAATTTACTTCCTTGACTTATTCAATTTACCTTACCTTGGTAGGCTAAACTTATCCTGAATTTGTAATTCTATTTACGTGATACAGGGGAAGACATGGACAAATTTCTGGTTGTTTATGGTCGATTCAAATATTCTAATTGCTATTTCTTTTGGTGCTTCTTCGGACTTGTCACGAGTTGATGCCTTTTCCATCCCCTGAAATGGAGATTTGACTGCGCCATACTTACAATCATTTTTATCACTCCATCCTACAAAATATTCTATTGCATGTGTGTTTTTCAGAAAAGGCTGCTCTGTAGGACAATTGCAACACTTCTAGACCACCAAGGCATTGTCCTAGCAAAAGGTATCATTACGAAGATTTTATTTAATAACTTCATTAACTTTGTTGACCTCTAAATTGCTTGAATAATATTAACACTAGAAACAGTTTACTTCTTCTTTTTTGTGGAATATCAATGATTTAAAATACCCTCATCTTAATACTTTCAGCATATTTTTATGTGTCTCGTATAAATATACTTGCCATTTGACTTGCATCACAAAACACTCTAGGTCATACTATGTAAACAATTTAGGGTGTACGGAACTTATTTAGGCATTTTGCAAGTTATTTTCAACGAGTTGATTAACTCATTCTCCACTTCCATATCAAAGTTAATCACTTAGATTTCTCCTCTTCTTGTTTCATATTTAGTATCTAGTATGAACATGAAGAATTTCTTAATGAGAAACCCTTTTTTGTTTTGATTATGTGAAATATATCGGTAAATAGAAATAATTGCTGTGATATTATTTCAGATTTGTGACTTATTTGAAGAAAGGGGATTCCTCGAATAGTCTATTATTCAATTTGTTTAGGTCACTATTTTAACTCCGGTTGTGTGTTGATATCTTGAATGGCACAGTGCCTCAGGCTCAAAAATTCATCTTTACACTTGATGTGCCTTCTTACTTTATCCTCCTTCGCGCTACATTGTAGATCGCGACAATTGAGGTCTTCTTGTACTTGCGGAAGAAAGAAGTCGAGAGTTCCTCTAAGTTCGGTCATCGGAAGCCCGTGTCTCAATCAGCGACTCGGCTCCATCCTTGACAAAGTGGATCTTGTGATGTCGCTGCGACACAATATTAAGATTGGATTGTTGGTTTTGGTATCAAGCCTCCCTATTCACTAACTTTTAATATGTCATTCCCTATGGTCATAACACATTGTGCCAATAAGCTCCTTAGGTATAATAATTGATTTGTCTTTTTATATATACTTTTTTTTTGTAGATAAAAGCAAAATATAATTAACCACACGAGAAGGCTAAGTATACGAGGGGAATATACAGCAGGGGCTCAAATAAAAGGGAAGCAGAGAATAGAACACCTACCACCTGTCAAAGCAAGATAATCGATTACAACCCGTCGAGTCGAAAGTCTGCAAGACCTTAGTCTCTCGACAACGTACCAATTTGGCGAAGACGAAAATACACAAAGAAATGTAGACTTCATCACATTAGTGAAATAAACTCATCCTCAACGGCTTAGGTTTCTTTCCTACCAAATTGTCCAAAAAATGCAAAGTACGCCATCGAAACCTTTTGCTTCACTTGCACAAAAAGAACCATGCCACAGCAGAAGAGTCTCTCCCTTCCTGAAAGAGAAACAACCGACTAACATCAAACCTTTTTGTATGTATTCATGAGAGCTAATCTATCAATATTCTTTGCATTCAATGTGATATTCTGCACTAGACATCGCATGATCTTTACGTCGATGACTCCCCATGGAAGAAACGAGTCAAGGCACATACATTCGACTCCCGAGATGTCTTCTCAACTCTGAGTAGACAATCACGAGTAATTTTCAACTGTATACTTACTTGGTTCCTAAGATCTTTATACGGTTAATCAACTTTATTCAAAAATTGTACATCAACTAAGGTCGATTTTATGCTCTATTTGTTTGGATTAAGATTCTCAATTTCTTTGTTTTTTTATTAGATACAAATCGGGAACAATGATATCGAGAAGCGAAGGATTTGAACCCGAAGGGTAGCTCATACCGAATGAAGTGACTTGTATATTCTGTGACTCGATTAAGGTACGCTGGAACTAGCAGTGATTTCCAATTTTTCTCTTTTATAAGCATGCATGGGCACATTTTTTTACGCTAAGTTATGGTTAGAAATATTTTTAAGCTGCTTTGGTCCATTTTACGTAGATGCAGTAGGTGAGACTCTTGCTTTGTAATCTCAGAATTAAAGTTTTTACATCATTTTGTAAGGTTGTATAAGGTTGAAAATTTTCATATCTAAGACTAATCAAAAAGGAACGGAGTATGCTCTTATACTTATCAATAACTAAGGTATTTGTTTCCTTAATTTGTAATAAAATTATCTTTGAAGGTTGTCGGGGATGGAAAACTGATTGAGAAGATTCTTGCCCTTTTAATACTGGCTTTTGCTTGTGTCAAGCAGGAGATGGCCATTTTATGCTACTACAATAAACATGTTTCAAGTACCAAATTGGTTGGAGCCGGACCGATGCTTGGTTCGGGTAAGCTTTGTTGTGCTGGCATTATGAGGCTCTGATCGACCCACATTGACGAGATATAGAATATAACATCCTTGTCATGCATTTGATGTATTTGTTTCTTTCCTAATTATGATTTCATCATCTTGTTCTTCTTTTGGTTTTTCTTAGGTCTTATGCATATATAGTGCTCCTGTTGGGATGATCACTCAGAACATCATCAAGGCGCCTTGGGATGATCACTCAGATCAGTATCATGCATCTATTAATGGCGGGTCCTTTTCTTAGACTTGATGATGTACTATATATGCTCATTATCCAGAGGAATTTCCATTGTCATCAATTGGCTCTCATTGTTTGAATCAGTATAGTCAGATGTTTATTTGGAAGGAAAGATTTGTAAATCATGAAGAATAACGTATGTTGGTTCATTCTCATTTAACTTCCTAATATTGTATAGAAAGAATGAAGAATGCTGTTACGTTTGAGCTTGTAAGTCACTCTCCTCTAAATTCTATTCCTTGAGGTAATTAATTGATACTTAATGGAGGCTTTAAATTTTATTTTCCCACTAGACATTTGGAAATGATCTTCTTTACAGTGAAACAGTACCACCCCCTATGATCTTCTTTGTATATATTCAAGAATTGTACATTCACCCACTTGTATATTCTCCAACTATTAAGGCTATCTTTCTGCAAATTGCAAGTTGTTTTAAACCATTTTGTATGTTCTAAGAGGTCAAAATGTACGACATATTATCACAAACCATAAAGTATCAAAGTTGCTTGCTTTTGGCGGACTTATCGTAGAGGCGGCTCGATTAGTTTAAGGCGGGGTTTGCTTGATGGTCGTGGATTAATTCCTCGGGACTATTGGAGGTTTGCTCGTGTTGTAGAATCTCGTGTCTTTGCGAACTCAGAAAACATAAATGTACGCCTCAAGTCACGTTATTGCGTCGCTTTCCTAAAGACGATATTTGCCCCCACCAAAAATGTGCACTGGGTTAATAGCAAATTCGCCTTAGGATAAAATGAGGCTGATCTGATGATCTTCTATCTGCGTATACACCAATGAAAATAGAGCAAGATACCCTTGTGATATAATTCAAATAAACCAAGACACTCTGCTTCAGTGCATGATAGTGGAATCTTTGAGCAATTTAAATCACCATGAAAATAAAGCAGTAGAGAGGGAGAGAGAGATTTTAGAAAGACAAGTCAATTCCGAAAAAAAAAAATGGGATGATATAAATGTTGGATGGGACCACTATTTATAGACAAACCGTGCCCTTTGGATGTACCTGTTGGGCGAACAGGCACCATGAACGGTTACAACCGTTGATCCATTACACCCCTTCGTACCAGACACATCCTCACCTACTTCGGGCCCAAAACCAGCCCATTCTGATTTTACCCAAAAAGAATAGAGTCCACTGGATCTAATGACCCAACCTTGCTTGTGTCCTCCCTCCTCACAAAACTTTGGTACCCCTTGGGGCCCAACCCATAAGTCAAAATTAATGACTTATAAAGCCACTAAAATTTGTTTGTTTTTCGATGTGGAACAAGTGCTAGCTTTCTTAAGTACAAAAGAAATTTTCGAAAAACCCAAAAATAAAACCCATTTTGAAAATATTCAACAGCTCGGTCATTAACTTCGGGAGCTCGTGGGATTAATCTAGATGCATGTCAGCCCTTATTGGAATAAAAAAAATGAGACAAAGTAGGTTGGGGATGGTGAGCACCAGGTAGAAGTCGCTGATGTTCTAGCTCTGGACAAAATTGTAATTAAAGGGATTCCACTTGCAATCTTGGCTCTCTCATTGTTTCCATCAGCAGAAAGATTCATACATCAGGAAGAATTCTGTTATTCTATTATTCATTCTCATTTAAACTTTCTCATTTCGTAAAAGATTGAAGGGTGTGTTTATTTTTATTTTTGAGCTCGTTCACTCTCTCCGTGCAATAGAAAATTAACTTACCTGCACAGTATCATGGTTCTAAAGCCTATTTTAAAAAAAAGGTAAAAAATTACTTCCATTCTATTCATCCTTCCTTGCCTGAACCAAAACCATTCTAACAACTATGAAATTTTGGTTGTATGTCATATCTGAGTCAGAAAAGAAACTTAGAATATAAACATTAAAGTAATAATTTATATCCCAAATGATATTCAGAGAGTGATAGACAGACATACTTTGTGTATGATCCGGACAGAAAATAAAAGCTGAAATCACAATAGAAAAGAAGCATTCAATTCAGTAACAATTATTATTTACAACCACCTCTCTCTCTCCCTATTCATGAAAGAATTCTTCATATTCACAACCTTCCATTCTGTGTTCTTAATTAAAACATAATGTACACCCACTACTATGTACAGGTGTGTGCATTATTTTCTTCTTTCCACCTAGTCATTTCCTTCATTCTTCTTCATGTCAAACCAAACCAATCACATGTTATCAGTCAAATACTTATACCATTGCCCATGCACATTAACCGACACGGTGGCTACTGCCACCAGTATTTCAGCAGCTGCCACCACTCTATCAGTCAGATCAACGGCTCCCACCCGCCGGAGTGCCATCTCGGCTAACTTTCTTCCTTGAGGGCCATTCCCTGCAAGCACTACTCCTCTTGTAGCTAAATAAACAGCATGGGATATTCTCTCTCAAACACAGTGTCTCAGCTTGCAGGCTCTTCGCAACATCCTGCTCATAACGGCTTTCCTTGCTTGAAGCTTGTTGGTGTTAGAGGCTTCCTCACCATCTCTTGAAAATCCACTCATGATTTCGACAATTTCTTCAACTCCTGCCTCTTCGGAACGGTCCAAGAGTTCTAAGACATCCTTACCACACCTGACTACTATGCTTTCCATCTCCACAGGATTGACCAGTGCTTGCTCACTCATGAGGATTTGTCGGAAAACAAGAATGCTGCATTGTTATTTGAGATTAGCATCCATCCCAGTGCTTAGACAATTAAGAAAGAATGATCTCCAAAAATAAAAAATGAGCATTAAAATATAAGGATGGTCAATTGCAACTTGACTAGAACAAAATTTCCGTTTTCTGGAAAAATCAACTGTTTCAAGGCCGGAGCCCAGTTGTCTCAGTAATGTGGGCATCTCTAATACAAGTGACTTGTGGATTCATGGCAGAAAGTATGTTGACTAATAATATAAAACATAGCATTGACACGTTGATAATTTTGGATCAGGCCAAATGATGGATGGAACAGTGTGCCCAAAAAATATATCTCAAGGGCCAAGTTGATTACGGTCCTACTTTTTCCTTCTTTACCATTGTCCCTTTTACTTGTTCCTTAATCTATGAGACAACCAAAATGATAATGGAAAGCATGTGTGAGGTATGCTAAACTATAAATTCAACAAATTGAACTAACAATATCAGCGCCTAGCTGCACAAGCACAAAGGGTTTAATAAAGCTCTAATACCATGTTGTACTATTGATTTAACTAAAAAAAGTTTCAGCTGTAAAGTAATACCTGACTTATGTGTGTTTATACCGTGAACTTAGGCAAAAAGTTTTGAGCTAGAAAATTTTAACTCCACTCTATCCAGTTACCCGGTAGAATCACAATGATCACATCTGAATCTGGGCTTAGACAGCTCTTAGCCTACTGAGATTAAGCTTCAGAGTCTCAGGTAAAGATTCCTCTGTTATACCAGATATCCCACTTACTAGCTTCAACAACCCAAGCCTCACCATCAAATCCACCCTTTCTCCATTACATTCAGGTTGTTGATTACCTGATCAATTACAGAAACCCACGAAACAATGCGTCAGCAAAAATGTGTTCCATGTCTTGAATCACATCCTCTTTTTAATTCAGAACAGAGTTAGTGTTTCCAAAATTCCAAGGAATCAAAGGACTCAAGGGTTCCTCTTTGGGTGCCTAAGTAATACTTGAATTTGAGTGTTTTTTAATATATAATACTTTAATATGAGTTTGACAAATCAAACCTGTATTAGTAGCAGCTGAAGGAACCGAAGTCACTATGTTCCCATTAGTTTTGACCATAAGGCTGCCAGCAGTTCTAAGAGCGGCAGAAGGAAGATGACCCTGATATGGATTTTCATCACTTGTCAAGGCCAAGAGAGAATTTTTGTGTTCATTCCACTCTTGGTCTTTGACTATATGGATGAAATCCACTGTGCAAATCAGTGGTAGAGATGGCCAAGTGCATCAGATGGAGATCCAAAATGGTTGGCAAATGCATTTTTAAGGTAATTAAAAGCTGCAGGCCCCTTTAGCAAAAAGCTGCAGGCCCCTTCTTTATAGTTGTAAGATATCCAATGAAACAAATTTGCATTTTTACAGGACTGATTAGATTATCCAAGTCACTGTCTACAATAAGCAGTTGACACAGACCGATATCCTCACATATACACTATTTTCTTATTCCTATGGGCAATCACTATAGTTCTTACAACCTTTTAACCATAGACTCCTAGCATCTTCATACGCCTTCTCAACTCTATTCAAGAATTGTACAACAACAAATCAAGAAAAAAGTCGTTTGATACAAATCAAGAAAAAAAACACTGAGAGTGAAGAAAGATTTCCACCCAGGTAGCTCATACTAAACAAAGTCACTTGAATGTTCTCCATGGCTTATGCTTTTCAATAAATAAGGCATTTGTTGCTTTAATTTATAACAAAATTATTTCAAAGTGGAAGGAAATGAAAATTTAGAGGAAAATAAGAAACAAATTTAAACTTAATAAATTAATTATATATGTATTAATCCAAACTCATTTTATGTGTTTCTCTCTATTATATAAAGACTAAAAATTTAAAAATATGTACAATTTTGAGGAATTTTGATTATATTGTATTTTCTTTTATATTTTCCATGGTAAAAGCCAAAGATGAGAAAATCATTTTCCTTGTATATTTTTCTTTCCCTAGTACCTTCCGGATTCTAAACTGAGCCTAACTGGAAATTAAACGGAGAGATGGGAAATACGCTACTACAATGGCTTCTATGTTTCTGGTACCAAATTATAGGTCAAGCCAGGTCATGTTTGATTGAGGTTGCTCTGTTTTGGTTCAACGGTCATCCTTTTTCTAGATATGGTGTTTAGTGTGCTTCTGGTTGCATAAAGGGAGAGACCAACAGAAAAAAACGTTTGAAAGGCAAGGATACAGGAATATATCATATTTGTTATGATTTTGCTGCATTTGTTTTTTTCGTAATTTTGATGTCATTTTGGTCTTGTTTTGATTTTTCATACTGGGTCTTACATGCATCATGTTGCTGTTGGGATGATTACTTAATTGGGTCAATGTCATGTTCATGTTTGTATGTTTTACATTGGAGGAATTCCCATTGCCATCTTGTCTCTAATTGTTTATATCAACAGAGTCAAATGTTCATTTGAAAATATGGATGTAGGCATTCTGAAGAATGCTAAAACTTGATTCATTCTCGTTTAATTTCCTAATTTTGCATAGAAGGATTAAGTTTGCTCAAGTACTTAGTTCTCGAGTACTTATTCTGCAAGATATATGAACCAATAGATGCAAACCACAAGTTTTACTTTGTTTCCCCTTTTCCCACATGCATGGACAGTTATGATACTTTTCTTGAAACATTTTTCAAACTAGCTATATATAGAATTATCTTGAAACATTTTCCAAGCTAGCTATAAAGTTTGTTGGGAATTGATTAATAGTTTATGTACAAATGAGCAGGGCGGCCTGTGGCGCGAGAGCCTAAGGCGGCATTCTAAAGGGGAGCCTATTGTGTATAAATTTTTTTTACTTGTAATATTAATATTAAGCCTAAAACCTTAGTTTTGTATGTTTCAAACCTAAAATCATACTACGACAATCAATTCACAAGAGAGGGTTTTTGATTGGCTCACCCGAACCTCAATCACCACTACTACACTAAAAAATATATCAAACAAATACTATAACAATAATAAAGAACTCATTTTATCAATAAAAATCATATATTAGAGAAAATGCAACAACAAAAAATAAAAAGTTTTATAGGAAAACATACCCAATTAAGCAAACCAATATTATCTCGCCAATTACAAAAGAGCATTCGACTATACCATTCTGAAAAATATATAAACTTTTCGCCATGCCAAAATTATAACATAAATCAAAAATATTATTTATTTGTTTCATTTAATTACCTGAAAAATCATTTCCTCGTGAACAAAACCATCAATATCAACAAATCATAGAAACTTTATTCTTCTTGCAGTTTTAGTTGCAAAGTCGCTAATTAAAGTTTCATACTCAATCTTCTTAGCCAAATCAATTTCAATGGATAACATAGCTAACCCATACGGCCGATCAACACCGAATAGGGTTTCAATAGAGCTCATTACAAGCCTCCCTGTAACCATTCTACAACAATCAAAACACACAAATAGGGTTTCAATAGGCTCACTAGTATCTATGTGAATTACAACAATCAACGCACAAATAGGGTTTTCAATGGCTCACCCCAAACCTCCTATCACCACTACTAGTACAATCACACTTACTACTTATTTATTTGAAAAATAAACATGAAAATATTCAAAATTAATTATGAAAAATAGAAACTTACCTTGCAAGCAACAGAATCAAATCCTCTATTTGGTTTCCAAGAAAACTGAGGAAAATAAAAAATGGGCATTAATCAATTAATCAATTTATCAATGAGCAAAAAAATAAAAAAATTTATCGATGAACCATTAAATTTGAAAAGTTTACTCCTTCAGCTATGTGTGATAATAGATTTTCAATACCAAGCAATGTTTATAGCTGAATATTACAACCATCATTTCGACCATATGGCTATAAGCTGAAGTGGTTATAAAATAATTAACTATATTGTGAAATTAGTCTAAATAATAATCAAATGCAACTTAGTAACTTAAATAAAGTATGATTAGATCCCGATATAATATTCCAGTATTTAAATTCACGGAACGCTGGGCCAGTTGTCGATTGTCACTTACCAGCTACAAAATGCGACAGGACGAGCAGTGGGGCCGGACTAAGTGAGAGCCGGCGGCGGCCGAGGAGACGGGGCGGCCTAGCGGCTGCGAATGGCGATTAGCGAACTCGTCATTTGAGATCTGGATCCCAGATGCGGACGGAGATCGGAGGCCCCATCCGAGCAGGCCGGCCGGTGACGCCGGTGGCCATTGGCCGGACTAGGTCTGGATGCAGAGAGTAAAGCGAGGGTGTTTAGCGGTTTGGGGCGTAATGTAGATGAGGCTATGGGACTTGAGTGAGTGAGGGGTAAAGTAGGAGTTTTAAGAGGCGACAAATTATTAAGGAGTAGTTGGTGCTTGAAGGGCGCATTTTTAAGAGAAATGTGGGCGAGGCGTAGCCTCTTTCGCCTACACTTGAGGCGGCCACACAAGTGAAACTACATATATATATATATATATATATATATATATATATATATATATATATATATATATATATATATATATATATATATATATATATATATATATAGTTTATTACTAAAATTAGTTATTAATGAATTACATAACAAAAACAAAATGATTTTTTTGGAGAAATCGTATATTAAATATAAATCCAAAATTTCTTTTTCAAGATTAAGTACCAGAACATTGTTAGATAGGTTGTCTTTACTTTTGAGGAAGGAGTCTTTAGGAAAGAAAAAAATTGTTAAGGAGATTGATGCCTTCTAACTCATAGAAACATTTATGTTCAAAACTGAAATCAAATTCTATCACTTGATAGGATTATTTGAAGAATTCTTCTTGAATAAACTAATTTATACCAAATTCACTTCTTCAAAAGTGATGATGATAAGGATGTAAATTTGCCAATTATTACTTGTTTTTTTATTTATTTGTGCTTATCCTTGTCCGTATTCACTGAAAGATAAAAATATCATATTCTTTATCATTTCTCATTTATTTAATGTTTACTGAATTACGATTAGGGGTGCTAATGAGACAAGACAACTCGCGAGCTACTCGGACTCGACTCAGTCAAAACTTCGACTCGTGTGAGTTCGACTTGAAATGTTAACTAGTCGAGTCGAGCAACTCGTAACTCGACTCGAAAAGCTCGCGAGAAACTCGAATATTTTTGTATATAAAATTTTAAAAGTTTTTTTTTTTTTAATTTTATATCTCTACTTTAGGGGATGACATAAATAATATATCTCTATTTTTTTATTTTTTTATTTATTTAGTTATAAATATATTTATTTTAAAAACAATTAATTTTCTTTAAAGAAAAGATGTAAGAGAATAGGATATTATTCTATAAATTATATTAATAAGTTAGTATTATAAACGTGATAAATATATATATATATATATATATATATATATATATATATATATATATATATATATATATATATATATATATATATATATATATATATTCCATACACCGATTCTCTAAAGTTGAATATATAATAATTAGGGTGCTAATGAAAGCAGAACCTTTCGTGAGCTACTCGGACTCAACTCGATCAATACTACGACTTGAGTAAAACTCGACCGAGCTCGAGCTGATAGTGTTAGCGAATTCGAGTCAAGCTTGGCTCGAGTAAGCTCGACTCGAGTAAGAGCTCGACTCGGGAAATGTGCGACTCGACTTCAGCTTCCGATTGAACTCGAGCTTCGACCGCATCATTGCACCTAATTACGATTCTTGTTAAAAGAATGACTGACGTCAGTAAATCAAAGTTCAATAATTTAATTATATAACTTAGAAGCACCTCTCTTATATTGATTGCCTTTTCAAACCTTAATTAAATACTTGGGTGGCGTTTTTTTTTAGTTAATGCTAAATAAAACTTTGTTTTGACGATGTAATAAGATTAAGTATTTGAGTAGTTTGTTTTCTAAAAATCAATCTTTTTATTTTTATCTAAATTTTGAAATAATATTTTTTTTAAAGAAAAATGATATTATTGATTAAAAGTTACAATCGAGCAATAAATCCAAAATACAAATGACTAAAAACGATAAATGATAAAACAATATCTAGGTTAATAACATAATAAATGTCGGCATAAAGTTTACAAATTTATTAATATAGTGACTAGAATATATCGACTCTAGTTCTTTGCCCTCTTGTGACCATAATTTGATATTTTTGAATGATCAATTTGTTTTACTTATTTGAATCGTCCCACCAAAATAAAGCGCCGTAACAAGGCAATGAAAAGCACCACATTGTAACGAGTCAACAATATATCAAACACCATAATAAACCGACGAAAAATCAAACATCGTAATAAGATGGCGACAACAAGAATAAAATCACGTCGTAACCAAAATTGACGACAAACCAAGCGTAATGGAATGATGTAACACACAGGGTATTATAATAGCTAAATATTATTTTTCCAAAATAAGAAAGCGATAGACCGGGTTTAATACTAGAGCGAGGTAAATTAGTAAATTTACCACTTCAGAGTTTCCCTTGGGTCATTAATGAAAGTCTAGTGATCAATGTATAAAGTTAGTGAATGTGATATGCAAATAGAAAGAGTTAATGACTTAAATTTCTATTAGTGAAACTTTAAAGTCAAAAATGGGTATAAGACTAAAACTAGTCTAGCAAAAGGGATAGTTCTCATTTTTTTTTGCTCAAATAGAGTTAGGGCAAAAACATGAAGAAGAGAGGAGGAAGAAGAAGAAGAAGAGAAGAAGGAGAAAGGAAGAGAGGAAGGAGATTGAGCCAAGGTAAGGGTTTTGGTTTGATTCTTCTAATAAAATGGTTCTTTTTCTAGAGGGTTTGGTTGGGGGGGAACTTCTCTCCTAACCTAGATTTGAAAGGATATATAGGGTGGTAAAACCCTAATCCTTGGTTATTTATGTAAGGATTTGAGGGGATTTTGTATAGAGGGATATGATTCATGAATTTCTCTCTTTTTGAAAGCTAGGGTTTCATCATAACCTTAGATTGGTTAAGTGATGGGTTGCAAAACCCTAGATTCTTCTTTAAGATGTGTTTTGGAAGCTGTTTTGGGTTTAATAGAGTGGCTTTGATGTGTGTTTGAGTGTTGGGGTTGATTTGGTTGGGAAACTTATGGGAAAAAATTAGGAAAATCATAAATTTTGGGCATTTTGGAGGGCTGGATTGCTGTATGGCCTAGTGTTAGTATTTTGGCCACCTTAGTCATTCTACTCAGATTGAGTGATTCAAGTAGGCGTGTAAGCTAGACTTCAAGGAGCACAAATATCCCTGAAATATGTGTGTCCATATTCGTAACCCATTGGACCCCAAAATTCATTCAAAGTGGGGCTATATTGTGTAGGACATATCTCGAGTTTTGATTAACAAGGGTGGGATGTGGATTGGAAAGAGCCATGGCACTTTATCTTCAAAATGGAAGTGACACCATAGGAATATAAGAAGTGTTTTGTGTTGAGTGTGTTGTTTGTGTAACGTAAAGGGGTGTTAAATGTTGATCCTAGTAAGAAGTGTAGAGTGCACTTGGGGTCGAGGTTTATGTTGGAAGGTATAAGAATATATGTAGTCGAGTGGTGATAAAGTAATAGACCACTTGAGGTAGACACATGTGACATGCATTGTGAGGCTAAGGGGAGATCTTATGACTTGTTCTGGATCCTTTGGAGTAGCCTCGGGTTTGACTTCCTTGGGAGACTTGCGGATTTTTAGATCAAAGGAAGGTAGAGGATCTTATAACCTTCTCACAGCATGCGTGGTTTGATGTTATTAGAATTACGTACCATTAGTGCTTTGGCGTGTGGTTTTTCTAGTGATATATAAATGTATATTTTTATATATATGAAATCTTAGATTAAGCGGTACATGATGCTTTAAATATCCATGTGGTTGAATGCTTTGTGACATTGTTTTAAAGCATGACATGGGTATGAGGCGTAGTAGTCGGGATTGATGTAGTGGACCCTGGGATGATATCAGTACTGGTCAGTAGTCCCCGAAGGTCAGAGATATACGGGATGTGGGCATATCCACTGGGTGTGGTAAGTCGACAATTTGTCGTTACGGGATGATTGGCTGGTTCTGGGTGAAAGCCCAAAGAGTCAGCCGTGAGGGTTGAGATGGTGAGTGATATTGCATTCATGTGTTTCCATCATCAACTGTGTGTAATAAAATGCTCATGTTTTGAGATATTTTTGGATTATGTATAAATTGAAATGTTTTTATGGGCATGAAGCATTGTGGGATTCACTACTGAGTTGTCGAAATCACCCCCATTATTTCCCTCCACCTTAGATGCAGGTATGAGACCCGCTGCGTGACATGAAAGTTGGACCTGCAGGGTTTTTGAGGATGAGAAGTTTGTATGCCAACCTTAGCTTGTTGGTGGTTGAGCATACATTTTGATGAATATTTAGTGTTATGTGGATATTCACACTGTATATTTGGACAGTTGGTATCTTTTGTGGATCATTGTATATTTGGCTTGTGTAGCCAATAATTTTGGAACTTTGGGTAAATGTTATTTTGATCAAGTGTAAGTGTATAGTTTTGGGTATATTGAGGAATTAACTCTGTACCGATATGTGTGTATGTTTGAAGACCTGGAGTAGTGTTTTATTTATGTTTCCAGGTGATTACTCAAGTGGAGTTTAGACTCAGTTGTGAAAAATCGGATGGTAAAATAGTAACATAAATCACATCGGTGGAATTCGAGGTGTGTGAGTTGGTATCGAAATTTGAGGATAAATCCTTAGGAGATTAAAGGAAAATTCAATAGATACAGATTTGTGCTATTGAGGATGATATGATTTTCATATTATATGGTATAAGGCTTCCTAGCAGTAATGACTATTGAAGGGTATTTAAAGATAACATGTTTACATGATGTGATAACATGTTGAATTGTGATTCATAAGCATGATATAGCAGTTTGAATATTATAATGCTTGTATGGATTTTTCCATGGTGTTAGTTAGTGTGTAATGATTCTTATACCATGTGCAAGCGTCTGAATTGGGTAAGATATACGTCGATAGCAAATTAGTGCATATCTAAAAAAAAATTGATGTTGAGAACCACAGGTGTGTGGTTCTTGTACCATGACATTGTGATAACTAATTGTCTTTTCCATATTAATAGACAATTATTGGGGAAGAAGAGTGGGCGACCAAGGTCGAACAACTTTGTGGGATCCCTCTTCACCGATGCAGAGGACGGGGGGCTGGAGAGAGGGTGGCGTTACCTCCGAGGGTCATTCCGAAGAAGATGGATGTGCGGTTGATCAAGGATTTCAAGGCACTTGTTCCCCCAGTGTTTCGGGGTGGTATCAACTTCCTTGAGGCTGAGCATTGGCTAAAGGAAGTGAAGAAGATTCTGGATGTCTTGGAAGTCCCTGAGGAGCGGAGAGTATCTCTAGCCTCCTTTATGTTAAGGGACGAGGCTGACAGTTGGTGGGATATGGTTAAGAGCACCCATGATGTGCCACACATGAGGTGGACTCAGTTCGAGGAGTTACTCTTGGCCAAGTATTTTCCTGAGGCCATGAGGAGACATAAGAGTTCGGAGTTTGTGCACCTACAGCAGGGGGGGTATGACTGTAACCAAGTATGCCTCCCAATTTACTTTGTTATCGGGGTATGCACAACATATGGTGGCAAGCGAGCAGATGAGAGCCGAACAGTTTCAAGAGGGTCGTGTTGAACATTCGAGACTCGGGTGGCTCCTTTATCCTGCACCTACGGTGAGGTGCCTGACCACGATTATTGAGAGGGCTTGACTTGGTCTGAGGAAAAACAAGAATTCGGAGTTTGGAGACTTCAGGTCAAGGGATAAGAGGGCTAAGCGCCCAAGGATGAACGGTACACGGTAGTTGCCCGTACAACGACCCGAAGCAGTGGGAATCTGATTGGGGTTATAGGGCCTGGAATGTGTTATGAGTGTGGTGCGGCAGGACACTTGAGGAGGTAGTGCCTAAGTTCTGTGAGAACACCCGACCTCCTCAAAGTGAGTTCGACCCGATCAAACCATTAGCGTGTTCAGGAGGATAGCCTCCCCGATTGCACTTTGATGTCGGGGTATGCACAACATATGGTGGCAAACGACGGATGAGGCGAGAGCAGGTTTCAAGAAGTGCGAGGAGTTTGAACATTCGAGACTCGGTGGCTCCTTTTATCCTTGCACCTACAGTGAGGTGGTGGCACGAGCCTTGATTATTGAGAGGGAGCATCTTGAGGTACAAAAGGAAAGAAACAAGAATTCCAGGTTTGGAGACTTGGTCGAGGATAAGGGCTCGCGCTGTGAGAGATGAGCCCGGTGCAATGTTTGTGCAGCGAGGGGGCAAGCCCGGTGGGGGTACAGGTTGGGGACATGGGGCCACGACGTGTTATGAGTGTGGTGCGATGGGACACTTGAGGAGGTGGTGCCACTAGTTATAGCGACCGGAACACCCCGGCCTCCTCGAGGGCGGGTTTCGACCGATAAGCCATTCCGCGTGTTCAGGAGGGCCGACCTCGAGGGAGGAGATCCCGAGGGAAGATTGCATCTACTTTGGGCCAAAGGGTCACCGAGGCGAGTTTTAAGCTATAGCGACCAGAATCGAGCCTAGTGTGCTGAGTGGAAATAGTTTTTATGTTACAGCACTTGGGCACATGTGTTGTTTGATTGAGTGCATCCAGTTCATTTATGTCTGCTTCTTTTGTATTTTGGACTTAGAGATTGCACCGATCTCTTTCCTTTGTTTGTTGAGACACCTTAGGTAGGCGTGATGGAAACTAAGTGGGGATCTGGTGGTTGTGTGTTGAATGTTGGGGATCTGATCGTGATTGACTTAGTACTCCCCATATATGGCGATGTTTGAGCGTGATTGTAAGAATGGATTGGTTAGCCCCACGTCATGCGGTCCTAAACTGTTTTCGAAGAGGTGACCTTCGGATTGGTTGTGGGTCACGTATCGGCTTCTATGCGGATCGAGGGGTGAGTCCGACTTTCGTAGTTGATAGAGATGGAGAACAAGTGGTTGGGAAAGAATGAGTCAACACTTCCTTTTTACTATGCCGAGGGAGATTAAAAGGAAGGTGGCGATGGATTGTATTCCACAAGTGTGTGATTTTGCTGACGTATTTCTTGATGAGTTGCCAGGATTACCTCCCCATAGAGAGATGGATTTCTCTCCATCGGTTGTATCCGATCATAGATCCTATTTGTTAGCTCCATTTCAGATGGCTCTAATTCAGCTTAAGGAGTTGAACCTACAACTGCAGGAATTGCAGGGTAAAGGGTTCATTCGACCGAGTACCTCGCCTTGGGGTGCTCCAGTATTGTTCGTGAAAAAGAAAGACGAGCATGATTTGTGTGTGCTTGGATTCTTAGGAAGTTGAATAGAGTAACGGTGAAGAACAAGTACCCACTTCTGCACATTGAGGATTTGTTTGATCAGTTGAACGGGGCTTGTTACTTCTTGAAAATTGATTTAAGATCTGGGTATCATCAGTTGAGAATACGGGACTCAGACATCCCTAAGACTGCTTTTCGCACGAGGTATGGACACTTCGAGTTTGTTGTCATGCCTTTTGGATTGACTAATGCTCCAACTGCCTTTATGGATATGATGAATAAGAAATATCGTCCGTATTTGGATCAGTTTGTGGTAGTGTTTGCGGACGACATCCTAATATATTCCAAGGGTCGGCGAAACTATGAACAACATTTCACAGTTGGCTCTCTGGTGCGAGAGAATCGAGTTGTATGCGAGATTTGGAAAAGTGCTTGATTTACGGTTACAGAAGTCCGAGTTCCTAGGGCACATGGTGTCTAAGGAAGGTATTTGATGGATCCAGAAGGCGGTTAAAAGTCGTGATGGGGTGGGAGCGACCCAAAAGTGTCTTTGAGATACGTAGCTTTCTCGGGTTGGCTGGTTATTACCGTCGGTTTATTGAGAACTTCTCCCGGATTGCATGTCCCATGACTAGATTGACACGCAAGGGAGTGAGGAGTCTTTCCAGGAGCTAAAAAAGAGATTGCCTACAACGCCGGTGTTGATTACTCAGTGAGGTGGGGAAAAATTACGGTTTTGTGATGCCTCGAGTTGGCAGGTGTATGCCCAGCACAAAAGGTCAGTGGTTGCCTATGCCTCTAGGCAATTGAAGAAACATGAAGAGAATTACCCCACGCATGATTTAAGAAGCTGCTACTTGATGGTGTTTGCCACACAAAGTTATGGAGGCACTACCTGTATGGTGAAAGTTTGGAAGTGTTTTCCGACCACAAGAGTTTGAAATATATCTTGACTCAGAAAGATTTGAATGCCAAGCAAAGAAGATGGATGGAGACACTTGAGGACTTTGACTTTTCTTTGCAATACCATTCGGGTAAAGCAAATGTGGTTGCTGATGCCTTGAGTAGAAAATCAAGGAGCATCCTTTCGGGTTTGATGGCTTATGAGTGGAAGATGTATGATTACATCAGCGAGTTCCACTCGTGCTTTGATGGGGATGAGCCTAAAGCATGTTTTTATACATTGGTAGCTAAATTAGCAGTTTACTACTAAGGTCATCGAGGCTGAGGAGTGATAAACGAGGAACACGGCTCACAGAAGTGGTAGGCCCATTGTGATGCACCTGAAGGGTGGAGCATTCATGCAAATGGAGGAATCTATTTCCTCAACAGATTGTTTGTGCCGGATGATGCACAGTTGAGAGAGGAGGTGATGAGGGAAGCTCATCACTCTCGGTTCACGGTACATCCTGGGGAGACGAAGATGTACCATGACTTGAGGCGCCAATTTTGGTGGCATGGGATGAAGAGAGACGTAGGGAGTTTCGTCTCCAAGTGTTTAACGTGCCAACAAGTGAAAGTTGAGCACCAGAGACCAGCAGGGCTGTTGCAGCCGTTACCAGTCGCAGAATGGAAATGGGATCATGTGACGATGGACTTCGTGACTGGTTTTCCCAAGACTCACCAGGGTAAAGATGGTGTGTGGGTGGTAGTTGACAGGCTGACTAAATCAGCACATTTCTTGGCAATAAGGACCACTGACTCGGTTCTTTCTTTGAGCAAGTTGTATGTGAGGGAGATTGTGAGGTTGCATGGTGTACCTCTCTCCATTGTGTCAGATAGGGACTCGAGGTTTACGTCAGGTCACAGCGATCTTTGCAAGCTTTGGGAGCAGGTGAGATTGAGTCTGACATTTCACCCCTCGGGCCCGGCGAGCGATCCCGAAGAGTGATTCGAGGTCTGGAAGATATGCTTAGGCATGAACTTCGGGAGTTGGATGGAACATTTGCCTCTGATTAAGTTTTGCGTATAATAACGAGTTTCAGGCGGTATTGGGATGGCGACATATGAGCTCTTTATGGAAGGCCATGTAGATCGTCTATGTGTGGGTTGAATCGGGAGGAGCTACTTTGATTGGTCGAGTTGAGTACGAGCAGCGAGAGAAGATAAGGGTGATTCGTGACGAGTGTTGGTAGCCTGAAGCGACCCAGAGAAAAGTTATCTTCGACCACAGGAGGAGACCCTTAGAGTTTCAGGTTGGGGACCATTTGTTTTTGTGAGTGTTGCCTCGCAAGGGAGTGTTTCGTTTTGGTAAAAGGAAGCGGACCTAAGATATGAGTCAGTTTGAGATTCTCAAAGAGTTGGAGGGTAGCTTACGATTAAAGCTCTTCCGCCGCGGTTAGCAGTATACGACGTATTCCACGTCTCCTTGTTGCGGAAGTATGAGCCAGATGTTTCGCACATACTAGATTGGCAGGAACTGAAATTGCAAGAGAATATGAAATATGAAGAGCGGCCAAGGAAGATTCTAGATGTACAAGAACGCGTGTTGCGGAACAAAGTTATTCCTCTAGTAAAGGTGTTATGGGAACACCATGGAGTGGAAAAGCTACATGGGAGCAGACGGATGTGAAGAAGAGGTACCGGAACTCTTCATAGAGTTGAATCTGATTTAATTTCGGGGACGAAATTCCTTTAAGGGGGATGGAGTGTAACACCTGGAATTATTACAATATCTAAATATTATTTTCCCCAGTAAACGATAGACAGGGGTTTTATCACAGAGCGAGGAGTAAATTGGTAAAATTTACCACTTGAGGACATGGGTCATTAATGAGAGAATCTAGTGGTCGATGTATAAGATTGGGATGTGATATGCAAATAGAAAGAGTTAATGGCTTAAATTGCTATTAATTGAAACTTTAAAGTCAAAAATGGGTATAAGTAGAACTAGTCTAGCAAAAATGGATAGTTCTCATTTTTTGCTCAAATAGAGATTAGGGCAAAAACGTGAAGAAGAGAGGGGAGGAAGAAGAAGAAGAAAGAAGAAGAAGAAAGGAAGAGAAAGGAAGAGGAGATTGAGGCAGGTAAGGGTTTTTGGTTTTGATTCTTCAGTAAAATGGTTCTTTTTTCTAGGAGGTTTGGTTGGGGAACTTCTCCTAACCCTAGATTTGAAGGATATGGGGTGGTAAAACCTAATCCTTGGTTATTGTGTAAGGATTTGGGGGGATTTTGTATGAGAGGGATATGATTCATGGATTTCTCTTTTGAAGCTAGGGTTTCATCCCCAACCTTAGATTGGTTGAGTGATGGGTTGGTAAAACCTAGATTCTTGTTTAAGATGTGTTTTTGGAAGATGTTTTGGGTTGAATAGAGTGGCTTTGATGTGTGTTTAAGTGTTGGGGTTGATTTGGTTGGAAACTTATGGAAAAAAATTAGGAAAATCATAAATTACAGGCATTTTGATACGGATTTTCCTATTGTAGCTAGTGTTAGTATTTTGGCCATAACCGTCATTCACCTTTCAGAATTGAGTGATTCAAGTGGCTGTATGTGGGCTTCCAAGGAGCACAAATATCCCTGAAATATGTGTGTCCAAATTCGTAACCAATTGGACCACAAAATTCATTCAAAGTGGGGCTATATTGTGTAGGACATATCTCGAGTTTCGGTGCTCCGAATTGGGTTATTCCAGTTGGAAAAGAACCCTTAGCACTTTATCTTAAAATGAGTAATATGGAGATAGGAATACAAGAAGTGTTTTGTGTTGAGTGTGTTGTTTGTGTAACCCTAATAAGGGGTGTTAAATGTTGATCTTAGTAAGTGTAAGAGAGAGTGCACTTGAGGGGTCAAGGTTTATGTTGAAAGGTATAAAAATATATGTGAGTCGAGTGGTGATAAAGTAATAGACCACTTGAGTAATTTTTATGTGACACGAATTGTGAGAGGCTAAGGAATCTTGACATTATTTGCAGATCCTTTGGAAGTAGCCTCGGGTTTGACTTCGGAGACTTGATTTTTGAATCAAAGAAGGTAGGGGATCTTATAACCTTCTCACCTTATCTTGTGGTTTGATGTTGTGGGAGTCTGTACCATTACGTGCTTTGGTGTAGTTTTTCTAGTGATATATAAATGTATATTTTTATATATGGAAATCTTAGGAATTAGCGGTACATGATGCTTTTAAATATCCATGTGGTTGAATGCTTTGTGAAATTGTTTTAAAGCATGACATGGGTATGAGGCATGAGTCGGATTGATGTAGTGGACAGGACGATGACTAGTCCACCAGGTCGTAGTCGAAAAGGTCCGCAGATATACGGGACCAAATATCTTGGTGGTAGTCTGACAATTTGTCGTTGATTACGGGATAATCGGCTAGTCCCGGTGAAAGCCGAAAAGAGTCAGCGATGAGGGTTGAGATGGTGGTAGTATTGCATTCATGTGTTTCCATCATCAACCTATTGTTGTAAATTGCTCATGTTTGAGATATGCGAATTATGTATAAATTGGAAATCATTTTTATAGGCATGACTTGTTATGGGATTCCTGCGAGTTGTCGAACTCACCCCATTATTTCCCTCCACCTTGGGTCTCGGTGCGAGGGCCGGTTCATGAAGTGACAAGTTGGACCTGCGGGGTTTGAGGATGAGAGTTTGTATGCCAACCTTAGCTTGTTGGTGGTTGAGCATACATTTTGATGAATATTTAGTGTTATGTGGATATTCCTGCTTGTATATTTGGACCGGTTAATTATTTTTGTGGATCATTGTATATTTTGGCTTGTGTAGCCCAATGGTTTTGGAGACTTTGGGTAAATGTTATTTTGATCGAGTGTAAGTGTATAGTTTGGGTACATTGGGATTAACTGCGTGCCGATATGTGTGTATGTTTGGAGACACAGGTAGTGTTTTGTTACGTTTCCAGGTGATTACTTCAAGTGGAGTTTAGACTCAAGTTGTGAAAAAAAAAATCAGATGGTAAAATAGTAACATAAATCACATCGGTGGAATTCGGGGTGTGACAGATGATGACCAAAAAAAAAAAAGATAAAACATAAATCTTTGTGGAAGAATTACTTTATTGAACAAGAAAATGAAAGAAAAAGATGCATAAGGGTGATTTTATGCCAAGAATGAACAAAAAAATCACCCTTCTATGCTTCAAAAAAATGGGTTAGAAGAAAACAATATGAAAGAAAGGGAGGGGATATGCAACTAAGGTTTTTTCTCAATTGAAATAATAAATTTAAAAAAAAAACTTCAAAAAAATTAAATAAAAAGATCAAAATTATATATATATATATATATATATATATATATATATATATATATATATATATATATATATATATATATATATATGAGTTTCTATTGGATGATAAGGAATATGATTTTTTTTATTATAATATCTTAATAGAAAAAACATTCAAAAAACATTAAAAAAGGTAAAAAAAAACCAAACATTTTAGCTTTTTTTATTCAGTTAAAAATTTTAAAAATTCAACAATAAATATGAAAAATTTAATAAGACAATGCGGTTGTTTTTTTTTACTTAATGCTAAATATAATTTTTTTTAGCTTAATGAACATATATTACAATAAAATTAAGTATTAAAGATTGTTTGTTTTTTAACGTTCGAGTAGTAGTATGGACAATAGCAGACATATTGTTCGGGTTCTGGCTGGGCCAGATCTGTGGGGCCAAGAGTTTGGTTTAATTGTAATCGAGTTTTTAGTGGGTTTTAGTATATTTTCTCGAATCCGAGACGGTTCGGGCGCGGGTTCAGGTATTGTTACTCCATCCTCACCCCGATTATATTTTAAAAATATTTTTTTATTACTTTATTTTATACTTTAATATAAATAATAATAATAATTAGAATGTTTTTTAATAAATAATTTATAAAAATTCATAATATTTTATTTTTTATGAAATATATTAATTTTAATATAATAAAAATAAAAAAGCAAATATAAAAAAATAAAAAATAAAAAAATGAAAACAAAAATCAAATGTAAACAGAACGGGTTTGAGATTTTTCCCATCCCTGTCCCTCCCTATTTAATTTTTTAAACGAGATAAGTTTGGGAATTGAAAAATAAACAGTAGGGTCGGGATGGGGTAGCCTCGTCGCAAGCCTCGGATTATCGTCACAGTAATGAGTGTTCTTCTTGATACTCCTTGTAGACAATGATTGAGTTTTAGTTTTGATGGAAAATAACTTACGAATAAGAAAAAAGCCAGAATATTTTATTTTACATTCAGAGCTATTTTAAAAATTTAATGATAAGTCGTGAAAATTTTAAAAACAGAGAAAGTTATTTAGCTTTTAACATTACAATCAAAATAAACAACCCTTACACTTCCAGCTTAGATATGATGAAAAATGCTTGCAGGAAGCATCTTTTTATAATGGGTATTTAACAAAATAAAAAAATGATTTTGGGGAGAAAACGTCCTAAATACTAATTCCAAAAGCAATTCCAAGTGATTTTCTAGTTAAGCTTTGGAAATTTAACTTTTGTTTCAAAGTAAAGAATATTTTTGAAGTTCTAAATACATGGGGTAATTTTATTTAATTACTTAAATATATTACATGGTTAAACGTCGAAAAAGGCCCAAGTTGGACAACCATAACAAAACAAAACAAATAAAATAACCCTTGAACCATATACTAAAAAATAATTTTATAATAATAAGTACTATATATATATATATGTTCTTATTATTATAAAATTATTACAAATATCTATTATAAAATCAAAAGATTAGACTGTATGAATGAAAGAATAAAAAATAAATTAAAAAGAATCCAAAGTTGAATAATATGGGCTCCATAAAAATAAATAAAAAAAAGGAAAGGAAAGAAAAGGGAAAAATGATGTGGACTTCTTGTGGATATACACTGACTCATTTTTTGAAAAAAACAATAATAAATAAATAAAAAACTCATTTTCTTTTTCCACAGATCAATGACCAATGAAGCATGTTGTCGGTAAAAGACTCAAGAAAGGTGGGGATATGCCGATATGGGGGTCTACCATGAAAATTTTGGAATCCAAAGTTCCTTTACCATCAACAAGTTGCATTTTCTCTATTTTAAAGATTTCAATATCGGTTCTGCGTACTTCTTCTTCTTCCCCCGATTCACTTTTCATTTCCTTTGCAAGAGAAACAGAAATGGCTGGAGCTTTGGTTGGAGGTGCGTTTCTCTCAGCTTCTCTCCAAGTTCTATTCGACAGATTGGCTTCTCGCGACATGTGTTGAATTTCATCAGGGACACAAGCTCGGGATTATGCTCTGCTCAAGAAGTTGAAGAAACTGTGACTGTCCATGCTGTGCTCGATGATGCCGGGCCAAGCAAATCACTAATCCAGCCAGTCGAAGTGGATGGATGAGCTCAAAGTTATTCATCCTGTGATCTTGAATGTATTGGATGAGATCGCCACTGAAGATCTGAGGCGCAAGATAGAAGCTGGGGACTCCGACTCCCAGACCAGCATGTCTATGTCTACCTTTGATGTTCAAAGCATAAACTGTAGAATGGAGGAAATCGTTGATAGACTAGAAGATATTGTACAGGACAGAGACGTCCTTGGGCTGAAAGAAGGTGTTGGTGAGAAATCGGCACAAAGATGGCCGTCCCACTTCGTTGTTGGTAGATGAATCTCAAATCTATGGGAAGGGATCAAATTAAGGGAGGAGTTGGTTCAACTGCTGCTGTCTGATCATGTGAGGAATTACTGATTATGCCATAGGTGTGATCTCCATAGTTGGCATGGGTGGTACGGGCAAAAGCCACCCTTGCTCAGCTTCTCTGTGGCCAAGGGTGAAGGAATGCTTCCATCTCAAGGCATGGGTTTGTGTTTCTGGAAGAATTTGATCCTGTCAGAGTGCAAAGCAATTCTTGAGGCAATCAGTTCATCCATGTCCAATATCACCGATCTAAATCTGCTTCAGGTTCAACTGAAGAGGTGTTAATATATGAAGAAACTTCTGATCGTCCTGGATGATGTTTGGAACGAGGACTCTTCTGACTTGGATATGCTGCGAACACCATTCTTAGTCGGGGCGAATGGAAGCAAGATTATTGTAACACCAATGTCGCATCGGCCATGCGTGCAGTCCATACTCATTGTTTAGATGTGTTATCTGCTGAAGATGGTTGGTCCCTGTTCAAAAAACTCGCATTTAAAAATGGAGACTCAAGTGGGCATCCACAACTAGAAGGGATTGGGAAAAAGATAGTCCACAAGTGCCAAGGTCTGCCGTTGGCTATAAAAGCAATGGGGAGTCTCTTACACTCTAAGGTGGAAGCAAGAGAATGGAATGATGTATTAAGCAGTGAACTATGGGATTTGCCCAAGGATGCGGTTCTTCCAGCTTTGAGGTTGAGTTATTCTTACCTGCCTTCCCATCTAAAACGTTGCTTTTCATATTGTGCAATTTTTCTCAAAGACTACAGATTTGAAAAGGGGGAAGCAAGTATTATTATGGATGGCAAGAGGGCTGTTGGACCAACAAAAAGCAAGAAAAGGATGGAAGAGGTAGGTGATTTGTACTTTCCAAAGAGAAACTATCAAAGTCCATTTTTCAAAGTTCAACTAGTGCTTTAATTCATGTTTTATGTGCACGATCTCATCAATGACTTAGCAGATCGGTGGCTGGAGAATTTTCAATTTGTTTGGAAGATGATAAGATACATAGATATGCCAGAGACTCATCATGTATCATATTTGACAAATGAATTTGATGTGTATGAGATATTTGAGCCAATTGTTGAGAAAGCAAGTGTCTTGGGGACATTTTGCGAGAGAAGATACTTTTCACGTCACCACTTAAGTAATAGAGTTCTACACAATCTATTGCCGGAAATGAAATATCTACGAGTGCTTTGTTTGAACAACTATACTATTTTTTATTTGCCTGATTCAATTGGGAAATTGAAACACTTACGCTATTTGGATTTATCTGGAACAATGATTCGAGAGTTGCCCAAATCAGTTTGTAATTTTATATAATGCAAACAATCCCTTAGTATACGGTTATAAAGCTCATTGAATTACCTTCGATGATGAAAATTTTGATTAAGTTGTGCTACCTTGATATTCGTAATACTTTGGTGAAAGAGATGCCAAGTGATATATGTAAGTTGAAGAACTTACGATCACTTCCTACATTTATTGTGGGCCAAAATTGTGGGAGCTTTCAGGAAGCCTTACCATTTCAAAGCTAGATAATGTAATAAATGGTAAGGATGTATTAGAGGCTAATAATATAAAGGATAAGCAGTACCTTGATGAGTTGGAGTTGAATTGGAATTACAAGAATGCTAGTGATGATCAAAGTGATATTGCTCAAAAGGAAAGGGATATACTCATAAGCTTACAACCACATACAAACCTGAATAGACTCCATATTTACTGTTTTGGTGGTTTAAGCTTTCCGGATTGGGTAGGAGATCCTTTGTTCTCCCGATCTTTGTTTTTATTTAGAGCTTATGGTTGCAGCAATTACTGGTCATTGCCACCACTTGGGCAGTTACCCTCTCTTAAACATCTTTCTATCTCAGGAATGAAAGGAGTAAAGAGGGTGGGTAGTGAGTTTTATCATTATGGAAATGCTTATTCCTCCGATACAATTAAGCCCTACTTTTTCATCCTACCAGGCTCGATTTGCTCATATGACTAATTGGGAGAAATGGTTATGTTGTGGATGTAGACATGGAGAATTCCCTCGTTTGGAGGAGCTTTATATATCCAATTGTCCCAAACTCATTGGGAAATTACCAAAACAGCTTCGTTCCTTAAAGAAACTTCAAATCGATGGTTGTGGATCGCTTGTGGCCTCCCTCCGAGCTCCTGAAATCCGTGAATTGAGAATCATGGATCATGGTGGTGAATTTCGGTTGAAAAGGCCAGCTAGTGGGTGTTGGGTTGGAGTTTTCATACCGTGTGGAGGAAAGCTGCCATTCTAAGAAGCCTCTTAAGCCTTAGAGTATGAAAGAGAAGAGGATTAGGTCTTCTTCATCCTCTTGAAATTTTTTTTTTTAGCAGCCACTATCGTCAGTCTTCTCTTCTTCTTGATCTTTCATTGTCTCCATAAGAAAGAGGAAGAGAGAAGAGAGATCCATTTGAAGTTAGAGAAGAAAAACACAGTTTTTTGCTTTTATCTTCACAGATTGATCAAACGGCCGATACCAGTTCATCTGTGGTTCGATCGACCTGAAATTTGGAGGAGAGGTTGGTGACTTGTTGATCTTCATTCTGAACGGTGGAGATCTGATTTGGAGTTTCGGAAGGTCATATTTACAGTCCGAGATCAGTGCCTCTGTGCTGTGGATTTTTCACCCGGACAGTTTTTCATCATCAGTCTGATCCCGGTTCATCCGTGGTCTGATCGAGCTGATTTTTGGTGAGCACGTTCTTAACTCATTGATCTTCATTTTGAACGGTAAAGATTGGAATTGGAGTTCTGAACAGTGGTGTTTATGTCCGAGAACAGTGACTCTGTTTTGTGAGATTTCTCTATTGTTTTATGCAAGTTGATTTGCATTTGCCAAGATTAAATTTCTTGAGATATGATTGGTATATGCCTCTAGTTTTATCAGAAATTGTGTAACCCATTAATTATATTAATTAGGTGTTTAAAGTGGCCTAAGGGTCCCGTGGTTTTTACTTCTCATATTTGGGAAGGTTTTCCACGCTAAAATTATTGGTGTCTATATATTTGTTGCTTTGAGTGAATTGTTATTGCTCTATTAAATTGTTTCCTATTAGGTTCTCACAAGAGGGGATAAAATCTGGTTGTGCATTGTTTATGTTTATCCCATTAGTGGGTTCACTAATCTCCTCCAAACTTCAAAAATGGAAATTTCAGACATCTCTGAATGGAGGGTGCCACTTGATTGCGAGACTACGGTCCGGTGAATGTGATTCGATAGAGTGGGTATTCGAGGAGGGAATGGTACACACAAGTACTTGTTGTCTTCTTCAAATTTTGAACATCAAAAGTTGTGGTTGCTCCAGACCCTTGCTTCGTCTCGAGTTGGTTTTACACTACATTGAAGTCCCTTTGCATATCGAGATTGTACCAAATTGGAGTTTCTCCTGCATGGGCTATTGAGATCCCACCATCCATTCCTTGAGAATTTGTCCATCGAGAATTCTAACAGCTGTAATCTTCTCTCATTATATTTATCATTAAGCATCTTCCCCCGGTTGAATAGACTCACTATCTCTGGTTTTGAAGGGCTCGAATACCTCTCGGTCTCCATTTCAGAAGAGGATCCCACATCATTTCTTAACCGTTTGGATATCACACACTGCCGTGATATCGAGTATATTGAATTGCCCGCTGCGGTGTCGGCCCGTGCGGGTATCTGGTGCGGGAAACTGAAATTGCTGGCGATCTGGGGCACACATACTCTCAGTATTCTCATCGTTGGGGAATTTGAGTTTAGGAGATTGTCTAGTATTGTTGTTTTAGAGAGATGGTTTGCCCTCCCACCTAAGTCAACTTCACATTTCATCTTTCGATCAACTCACATCTAATGAGGTAGACTGGGGTTTACAAAGACTGGCTTCTTGTTGTTCCCGTGTTCGTTCTCAAGACATAAATAATGTATTCGTGTTCGTTCAAAAAACAGAAACCAAAAAACAATATGAAGGAAACAAACCTGCAGTACAAACAATAATTAGTAAGCGGATCCGAGCCCAACGATAACGTTGTGTCCTTAAGGCAATTTGGCGCCGAGCATGCAGGGATGAGTGGACGATCGTCTCCAGGTAAACGGATCTCGTTCCTCCGATGTGAATGCATTAGTCGGAGGACCCAGACGAACTCAATTTATTTTTCGGAAACAATCGCACAAAATGAATGATATGCGGTGAGTAGGGAGAATGTTTTGTTATCTTTAAAAATGGGAAAATGGGAGTATAAATAGCGGGAAATTAATATATAAACGGTCATGTCGGTTAGGTATGAACCAGCGATAATATTCGATGAGTGACACATTTTTCATTCAGAAAGTTTTGTGGATACCCGAAGTCTGACAATCCCCAGCGTGAATGAAAGTTCTTGCTATCCCGATACTCCTGGGTGTATGCATGAGATGCAAAGTGCGATTATTCCATGAGAACGTTGCATCGGGGATAAATGGTGCGAGACTTTGAGCTTCGTAGTGAAGCCTATCGGACTTACTTGGTGTCATTAGACTTTATGTCTTTGGTATCGACCTTTCGTGTAAGCCTAAAACCGATAGAAATCCTGACTTTTTTTGCGAACAAAAATTGGTTCTCACTTTGTAACATCACCAAATATCTTGCTGTACAGTTTTATAACATGTTTAGGGTATAAAATAAGTTAAAAATTTTATTCGTTAGAAAAAAATGACATTATTATGAAAAATGGCAAAACGGTAATTTTGTCGTTTTGTAATAGTACTGGAATGGCTCAGGGAAGCCTAGAAAATTCTCCCCAGATCTCGGATGGAAAGGAAATGAATTTCTTGTGGATTAAATTCGTCTCATGAAATCTAGCTACTGTTGAATTTACGTTACAAATTAGGGCAGTCGGGATATTTTATGAATGTTTACGAGGCGGTAGGTGTAGAGTGAAACCTTAAAAGCGGGATTTGAGAAAATCTCGAAAAATGATAAATATGTAAGAATATTCGATTAGGATAAGTAAATTGAAAGCTTAGAAGAGACAAATAAAGTGTTTGGGCGAAAGCAGGAAAGAATGGAAAAATGAAGCATGAAATTTTACCTCTTTATATATATATAATAAGTGATGACAGTTTTAAGTTGATCAGACATTTTATTTTTATTTTTTCTCTCTCTTCTCTCTTGATATGTAAATCGGATAGTCGAGATTTGTCGAGGCGAAAGCAAAATCTTCTCTTCGGCAGGGAGCTACGCATGGGAACCAAAAACCACAGTTGTAGGAGTTTTTTAATTAAGAATGGGAAAATCTTATGTTTTTAGTTTTCACCAGTCTACGAACTTCGACGGGCGGGTGTCGGGTGGCGAAAAGTGATCCAGCGCGTGTGACTCGATGGGTACCAAAATATTGGAGTTTCGTCAAACTCCACGAGATATGGATTTTCGTCTAAATACGTAAATAAATACGTATGTAAATAGTAAATACGTAAAAAAATACGCATAATGCATAGTGCATAGTGCATAGTGAATAATGCATAGTAAATAATGTATAGTGTATAGTGTATAGTGAATAATGCATAGTGCATGGTGAATAATGTATAGTGCATAGTGCATAGTGCATAGTGAATATTGAATAGTTAATACGTAAATGAATAGTAAATACGTATAAATGAATAGTACACTAAATAGTAAATACGCAAATGAATAATGAATAAATGATATGAATAATATGAATATAGATATAAGTAAATGCATGAGAGATTAGGAAGTATACGATTAAACCAATCATCTTTATAAATGTAAAGTATTAGGAAAATAATTATAATGTATGATAAAGAAATCTAAATACAGTAAATTGAAGTTAAAGAACATATAGAAAAATGCAAAGAATACGATAGTCGATAAGTACATGAAAGATATAAGTTAACAGATATAGATATTCTAGTGAATAAGCCAGAGGAGATATGATCCGATAGGTTATATGCAAATGTTATATATACTAATATATGAGATGAATATATGATAGAACATGATATAAATACAAGAAATGGAATATAAATAGCTAAAACATGAACAAAATGCTATATAGAATAGACATATATGTAATGATATACATGTATTGTAAAGAAAGAAATATGAGAATAATGATATGAAGCTACAAATATGAGAACGAATTCAAATTAAAGTAATCATAGTAATATAAATGATTCTGAGAATAATAATAATTATTCGGGAATGAGATATTCTTGAATAAATACACATGATTATCTGCTTGGAACTGGTAAGAGGGATAGATAAGCATGCTATGGGACACGATTCGCTGCGGCATATAGTTCTGAGATATTGAGGCCCAGTTTGGGTCGATGATATAGATCAGTTTGGATCATTATAAGCGGCCGGTTGGGTCATACGGATAAGTCCTTTGTCTCATACGGTGATGATACCTTCGGGTATATCTGGATAAGTCGTATGCATGCAGTGATGATATATTCAGATACCTCTGAGTTGTTCCGTGTCAAACTTCTAAGGTATATCACGGACATGAAACTGGAGAGTAGCGTGTATAGAATCGTGATATGAGAGCATGCTTATTTCTTTATCGATAAATGAAACTGATTATAAGAACAAGTATATGAAAGTACAGTATATGAAAGTATAATATATGAAAATACAGTATATAAAAGTACAGTATATGAAAGTATAGTATATGAAAATATAGTATATAAAAGTTCAGTATATGAAAGTACAGTATATGAAAAACACAGTATATGAATATCATATGAAAGTATAGTATATGACAGTATAAGATGAAAAACATAGTATATTACTATCATATGAAAAGTATAACAGGAAAACAGTATATGAAATGAAGCGATGCGTAGATATAGGTATATGAAAATAGTACATGATTAGTACATGAATATAGGTATATAAGAAATAGCACATAGGCAGTACATGAATACGATTATATAGAAGTACAAAATTAGTACCTGAAAGGATATGAACAAGTAAAGTATAGAAAGTAGAGAAAATATAAAGGTATATGAAAAGTATAGTATATGAAAAACACATGAAAACATATGATAGTATATGATATGATAGTAAAAGTATAGAATGTATACTCTACGGGAGATATCAAAAGATGAGATAGAAATTTCGTAATAAAATAAAGATATAATATGTAAGTATTGGCTTTGTAATACAAAAAAGTCTGAAAGTATACGAAAGCATAAAGTATATGTGAGAATAAGAATACAAGCGTATATGGAAGTATATGAATGAGTACGGGATGGCGATATATGAAAAGTACAAGATAAGCATATAATATGAAAGTAATTAGTGCAGTATGAAAATAGAAAGATGAAAAGTATAGCATGGAAATTGTAGCCACTACTGAAATAAGACATGATATATACACAGGTCTAAAAAATATATATAAATAGTACATAGAATATAATAAGTCATAGAGGCTCCGAAAAATGAAAAGACTAAGCAATTGAAGGATGAAAGTATACAAGAGTGCCGTATATGAAAAGTATAAGAATGTAGATAAAAGTACAGGACAATATAAGATATATTATATGAAAGTATACAAGATATGAAAGTATATAATTCATGCACAGTATACGAACGTGAAAGAAAATGAACATGAAAGTATAGGAAACTTGCAAAGAATATGATACAGGAAATAATATGAAAATATATGAGATATGAAAGAGAAAAGTATATGACAAGTATACAAATATAAGATATAAGCAAATGACAAGAAATAGGCAAAGTATATGTGATAAACAGGAATACAGTAAAAGTATAGATAGAAGATATACCAAAGACATAGAATAATAAGTTATAGAATGAATATGGAATATGCGAGAAGTATAGGAAAAGTATAGATAAAATTTATGTAAAAGACATAGAACGTATATGAGAAAAGATTGACATGCAATAGGAATGTAAAGATGATAGTACATAGAAGCATATGAATATGAATAGATATGAAATGCGTATCATAAGCATGGCAGTCGCCATTGAGTGGTTGTCCATGCTTATATTCCCATAGCGTAAAGCTTATACGGGTTTTAATCAGTGTAGGTACAAAAACGAAGACAAGGATAGAGGACATGACATCAGCATCGTGACCTGGCGTCTCGAATGAGTGCTCACGCCTTTGTTCGCAATCGATTTTATATGTATAGTTTGTAATAATTGAATTGTAATAGTACAAGTAAAGGGACTCTAGTATATGTGTATAGAATATAATGAATACCACTATGGTGGTATGTATAATGTATATGTAAAAGAATTTTTGTTATTACAGAAATTGTGCATATGAATGAGAAAACAGATACAGGTGTCCCAGGTACGAAGAAAGGTTAAGCAGGTCACGAGTGAAAGTATGATACCTCGCTCATTACCACGCCGGGTCTTTGGGTTGGGCTGAATTTGAGTGGTGTCAGGCATAAGTATCGTTAACTTTAGGGTTTGATGAGATATGATACCAACACAAGTTGGTATCAGAGCAAAGGTTTAGGCGTTTCTGGAATTGCCTAAACATAGATAGAGTATAAGATGCGATTCTAGATAGAGTATAAGAGATAGAAAAGTCTATGTATAGAAATGTATTTGCCTCTTATGTGGATGTCCTTGTGTGTTGTATAGATGGATCGTCCGGAAGAAGCTGTTGAAAGTGTTAACCCCAGGGAACAAGGTTTCACCAACCGATCCTTAGAAATCGGCCCAGGAAGTGAGTAACCTCGGTGGGCAAATGAAAGAAAATATAAGTGTCATCGGTAAAAAGACATGAAAAAGAAAAGGACTGACATAGAACATGCAAATATTGAGTGTAATTTGAGGGCAAATTCTTATAAGAGAGAATTGTAACATAAAATATCTGCTAATAGTTTATAACATGTTTAGGGTATAAAATAAGTTAAAATTTATTAGTTGAAAAGGCAGCATTATTATGAAAAAAATGGCAAAGCGGTAATTTTGTCGTTTGTAATGAATCTTTGGAATGGCTCGGGGCGCAGAAAATTAGATCTGGATGAAGAAAGTAATTTGCGTTGTTAAATTTGTATCGCAAAATCTAGCTACTCTGTCGAATTTTGTTAAATTCCGAGACAGTCGGAATATTTTATGAATTTCTAGGCGGCAGGTGTAGAATGAAACCTGAAAAACGGGATTTGAGAAAAATATCAAAAAATGATAAATATGTAAAGAATATTAAATTAGGATAAATGAAATTGAAACCGGAACGAAATAAAGTGTTTCGGGGCTGAAACAGAAAGAGATGGAAAAATGAAACATATGGGCCCCACCTCTTTATATATATATAATAAGTGACGAACGGATTTTTTTTAAGTTGATCGAACGTTTTTATTTTTTTATTTTCTCTATAACCTAACCCCGATATATGAAATCGGGCCAGTAGATTCGTCGGGGCAGAAGCGAAAATCTTTCTCTTCGGCAGAGAGACTACGCATGGGAACCAAAAACACCGGATTCGCTAGTTTTTTAATTAAAAATTCGGAAAATCATGTTTTGGTTTTACGAACCGGCCGGGGCGGAATTGATCGGACGGGAGGCGAGGTGATCGCGCGTCGCGGTACTACGCGTGGAGTAAAAATATTGGGTTTAAAATTATTTCGCGAGGTATGGATTTTTATACAAATCATTAAATAAATACGTATGTAAATAGTAAATACGTAAACGAATACGCATAGTGCATAGTGAATAATGCATAGTGCATAGTCTATAGTGCATAGTGAATAATGTATAGTGTATAGTACATAGTGAATAATGCATAGTGCATGGTGAATAATGTATAGTGCATAGTGCATAGTGCATAGTGAATATTGAATAGTTAATACGTAAATGAATAGTAAATACATATAAATAAATAGTACAATAAATAGTAAATACGCAAATGAATAATGAATAAATGATATGAATAATATGAATATAGGAATATATGATAGAAATGCATGAGATTAGGAAGTATACGATTAGACAATACATGTTATAAATGTACAAATGATAGGAAAATAATTATATGTATGATAAAGAAATCTATCTGATGAAATTGAAGTTAAAACATCTATGAAAATGCAAGATACGATAGTACGATAGAGTCACGTGAAGATATAAGTTAGCAAGATATAAGATGTTCTGAGTAGATGACGGAGATATGATCCAGATGAGTTATATGCAAATGTTATATATATACTAATATATGAGATGAATATATGATAGAACTTGTAATTAGTCTGAAATGGAATATAAATAGTATTAAAAGCGTGAGCAGGGAATCTTTATATAGAATAGGCGTATGTAATGATATCGTGTATTGTAAAGAAGAAATATGAGGAGATAAGAAGTGATATGAAGGCTGAATATGAGGAAACGAGGAATTCGGATTAAAGTAATGTAGTAATATCGCGTATGATTCTTAGAATAATAATAATTATTCGAGGAATATGAGAATATTCTTGAGATATAAAATCACAGCATGATTAATGCCTTAGGAGGCGCAGTGGGGATGAAGATGGAAGCGTGCATAGGGACCCATGATTCTTTGCGACAATATAGTTCTGAGATATTAAAGACTTTTAGTTTAGATTCGATGATATAGATCAGTTTGGATCATTATAAGCGTACAGATTTGGGTCCTCTGGGTGGATCTTCAATGCATTCGTTGATACCTCGGATTATATCTGGGTCAGAATCCATATCACCGTACGGTGATAATTACACTTAGTCTGTCTGATTATTCCGTATCCATTAAGAAGTATATGAGACATGAAGCCGAGAAATGACATGTATAAATCTGTGATATGAGAATCGTAAGCATTCTTATCTCGAATAAAAGTATAGATAGTTATAAGAACAAGTATATGAAAGTACAGTATATGAAAGTATAATATATGAAAATACAGTATATAAAAGTACAGTATATGAAAGTATAGTATATGAAAATACAGTATATAAAAGTACAGTATATGAAAAACACAGTATATGAATATCATATGAAAGTATAGTATATGACAGTATAAGATGAAAAACATAGTATATTACTATCATATGAAAGAAATTATAACGAGGAGAAAGCAATTTATATAAAATGAACATGCAGCGCCGCCTCGGCACGAAGTGGGTGTCGGGCGAAGTGTATAACTAAATATTTGTGACTCTTTAACACATTTTTAACTTCGTGTAGTTGACACACATCCTATTTTACTCATTCATATGCATAAGAATTACAGCAAAAGCAAAATTTTCTTTTCGTATCGTTATACACATCACCATGATAGTGGCGTTCATTATATTATCTTTGTAACACTTTGCGAAAATATCACACTGCTTGAGTTTTTCGACATGTTTAGGGTATTTTGTAAAACGTAATTTAAATGTTTCGTGAGATAAATAGAAACGTGGAAATTTAAATCTGAATTTGTCTGAACTTAAGAGCGATATTGTAAATTGTCAAAGGGGCCAAAAATATGAATTGATGAGACTATGGGCCAAAATGAAATAATGGAAAGTTTATTTATAAATAGAAGGAGTTATGGGCCTAAATGCAAAAATAAAAAGTTAAAAGCCAAAAAAATGGGTTTTTGTCTTGTGGCTTATGCGTAACAAATCAATGATTTAAGGAAACCGAGTGAATTATAAAGGGAGCAAAGGCTTAGTGGCGAGAAGAGGAAGAAAGAAGAAGAAGAAGAAAGAGAAAGAAGAGGAGGAGGAGATCAAACCCCGACCAGGTATGGAAGCCGAATTTATGTATGAATTTCCATGCTTTGATGGTTATAATCTTACCCAAACATAGGAGTTTTGCTGGGGTTTCATCTTAACCCAAAATTTATATCCAAGTAAAAGGTGGGTAAAACCCCACATGTACAGATGGTATGGAATCCTTCCTTTGTGGATGGATTCATGGTTTAATTATGAGTAGTTGAGTTAGGGTTTGGAACAAAGCCACTAGCCCATCATCATAATTGGTTTGTGTATGGAGTCTTAACCCATATTAAATTGTTTTGGAAGGAATCTTGATATGTTTTTTGGAAGAAAGGATATGTAATTGAGAGATGAATTGAATAGAAAAGAGATTCCAAGTGAATTTGAAATGGTTTTGATGTGTGTTTGAAGTGTGAGTTGATTGGATATCAAAGTATGGAAATATGGAGCAAAGAAATACACATTTTTGGGCACTTTTCCGGAGACTTATTGCGGTACAATTTGAACTTGTACCGGTACAACTGTGTTGGTCATTTGTGACTTGTATCGATGCGTGTTAGGCGTGCAGTGCGACGTTCTGCTTTCGGTTTCGACCGGTTTTATTTTGTGCTAACTTGCTCATTTCTTATCCGATTTGAGTGGTCGAGAGTGGGCTAATAAATGACTTGAGAAAATAAAACTTAAAGAGTAGCGTAGTGAGTCGATTCTTTAAGTTGCCTAAAATTCAGTCAAAAGTGGGACCATGTGCAAGCCAAATTCTGGTTCCAGCTTTGAACATAGAAAGAAATCGGGATGTTTCGGACGTAGCTTCGAGTTCGGTGCTCCAAATTGGGTGATTCCAGTTGAATAGAACCATAGCACCTTAACTTTAAAGGAGTACAAAAAGATCGATTAATCGCAGAAATATTGAGACAAGGCCTTTGGAAATAAATATTTCAAGCTGTGTACGCATAAAGAATAAGTTTTGTAGCTTTCTCTGGGAGTCCAGTATGAACATAAGCACAATGATAAGCTTAAGGTCTTTATATAATTCCATAATATGAATTCATGAAATTTCTGATATACGTTATGGTTATACACTTGTATAATTGTGTATATGCATGTGTTTAGTATAAGAAATGTTTTCCACTAAGCGTAAAGCTTAGCCACGGGTTTAATCCCGATGTAGGTGCAGAGAAGGCATTGACAAATATCATGTCTGACTGGGCTGACACACTTGTAAGGGTTCACTACATGTAGGTTCGGGTGCTCGATTTAGCAATTGTAAAGTACAGGTTTTGTATTTGTAAATGAATTTGATATAGGTGTATAGATTTTGATGGACACCGCTCAGGTGGTAGTTGCTTTTGATTTATATATATTATTTTGATTTTGTTGTTATAAGATGGGCCATTACCCACAGGTGCCGATTAGCTTTTAAAAAAAAAATGGGTAAGAGTCAGTGCAGGTCTCGCACCCCGAGGCTCGAGTTCGGATCCGCCGTGGTCGGGCCAGGGATTCGGGCGTGACACTTCTCTTACATATACTAAGAGTCCTTTTAGCAGCACTATTACAAAACTATACATATAAAATCGAGTGCAGGCAGTGCGGGAGTCTTTTATCTACGAGATGGCTGTCGCTGCGTGTAGGATGTATCTTCATCTCATCCTTGTCTTACTGTACATGCGGTTAAAAACCCCGTCAGTAAGCTTTAAACAATTGAGCTCATCAGACTGACCGCAATGGTGGTATCCTACAAAAGCTATACATGGGCATTTCATATATCTATGCATATCCATATAACTTTTATGACTTATCGTCTTTCGTGCTTGTGCATGTCAATCTCTTCGATGCATTTTAACAGCGTATCTTGCTCCCTATACTTTTACTATATTCCTGTTTCTATACTTTACATATTCCTATACTTTTATGTTCATTTCCTTTATGTTCGTATACTATGCATGTATCATATACTTTCATATCTCGTATACTTTCATATAACCTATTTTATATTGTCCTGTACTTTTATCTACATTCTTATACTTTTCATATCTGATTACTTTTTGTATGCTTTAATGGTACTTTTCATGTCTTATCTTTCGTATGTCTTTTACATTCCTAGTCTTTTTCGTCTTTAGGTTCATGTGTATTACGATTACATGTGCTTGTCGTATATCATTTCTAAATCTTGTACCTATATCGTGTCTCCGCTTTCGTGCTTAGTGGGCTCTGGCAGCGTCTTATCTTTTTATTAACCGTTTTAAATACTTGTCTTGTCGTATCTTTTCGTATTATATGCTTTTATCTTGTACTTTTCATATGTTGTCATCTTGTACTATTCATATACTTCATATACATTTGTACGTTCTTATTGTATCATATACTTTATGCTTTCGTATACTTTCTGTACTTTTCTTGTATTGGTTTAAAGCCAATACTTTCATATCATATCTTTATTTTTTGTATTACGTTAATTTCTATTTCATCTTTCCTATCTTGAGTAGATATAAGACTGCTCTTTTACTATCATATCATATGTTTTCATATATGTTTTCATGCATTTTCATATACTATACTTTTCATATACCTTTCTATTTTCTCTATTTTCTGCACTATACTTGTTCATATCCTTTTCGTGTACTACACTTTGTGCTTTCTATATACTGTATTCATGTACTGTTCATGTACTATTTTCATATACCTATATTCATATCTTGTTCATGTACTATTTTCATATACTATATTTATGTCTTTGTTCATGTATTATTTTTCATATACCTATATTTAATATCTTGTTCATGTACTATTTTCATATACCTATATTCATGTCTTGTTCGTTTCATATCTTGTTTTTCTGTTATACTTTCATATGATGATCATATACCGTGCTATCTTATCTTGTCATATATTATACTTTCATATGATATTCATATCACGTGGCACTTCGTATACTTTATACATCCTTATACATTTCGTGTCATTGACACTTTATTTCTTGTACTTGTATATTTGTCATATACTTTTCTCTTTCATATACTATACTTATTCATATACAGTTATATACAATTCTTTGTCCTTTTTTATATACTTTTATATCTTATGTCTTTTCATTATCTCTTGTCATCTTGTACTTTCTTAACGTGCTTATAACTATCTATCTTTTCATACTTGTCGCAGTCTTATCTTACCAAATATCAATGTCGTAAATTAATACATGTCATTTCCTTTACCCCAGGTTTCGTAATATGAATCGCTAGAAAGCGGATGTGGGAAATACTTCTAATATGTCTCTGCATGTCTGCTCCATTTAATCTGAAGACAGTGATCTCTATCTGTAATATATACCCGAAGGTATCATCAACTGTCTGAGGCGGTGACCCATTATCAGTATGACCAATGGGCCGTATAATGATCCACGAGAAGCGGGATACATATCGTCGACAAAGCGAGTACTCGATATCATAAACTATATCACTGCGGCAAGCGTGTCCTACCGGCATGCACATCCCAGCCACTGGGGTTGCGACCATTATTGTATTTTATAGTCGATAAATATCTCATATTCGAATAATTATTATTATTTAGTAATCATATCTGAATAATCTTGTGATTACTAATACGGTCGTTCTCATATTTGTAGCTTCATATCATTATTCTCATATTTCTTTCTTTACAATACATGTATATCATTTCATATATGTCTTTTAACTACAATTTACTGTATTCAGATTTCTTTATCATACATATAACTATTTCCCTATCATTTGTACATTTATAGCATGTATTGTATAATCGTATACTTCATAACCTCATGTATTTCTATCATATATTCCTATATTCATATTATTCATCTATTCATATCATTTATTCATTAATCATTTATGTATTTAATATTCATAGTACTATTCATTTATACGTATTTTACTATTCACTTATGTATTTACTATTCAATATTCACTATGCACTATACACTATACACTATGCATTATGTACTATGCATTATTCATTATACACTATGCACTATATACTATGCACTATACACTATACACTATGTATTATATATTATGCATTATTCACTATGCACTATGTACTATACATTATTTACTATATACTATGCATTATTTACTATACACTATTTACTGTTAACTATTTACTGTTTATCATTTACTATTTAATATTTACTATTTACTATTAACTATTTACTATTTGGTAAAATCAATCACAACTATTGGAGTTTAATGGCTCAAAAATTTAGTCTTGTGGCGTGATTTCGCGATACGTGGTCGATTTGACCTTCTGCTCAAGCCCAGGTCGATCGGGCAGTAGGTGAAAAGAAAGCAGAGGATTTTGCAATTTTAATTGAAAGCTAGGCGAAATAAAGCATTTTGGTTTTAAGCGTGGCGCGAGTAGAGCACTTTCAACGCTGCATCGGCAATTAAGCCCGATCATCAGATTTCCGTATATCGAAGAGAGAAGCGAGAGAAAAATAAAAATAAAATAAAAATAATAAAACATTCGTTGCCCGTCTCTCTGTCTAAAACCAAATGTTAGATTTTTATGTTTTTATTTTATTTTATTTTATTAAAAGTGGGACCCACATGTCCATTCCTTTTCAATTCTTGGTAAAGCGCAGAACAAAACGAACATTTAGATGGGTTTTTAATTTTATTTATCTACTTGAATGTGCTTTCGTATTTCTTATTTTGATTTTAAAATCCCGGTTTTGAGTTTTACTTATTATCTTAAGTCAGATAGGGGGTCGTAAAATGTTCCGGTATGTCAGATTTAACGAGGTCGACAGAGTATGAATTTATAATCTGAATTTAGAGGCGTGGTCAGTTTTAGGTAAATCCAGATCTGAGAATTATAATTCTGAGTCATTACAGTCTTATTCATAAGCGACAAAAGAGTGCAGTTTCTTAATTTTTCGTAAAAATGTCATTTTTATTCGAGCGACTACAATTTTAAGCTTATTTTATACACAACGTATTTATAAAGCGTATGGTATATTTTGAGATGTTACTGAGCGATGCGTGAATATGGGTATATGAAAATAGTACGTGAATAGTACATGAATATGAGTATATGAAATGTTATGTAATAATATAGATGTAGTACAGAGATGTATGGTTCGAAATAGTACATGGACAATTACATGATCTGATTATATAGAGAAGTACAAAGTGTAGTACACGAAAAACATATGAACAAGTAAAGTACAAAAAATAGAGAAAATAGAAAGGTATATGAAAAGTATATTATATGAAAACACATGAAAACATATATGTAAACATATGATAGTATATGATATGATAGTAAAAGTATAAGTCTTATACTCCTACGGGAGATATGAAAGATGAGATAGAAATTTCACGTAATCTGAAAAATAAAGATATGATATGAAGTATTGGCTTTAAGAAACCAATACAAGATAAGTCTGAGAAAATTATCGAAGCATAAGAGTATATGATAGAATAAGAATGTCTGAAGCGTATATGAAGTATATAGAATAGTACGGGATGACGGGTATATGAAAGTACAAGATAAAAGCATATAATATGAAGAAATATACGATAGTATAAGTATGAAAATGAAGAGTAAGAAAGTATAGCATGGGCGTCGAGCCACTACATGAAATAAGCATGACATATGAGTCTAAGACAAGACCATATAATAGTACATAGAATGTAATAAGTCATAGAATGAAAAATAGAAAAGACTAGAAAGCAATTGAAAGGCAGGATGAGAGTATACAAGAGTACCGTATATGAAAAGTATAAGAATGTAGATAAAAGTACAGGACATTATAAGATAGGTTATATGAAAGTATACGAGATATGAAAGTATATGATTCATTCACAGTATACGAACGTGAAAGAAAATGAACATGAAAGTATAGGAAACTTGCAAAGAATATGATCTGAGGAAATAATAATATGAAAATGTATGAGATATGAAAGAGAAAAGTATATGACAAGTATACAAGTATAAGATATAAGCAAATGACAAGAAATAGGCAAAGTATATGTGATAAATAGGAATACAGTAAAAGTATACATAGAAGATATACCAAAGACATAGAATAATAAGTTATAGAATGAATATGGAATATGCAAAGTATAGGAAAAGTATAGATAAGAGCTATGTCAAAGACATAGAACATGTAACGGAAAAGATTGACATGCAATAGGAATGTAAAGATGATAGTATATAGAAGCATATGAATATTAATATATATATGAAATGCATATGTATAAGCTTGTGACGGTCACCATTGGTGGTTGTCCATGCTTATGTTCCCAGCAAGCGTGAGGCTTGCGTGCGGTTTATGTCAGGTGTGAATCTGGCAGAAGACAAGGATAGAGGACATGACATCCCACGATCCAGCGTACAGGTCATCTCGAATGGTGCTCACCGCCTTTGTTCGCAATCTACGATTTTTATATGGCATAGTTTTGTGACAAGTGAATTGTAATAGTACAAATAAAGGGACTCTAGTATATGTGTATAGAATATAATGAATACCTCTATGGTGGTATGTATAATGTATATGTAAAAGAATTTTTGTTATTACAGAAATTGTGCATATGAATGAGAAAACAGATACAGGTGTCAGCTCTGAGAAAGAAAAGGTTAAACAATCACAGTGAAGAAGCATGATACCCTCGCTCGACACCCACTTCGGGTGCTGGGTTGGGGGCGTCACACTCACTGTTTTGTCTGTTTTGGCCATGAACACCGTCTGGTCTCATGAGTGTTTTAGAGAAATCGGCCTTTGAAATTCTCACAGAAGCGACCCTCACTTCACACTCACATAGGTGATTTCTGAACATATAGTTTCATAATCATTAAAGCTTTTGTAACCTTCACATATTAATCTTTAGCCTGTGTATCAGGGAATGGGTAAAACAAAATTTGGCGGTGCTCATACTGTCTTCATAACTTAGTGTTCCCTTTGAACCCTAGATCACAGGATCTCAGATCCATTGGAGAGTGGGGGTCAATCAGCTATGTTGAGGCTTGTTTGGGAGCCTTAAACCCATTCCTTGATGTTTTTGCAACCATCTCTATGTAGTTAGGCCTTTTGTCAATGGATCCGCAATATTATCTTTTGAAGCTTAGCGTAGTCAATGGTGATAATTAATTTAGAAAGAGTTGTCTTACAGGTGTCATGTCTTCGGCATTGTGTGTCGAGACTTACCAGATTATAAGATGACATTCCTTGTCGCTATTGCCGCTTGACTATCACAATGTATACATACGTGAACCGCTAGTTTGAGGCCAGTGGGAATATCTTCCAAGAAATTTTGAAGCCACTCGGCTTCTTCTCGACTTTATCCCGGCGCAATGAATTCTTATTCCATAGTGGATCTGGCAATGCAAGTTTGTTTGGATGATTTCCAGAGACACTGTAGCCCCACAGGAGTGTGAATACATATCCACTTGTTGATTTTTGTGTGTCTTTAGTGCCGGTTATCAATTTGAATCGCAGTATCCTTAGAAATCTTGCACGGATATTACAGTGTAATGCAAAGCATATAATCTTGGTATACTTTAAGTAGTGATAAGCGTTTCATATCTTTCCAATGATTTTCATTTTATGAATTGCGTAAAATCGACCAACACTAGCACTAAGCTATGTCCGGCCTAAATCTGATTCATGACATACATTAAATTTGCCTAGTATACTAGCATACTCATTGAGCTTTGTTTTCACCCGATGTTCTTAGAAAGATGTAAATTAACATCTATTGGTCTTCTTGTGCAGATCCTAGATTCTTGCACTTTCAAGAATCGTTTCCGTATAATGGGATTGTGATGAGAGCTAATCCTCCGGATGTCTTATGGATTTTAACTCTAAAATAACATCAGCGACCCCGTATCTTTCATTTCAGAATTTACTTGCAATGACATTTGATTTTCTTAATAATCTCACCATCGGCTGCTGTTATAAGCATTACGTCTACATATAGACATAAAATGGCAAAGCAATTCTGAGTTTGCTTAACATATACACATTTATCGCATTCATTAATCTTGAAACCATTCGAAAACATGACTTCGTCGAATTTAGCACATGCCATTGTTTTGGTGCTTGTTTCAGTATAGAGTTAACGATAAGTCGACATACTTCTGCTCTTGTCGAGCAGTGAACCGCTTGGGTTGTTCCAAATATATTCTTCTTCCGGAAAATGCCGTTTAGAAGGCCGTTTTCACATCCATTTGATGGATTTCAAGCTTATACATCGTTGCTATAGCAATTAGCATCCTTATAGATGTAATTGTAGTAATAGGTGAATAAGTATCAAATAATCAAGACCTTCTCGTTGCTTGTATCTTTTTACTACAAGCCTAGCCTTATATTTATCAATAGCACCATCCGCTTTCATTTTCCTCTTGAAAATCCACTTACATTGTAGTGGTTTATTACCAAGAGGAAGGTCAACCAATTTCCATGTATGATTTGACAAGATGGATTCAGCTTCACTTATTGATAGCTTCTTTCGAGCGGGGCCACGGAGAAATTAAACTTCTTGAATGTCAGAGGCTCATTCTCAGCCCGGATACATTAAATCGGTCGAGGAAAGGCGGTAGAGTCCTTTGTCTTTACTGCATTAGGTTCATCCTCCGTGGATCCTTCCTAGATATAGTATCTTGAGACCTCTTATTGTTATCAATTGACTCATATACTATGTTATACGAATATTTTCAAAGAGCGAAGCGTCCATGATTCCAGTAATTAGTGACCGGCAGCGCATATCTAGGATCTACGACTTGTGAACAAGTAAACGATATCGTGCTATTACGAGCATATCAGATAAAACCACGATCAGCAGTCTTTGGTCCTACCTTAACCTTTTGACTTAGGAGCAGCAACCTTAGCGAAACACCCACACTTTGAGATAATTCAAGTTGGGCATTACGCGCTTTCCATTTCTCATAGGGAGTTTGTTGTGTCTTTCTGGCCAGGATTTTCTATTTAAAAATAAAATTAAGCCAGTCAAAGCAGTTTCCTCCCTGAGTGGTAAACGAGAACTATTCAACAATGCATTCATTGTTTCCTTTAAAGATCGGTTTTCCTTTCAAAGCCTCCATTGAAGCAACAGTGTATAGGAGCGATCTGGTGAATGATACCAAACTCGGTACAAATTTCCTCAAATGGAAATTCATATTCACCTCCTCTGTCACTCCTTATGATTTTAATTTTCTTGTTCAGCGAGTTTCAACTTCAGCGAAGTATAAGTTTTAAAAGCATTCCATGGCCTCATCTTTCTTAAGCAAGTAACCATAACAATACGCGACGATCATCTATAAAGTAATAAATACTTATTACCACCTCTTGATGGTATTGATTTCATATCGCATATATACGTATTGTATTAAATCTAAAGGTTACGAGAGTACATTATCTACGAGTGGAAAGGGAACTGAAAATTCAACACACACTGGCATTCTCACTTGGGCAGTCAAAAATTAAGCCAGCAGATCCATATTCATTAATTTCTTATTGACTTATAGTTAACGTGTCCTAGTCTATCATAGTGATTCAGATTATTCCTTCCAATCATTGCATTCCATGCTTGATGTTTAGTTTTCCATCGAACAAGAGTTCGGTTGCCTTCATATCTAGACACTTCCCATATCCATCCACCATTGCTGTTCCTAGAACCACATATCCATACAAGTCAAGACCTCTCTTTATAATGAATGCATGAATTGATTGAATTCTTCTTTTATTTGCTAAGCTTGCATATGCAGGAACTACATTGGCAAATGAGACTGCATCAGGTTTCAGATTTGACTCTGAAACCATTCTTTCATAGAGCAATGTTGCCTCTTGATAATATCCATTATGTGAATAACATGTGATCAATGAGTTCCAATTTGTCCACAAGCCAATAACAAACCATTCTTGAAACTTATGTACCCACGCTCCCTTTTTTCACATTTCCCAATTCACCACAAGCCATGATTACATAAAATGCAGAATCCGAAGAAGGAAATTGACCCAGATACACCATCTGCCCAAATAGAACCAACACCTCCTTAAGTAAAACCCACGTCACGACCACACGACGAAACTAGACAATTAAACGTCTTCATCTCTAATGGACATTTCTTCAAACACACGGTAAGCATCCCAAAAATGCCCAAACTTCACATACAAACGGATTAAACTATTTCCGACACCGCAGTTCTCGAACCCGCACTTAATCAAATACCCATGAATCCACAAACCCAAAGTCGGATGAGGAGACAAGCACATGACTTGATGAGAGGAGAAACAAATATTTGGGCTTAGCATAAACTGAAAAAAGCATTGCAGTAAGAGAAATGAAAAAAATATTCGAATACAGAAACAAATATTTTAATGTAAAACTGTAGTAAAAAAAATTTGAATAGGCATTTTTGTAATACCGAACAGAACAAAAAACTGCAGTGCAATATTTGTACTGTAGAAACGAACAAAACAAAAAACGAACAAAACGAAATTCTGTATTACAATATTTGTACTGCAGAAACGAACAGAATAAAAAAAAACTATAACGAATTCTGAGCAAGTAAAAATATTAAAACTGAAACAATTAAATCCAGTGCAGTACAAAAAAAATATAACCAATATTTGTGGTCTTACTGTTCATTCAAAACTGAAACAGAAACAAAAAATTTTAACCAATTATTTTAACTGAAACGAACAAAAGCTCATATTGTTCGTTCAAAACTGAAACAGAAACAAAGCTATAACGAATATAATACAGAAACGAAAAAAAAAAAACTGAAACAATTTTTTTTCTTGTAATACCGAACAGAAACGAAATTGTAACAAAGTATAAGACAGAAACGACCAGAAAAAAAAAATCGTCTTACTGCAGTACAGAAAAAAATATTTGAATAAACTATAACAAATATTTTAATGAAAACTGCAGTACAAGAAAAAAGTTTGAGTAAAATTTCGCCAGAAATAAATTCGACTTACTGCAGAAACAGAAACAGAAAAAAATACAATCGATATATTCGACTTACTGCAGAAACAGAAACATAAAAAAAAATACAACCAATATATTCGACTTACTGCAGAAACAGAAACAGGAAAAAAATATATATAACGAACAGAAGCGTTCATTCCACAGTAATGAACAAAATCCAAATTCTGTAAACGAACAGAACTAAATTCGTCTTAAGATTGTTGTTCCCGTGTTCGTTCTCAAGACAGAAATAATGTATTCGTGTTCGTTCAAAAAACAGAAACCAAAAAACAATATGAAGGAAACAAACCTGCAGTACAAACAATAATTAGTAAGCGAATCGAGCCGCGATAACATTGTGTCCCTTAAAGGCGGTGGCCCCTCAGCATGCAGGATCGTGGACAATGCGATGCCAGGGGTAGAAACGGATCGTTCGCCGATAATGAATGCGTAGTCGGGAGGACCCCAGACGAGGCTCATTCATTACCCCCGAGCAATTCTGCAAAAATGAATGATATCTTGCAGTGAGTGAGGAGAATACTTGTTATCTTTAAAATGGGGAAAATGGGGTATAAATAGCAGGGAAGTGTCTCCACGAGCAGGGACGTGTCGGTTGAAAGGTATGAACCAAGCAATGTGTATGTTCGATGAGGAACATATTTTTTCATTCACTTAAGGATTTTATGGATACCAAAGTCCCAACACTTCTCTCACAAAATTCACAATTAGTGGTGGATGCCAAGACCTAGAATCATTTCCGAATCAGTCCCTCCTGCCCTCCTCACTCACCTCTCTTACTATTGAAGAATGAAGATCTCTCAAATCCTCAAAGTCTAATTTGTAAGAGCATCTCATTCTGACTTAACAAAATAATTTCTTCAAAATATATTTAAATATTAAATTCATTACTTTAGATAGTAACTTGAAAATACACTTCAGTACTCTCTATTTTACACCTAACCAAATAATTTTAAAAAAAATCAAACATATATATAGAGAGAGATAGAGAGAAAAAAAAGGTAGAGAGAGAATTTAGAGAGCTCAAATGGCTCTCCATATTTGATGAGCCATTTGGGTAAACTAGGAAATAGAGAGTGGATTTGAGAGAATTTTTTGTGTTTAACTAGCTAAAGTGGCTAAAAGAGAAGAAATAAAGAGTGGGTTGGAGATGCTCCAAGGGGCTTCAACATCTTATCTCTCTAACAACATTATCCATCTCTCGATGCCCTAACTTCCAATCCTTCGGAGAAGAACAGGGGCCTCAACACCTTACCTCTCTAATAACGTACCCATCTCCTATGCTAAATTACGATCCTTCGGAGAAAGAGGCACATTACCTTACCTCTCTAATAACATTATCCATCTCCCAATGCCTAGAGATTTCCAAATCCTTGAGGAGAAGAAGGAAGCTTCAACACCTTACCTCTAGAGCTGGCAATTCGGGCGGGCTTATCGGGCTAGACCGAGGGCCGATCATAAGACCAAGAGGATATATTCGGGCGGATCGGGCAGACTGGTCGCCGAGTGCCACTTTGCGGCCCGGCCAGGACTCTATCCGGGCAGTAGACTGTGGACCGACCACCCCATGTGAATTTTTTTTAATTATTTTAATCAATAAATTTTCAATTTTGTTGATACTATCAAAGCAACAGCCTGCCCACTCGATCGGAATTTATTTGCTTCTTCAAGAGTCAAGATCTCAGATTACTCCAGCTGCAATATGTTACATCAAGCATGCTCCCTATTTGCAGCATTGTTTACAACAACTCTACCACCAAATATATTTCCTAGTTATAGCAGCAGAAGCAAATAAAAAATGCTGCTAGTTTCCCTTTTTATTTAGAAAGACATGTAACAATGCTGCAGCCTGCAGCTTCTTAGATGCAAGACTTTGTCATCATTGGAAACAGGATCATTGAAGAAGGAAATGTTTGGAAGGAAAGCAACAAAGAATGCATTTAAAGAAAGATGATAATGAGAAAGTTTTAAGAGGCTAAAGACATGAGTGGGAAAATAAAAAAAGAGAAATGCTTCTTTTCTTTTTTTCCAGACAACATCATGATATATACAACTTCATTATTCTATTTTACCCCCATTCAAGGCTACTACCTCTTTCATTCTTTACTAGGGATGGCATCGGATCGGATTTGGATCGGATTTTTCAAAATCCATATCCGATCCTAAATAAAAATAATATATCCATATCCATATCCCAGTATACTACGGATAAAAAAATCACAAATCAGTTTCTATCCATCGGATTTCGGATATTCTCACGGATATCGGATTTATCCATGCGACATAAGACATATTTTGCTAACCTATGACACTAGTTATAGCACTTGATTCATAAATTTAGGAATATAAACTAAAGTCTAAAGTTAATAAAACATCACCAAATCAACTACTTTTGGCCGTATTCCGACAAATGAGAATTTTCTAGAACTAGTATAGTGGATTTCATACAAAATATATAGGTAAAAAAATTGAAAAAATAGAGCAATTGAATTTTAAAATTGAAAACTTGAAAAGAATAGAAAAATAAAAATACAAAAAATAAAATAAAACAAAATAAAGAAATAATGTAAAGAAATCAGTCATAGATCGAGAATCGATCCTTTGCAATGGGTGTAACTTGAGAAAATCATACCTCATGTTAAAAGAGGTATATCTCAACATTTTATGTGTCAAAAGTTAATTTCATGATGTCTAGAATCACGGAAAAAAAATCAATGAGACATTCTAAAGTCGTTTAATAATTTATTTTCAACAAAACATATACAGTGTGCCAGACTGGGTAAAAACAGGACATTCCAAAACTTTGATTTGTTTTTCACATCTACAATTTACTTTACAAACCAATAATTAAAAAAAAAATCTAGAATGGTATAAAATTATTGGAAATTAAAAAAAAAAAAGTATTACAAAGCGAGGTCGAATCAAATTTTAGTCTAGAAATGCGGTAAATGGACAAGTTGAAGAAATAAAATTACGAAAAAAATCATTTACTTTACACAGCTCGGATAGACGTGTATCACAACTACAATTTACTTACAAAAACCGAGTCTCTTTCCCTTTTCTTTATTTTTTATTTGGTTTAATTGAACCATCATTACCATTTTACAAAAATAAAATTATTACTTATCATGATTTGTAGCAAATATTTCATACACACCAATCACAATTAATATTTTTATTCTACAAACAACCAAGCTACAACTTACATTTCTCCAGAAATTTGCGCTTACATAATTATTATTGTATTATTTTAATTCCACTCATGGAACTGACACTAGACTTAATATTTCGACACCTGAAACATGATGGTCTCAGCATTTTAAAGCACAAGCATGATACGAATCTCAACACATTTAAGCACAAGCATGATAGATCGATCTCAATATTAGAACATGATATATGTATTTTAGATTGGTAATGTTTAAATGATGCAACTATATTATATTCTGATAGATACGTAATTAAGCTACTGATCTAAAGCCAAAAGAAAAGCGAGAATACCAAATCACTAACTTTGTCGAATGTTATGAAGGAATAGATCTAAGAGGTTCTTTTAATCTTTTTGGCATTAATCTGAACTACAAGCTTGTTTGAGATTTCACGAACAGCGAGATCGAGAATGGTAATTTTTTCTTTTATAAATCAAAAGCGGTTTTTTTTTTTTTTTTCCAAAAATGTGCAGATTGGTGCCTTTATACTTATGCTGAAACAACTTCAAAGTATAGACTCATTTTCTATCAAAAGCGCACGAGGCTATGTATAAAACCACTCTCCGTCTCTTCCCTTCTTTCTTCCTCCTTTTCCTCCTTTATATTAGATTAAGATTTATACTTGACCAGTATTAGAGTTAGGAGTTAGTGATGTTTGATTAGGACTTTAAGTGTTAAAATTAAAATTTACAATATTAGGAATTAAAATTTGTGAAGTGTTACATTAAGGTTAGGGATTTAGGGACTAAAAATCAGCGGAGTCAGAAGATCGCATTTGTCGGACTTTCCTGCGCTCAAGAGGGTGTCGGCTAAATGCCCTGCGAGGAAGCGAGATAGAGCCGGTCATTAAAGAGTTTAAAGAGTCGTAGTTTTGGTCTTGCATCTGTGGGAGAACTGCTTGTTATCAAGCGACTATCAAGTCTACTGGGTGATTCCAAGAATGGCCAAAGCTCAAACATCTTGGAAGAGATATGTCCAGTCCATACGTTGGGAAGGATAATGAAGACGTGGATCGTGTATTTGTGTGAGGCTTATCAACAATTAGAATTTGTGGTGTTATAAGTTTAGAATTCTTTGTGTTAAGAAGTTAGGGTTTACAATGTTGGCATGTTACGTTAGGATTTACAAATTACAATTAGGACTAGATTTATAATTTATAATGTTATTGTTAGGTTGGGGTTTACATTATTATATATTTTTTTAGTATTCATTTCTATAACTTTACTAATTAGGATTTTTAAAAAATACGCAATTAAATATTTGAATTAGTAATGTGAGATCATATCATATTATATAGTGTTATTACAAATTACAATTAATTCCAAATATTGTATCGAGATATTATAATTCCAAATATTAGTCCAAATATTACACATGTTTGGGAGTCGGATATGATACGGGTTTCGGATCGGATATCTGCATCAAATATCCCGATCGCATTATCAGATTCAAAAATAGGATTTTATCGTATCGAAATGTCGAATTATCCGATCGACGGATTTTTATTTGTTTGGCAGGATCGGATCGGTCGGAGAGTACTTGAGGATCACGGGCCTTTGTTTTCCATCTCTATTCTTTACCCTACTACCTTTCTCCTTTTTTATTTGCCTTCATATTGTGTCTCCCCCTGTCCCCCACCTTTCCATTATTCTATTCAGCACTACAGAGTTTTTTTTTTTTGCTTCAAAGTGGGTGCTGACTGCTGAGAATCTTTTGATCGAGAAAAAAAGATTACTGGAAATTAAAAGCCAAATGATCGAGAATAATGCGACTGCTGGAACCTCTTTTCTAGAAAGAGCACGACCGCCAATCTCAGATCTAACTGGGACCGAGCACGGCGGATCAGAACCCAGAAAACCAGAGGATAAGGCTCCGACGATGAGGGAACCGGCGACACCGAAATCTGTAGTGAGGTGAACAGAACCCACTGAGGAAGGTTGTTCCACGATGGGAAACATCCAAGATCTGTTTTTCTCAGATCCACGAACAACAGAGGAATAGGTCACGGTGATGAATGAATCGACGACAACAGAGTTGACCTTGCCAAAAGCCCCTATCATAGAACACGACCGGTCCGGCGGGTAGTCGTCACCCCTAAGATCCAGGACTGATGAGATCGGTCGGAATCGATCCGGCCAAGAGCTCGTCGGAGACGTACACAGAATATTTGAGGATCTGGTATCAACGCTGTTGTCGGCGCCATCGGTATCCATGAAATCTGCTGTAGCGCTGAACTCATCAGCGACATAAACAGAAATTAAAAATGCTAAACTAAATTAAAGAAGACAAAGAAAATGCAAGTAATAAATGTCATAAAATCCCAAAGCATCAAATAGATACCAAACCTCCAGCATCTAGAGATAACATTTAGAATAACTCAATTCTACACATATTTTTTCCTCAATCTCTGAACTCAGTTTCAGGTTATAGAGATAAGAAAGCCCCAGAAAACCAACTGAAATACATGCTTCCAAAAATAATAATACAAGTTTTTTGATAGCCGAAAGGGGAAAGAATTAATACCTGCTGAGCCCTAATTTGACCTTGCATCTCGGCAGCACATTTCTCTAGGGAGGACTTGAGAGAAATCTTCATGTCCCTCAATCTACTCCTCAACAAATAAACTGATGGAAAAAAGGAGAAGACTGGAAAATGCTTAGAGGATTGTCGTCGAGGAGGTGATCCGCTGGAGCCTCTACGAACTCTGGCGTAGGCCCGAGAAGGAGAAGAGCTCTGGTTTTTGCAAAAACGAAAAGGGAAATAGGGTTTGGAACTTAGAAGGATAAGTAATAAAGTAAAGTAGCAAAGGGGGGGAGGGTTTATTTAATTTTTCAAACCGGGCCAGCCCGAAAAAAATCGGGCCAACCCGGTCCAGTACTATTTGGCCTAGCGGGCCAATCGGGCCGGGCTAAATTTAGCCCGGTTTTAGGTAGAAAAAAAATAGAACCCGACCCGACCTAATTTCGGGTTGGTCGAGTACTTGACAGTGGCTGATGCCATTTCCTCTTCTGCTCTCTAACGGCACATTATCCATCTCCCAATGCGTTGGTCAAATCCTTGCAGCAGGAGAAGAAGAGGCTTCAACACGCACCTCTCCCAACAACGTTATCCATCTCCCAATCTTGGCCCGAAATCGATCCTTCGGAGAAAGAGGGGCTTCAACATCTTACTTCTCTTGAAAAATTAGATATGGAATCCTCAGTTTTTACCAGGAATCCTTGAGAGAAGCAGGTCTTCAACACCTCATCTCTCTTAAACAATTGTCTATCTCCGACTGCGGTCAGCTCCAATACTTGACAAAACAGAGACTCCCAAACTCCCTCAACTATTTGAGAATCTACAATTGTCCTTTGCTGAAGCATCGCTGCCAATTTGAGAAAGGCCAAGATTGGGAATATATAGCTCACATTCCATGCATACTGATAGATGATGTGCTGTGCTAGGTAGTGACCAGGGTGTTGCCATACAGTAAATCAGGTACCTGTTCTACACTCCCAAAAAAGGAGTGAAAAAATGATGTGCCAATTGATTGAAGCTAGCATCCAAACTTGTGTGTAGGAATTTCTTATCATTTTTTGTTTCTCAGCTTAATACATGCTTGATAGTGGTTGATAATGGTGCCAAGTCTCCGTGTACCCAAGCATGTAAAGATTCCATTACTTGTGTCAGAAGATACGATACTGAGCCTCAACTTGTTTGCTGGTGGAACAATTTCTGAAGTTCTCCCCGGAAAGGGCCAGAGCAGCAAAACGGCAGCAGAATACTCTGCCCTTCAACTTCAGATTTGTTTTCTTTTCCTCTTATGCTACAAGAAGCCTGAGACAAGAAAGGAAGAGGGTGGAGGAAGAATGATAACAGAGTACATGCATTTCAACACAGAATTTTATTTCCTTGACTTATTCAAATTTACCCACTTTACCAGCCTGACTGGGCTAAACTTATCCACTGAATTTGTCGATCTATATGTGATACAGGAGACATGGACAAATTTCTGGTTATTTTATGGTCAATTAAATATTCTAATTGCTTTATTTCTTTTGGTAGCCTATTTCAGTATTGGCACGAGTTGATGCCCTTTTCCATCCTACAAAATGGAGATTTGGCTTTCTGCATACTTACAATCATTTACACATCATTCCATCCTACAAAATATTCTATTGTGTGTGTTTTTCTGACAAGGCCTGCACTCCTGCCAAGGGGACAATTTAACCTTCCATGCGATCATAAGGCATTGTTTAACAAAAAGGTATCATTGCAAAGATTTTATTTAATAACTTTATTAACTTTGTTCGGCCTCTAAAATTGTGAATATTAACAAAAGGTATCAATGATTTAATACCCTCATCTTCTAATACTTGGCATGGCATCTGTGTCTCATCAAATATGCTTGCCATTTGACATCACAAAACACTCTGGTCATGCTATATAACAAATTTAAATTGTACGGAACTTATTTGGAGCATTTTACCAAGATTATTTTCAATGAGTTGATTAACTCATTTCTCCCTTCAAAATCAAGTTAATCAAGCGTTTCTCCTCTTCTTTTGTTTCATGTTTTATTATCTAGTATGAACATGAAGAATTTCTACGTGAAAAACCCTTTTTTTGTTTTGATTATGTGAAATATATGAATTAAATAGAAATAATTTATGTTATTTTATTTGAGATTTGTGACTTATTTGAAAGAGAAAGAGTTCCCTCAAATAGTCTATTATTCAATTTGTTTGGGTCGCTCTTTAACCAGTTTATGTGTTGATCACTTGCCTGGAGCGCTGGCAAGAATCTGGACTTGTGAGGTCTTCTTGTACTTGCGGAGAGAAGAAGTCAAAGTTCCTCTAAGTTCCGGTCATCGAGCCCATTAAAGTCTCAATCATGCCAACTCAGCTCCATCCTTGACAAAAGTGGATCTTAAATGTCTTGCGCTTCAAGATTAAGATTGGATTGTTGGTTCTAGTATCAAGCCTCCCTATTCACTAACTTTTAATATGTCGTACCTGGTCATAACACATTGTGCCAATGAAGCTCCTTAGGTATAATAATTGATTTGTCTTTTTGTATATACTTTTTTTTTTATAGATAAAAGAAAAATATAATTAACCACCTCGGAAGGCCCAAAGTATATAAGAGATATACAACAGGGCTCCCAATAAAGGGAAGCACGGAGAATAGAACACCTACCACCCATAATAAAAACCAAATAAATCGATTCTATTGCTTTGAGTCGAGTAAAGACCTTAGTCTCTCAACAACGCAATTTGGCGAAGACCAAAATACAAGAAAGAAGTAGACTTCATCCTATTAATTGAAATAAACTCATCCTCAAAAACGAGCCGGTTTCTTTCCAACCAAATTGTCCAAAAAATGCAAAGGGGAGCTATCATCCAAGCCTTTTTGCTTCACTTGCCTACAAAAGAACCATGCCAAGACAGAAGAGTCTCCTTCACAGAAAGAGGAAACACCCAACTAACATCAAAAAGCCTTTTTTGTATATACTCATGAGCCTCTGATTCTGCTCCATGGAATAATCTATCTATATTCTGACGAGGCATTCAATGTGATTTTCTCACTAGACATCACAGCCCAGTGATCTTTGTCAATGACTCCCATGGAAGAAACGGAGTCAAGGCACATACAATTCGACTCCCCAAGGTCATCACTTCTCAACTCCCAGTGAGTGATCCAGAGTAATTTTCAATACCTTATGCACCTTGGTTCCTAAGATCTTACACTTGTCAACTATTCAAGAATTGTACATCCAACAAAAGGTCGATTTATGCTCTATTTGTTTGGATTAAGATTCTTAATTTTATTTGTTTTTTATTAAGATACAAATCAGGAACAAAGATATCAAGAGCGAAGAAGGATTTGAACCCAGGTAGCTCATACCGAATGGAGCGACTTGTATATTCTCCATGACTCAATTAAGGTACTTTTGGAGCGAGCAAAATTTGATTTCCAATTTTCTCTTTTATAAGCATGCATGGGCTTTCTGCTAAGTTATGGTTAAGAGAAATATTTTAACTGCTTTGATCCATTTTCTGTGGAGTACAGCAGATGAGACTCTTGCTTTGTAATCTCAATTAAAAGTTTTTTTACACATCATTTTGTAGGTTGTATAAGGTTAAAATTTTCATATCATGCCTAATCAAAAGGGGCAGGTATGCTCTTTAAAACACATACTTATCAATAACTAAGGCATCTGTTTCCTTAATTTGTAATAAAATTATTTTTGAAGGTTGTCGGGGATGGAAGACAGATGGAGGAAGATTGCTGCCCTTAATGCCTGAAAACTTTTGCTTGTATCAAATAGGGAGATGGCCATTGTATGTTACTACAATGGCTTGTATGTTTCAAGTACCAAATTGGTTGAGTCGGATGATGCTTGGTTCGGGTTGCTTTGTTCTGCTTTCGTATAGGGAGAGCTCACCAATCAGCCCACATTCAACAGGCAAGGATATAAGTAAATATAAAATCATTGTTATGCATTTGATGTATTTGTTTCTTTCCTAATTATGATTTCATCATCTTGTTCTTCTTTTGGTTTTCTTGGAGTCTTATGCATATATGAATTGCTCCTGTTGGGATGACCACTCAGAACATCATCGAGGCATATACATAGTGTTGCTATTGGGATGATCACTCAGATCAGTATCATGCTGTCCTATTCAGCAGCCGGATCCTCTTTTCTTAGACTTGGCGATGTTCCTATATGTGCCATTATCCAGAGGAATTTCAATTGCCACCAATTGGCTCTCATTGTTTGAATCAGTATAGTTGCCACCAATGAAGCATGTTGTCGGTAAAAGATTTGAAGAATAACGTATGTTGGTTCATTCTCATTTAACTTCCTAATATTTTCCCACTAGACATTTGGAAATGATCTTCTTTCCAGTGAAACAGTACCACCCCCTATGGGTCTCCATGGAAGACAACAGCAAAACCAACTTGGCACCCAGTAGCTCCTAATATCATCATATCATATGCTGCTCAACTCTATTCAAGAATTGTACATTCACCCACTTGTATATTGTCCAACTATGAAGGGTATCTTTTTGCAAATTACAAGTTGTTTAAAACCATTTTGTAAGTTCTAAGAGGTTGGAAATGTACGATATATTATCACTAACCAGAAAGTATCAAAGTTGCTTGCTTTTGGCCGGTACTTAGCTCAATTAGTTTAAGGCCTTGGGATTGGAGGTTTACTCGGTCCTTAACTTCGAAAGCCCATAGGATTAGTCGATGTACATGCAAACTAACCCTTATTGAAAAAGAGAAAGTCGGTTGGGGATGGAAGGTGAGGAGCACCGGAGTAGGAAGTCGCTGATTTTCTAGCTCTAGGACAAAATTGTAATTAAAGGGATTCCACTTGCAATCTTTGGCTCTCTCATTGTTTCCATCAGCCGAAAGATTCATACATCAGGAAGAATTCTGTTATTCTATTATTCATTTTCATTTAAACTTCCTCATTTCGTAAAAGAATGAAGGGTGTGTTTATTGTTATTTTTGAGTTCGTTCACTCTCTCCGTGCAATAGAAAATTAACTTACTTCCATTATATTCATCCTTCCTTGCCTGAACCAAAACCATTCTAACAACTATGAAATTCTGGTTGTATGTCATATCACAAGTCGAAAAAATGAAAGAGAAACTTAGAATATGAAACATTAAAGTAACAATTTATATCCCAAATGATATTCAGAGTGATAAACAGACAGACTTTATTAGTCTGGAATCCGGACAGAAAATAAAGAGCTGAAATCACAATAGAAAAGAAGCATTCAATTCAGTAACAATTATTATTTACAGCATACCTCTCTCTCTCCTATTCATGAAAGAATTCTTCATATTCACAACCTTCGATTCTGTGTTCTTAGTTAAAACTTGTAGATGACACACCCTCTACTATGTACAGTGTGTGCATACGTATTCTCTTCTCTCCACCTAGTAATTTACTTCATTCTTCTTCACGTCAAACCAAACCAATCACATGTTATCAGTCAAATACTTATACCATTGCCCATAAACATTAACCGACACGGTGGCTACTGCCACCAGTATTTCAGCAGCTGCCACCACTCTATCAGTCAGATCCAGCGACTCCCACCGCGGAGTGCCATCTCGGCTAACTTTCTTCCTTGAGGGCCATTCCCTGCAAGCACTACTCCTCTTGTAGCCAAATAAACAGCATGGGATATTCTCTCGAACACGGTGTCTCGGCTTGCGAGGCTCTTCACCAGCATCCTGCTCATAACCGAGGAATGAAAAAATGTCGGTTTTTCGGCCAGGCAGAGAAAAGAAAAAATAGAGGAAAAATCGATTAGAGAAAAAATTGGGGAAAAATCGGTAAAATCGCCGATTTTTCGCGCAGCATACGGTACTCCCTTTGAAAAATCATATTTGTGGGTGTGTGTTGCGCTTGTCTTTGGAATTTTTAAAATATCGGTAAAATGCTCCCGGTAAATATCGATAAATATCGGTAAAATATTGGTAAATATCGGTAAATATCGGTAATGACTATTTTGACTCCAAAAAATTCTATAAATACCCAAAAATCATACAATCTCTTTACAAACTCATCCATACACATCCAAGCTCAATTTAACTCTCAAATTATTATTATTTTTATTTATCTCAATATTTTGAAGATTTTATTATAGATATTATCTTCATCAAGGATGGGAATCCCTTCATCGAATAATGTAATTGAGGCGCATCGGTCTTCATTTTGGTTTTAAATTACTACTGTAATGTAAGTTCTTAATAAATTATAATGAATATTGTTTTCAATAAGTTTATATTTACTTATTTATGTTTTTTTTATAATTCAACAAAGTATTTCCATGAATTTCAAAGTATTTTTATTAATTTTCGCTTTACCAATATTTTTGTCAAAATATCCACCGATATTTACCGATATTTCCGATATATCCGTAAAATCAAAGTACCGATATATCCGTAATTACCGATATTTTGTTCCTTGCTCAATCCACTATGCCGTCAGCGGTAGAGATGTGAGTGCAACAGATGGAGATCCATAATGGTTGACAAATGCATTTTTAAGGTAATCAAAAGCTGCAGGCCCCTTTAGCAAAGGCTCCATTAGTCTTATACGTGCTTTGCTTATCTCCTGCTTAAGTGTCTGTCAGGAATTGCTGCTTGTTGTAAGATATCCAATGAAGCAAATTTGCATTTTTACAGACTGATTAGATTATCAGAATCACTGTCTACAATAAGCAATTGACACAGACCGATGTCCTCAGATATACACTCTTTTCTTATTCATATGGGCAGTCACTATAGTTCTTACAACCTTTTTAACCATAGACTCCTAGGATCTTCATACACCTTCTCAACTCTATTCAAGAATTGTACATCAACAAAAGTCAATTTGAAGCTCTCTTTGTTTGATACAAATCAAGAACAAAGACACCGAGAGTGAAGAAAGATTTCCACCCGGGTAGCTCATACTAAACAAAGTCACTTGAATGCTCCATGACATGCTTTTCAATAAATAAGGCATTTGTTGCTAATTTATAACAAAATTATTTCAAAGTAGAAGGAAACGAAAATTTAAGGAAAATAAGAAACAATTTAAACTTAATAAATTAATTATATATATATATATATATATATATATATATATATATATATATATATATATATATATATATTAATTCAAATTCATTTTATGTGTTTATCTCTATTATATAAAGACAAAAAAAATTTAAAAATATGTACAATTTTGAGGAATTTTGATTATATCGTATTTTCTTTTATATTTTCCATGGTAAAACCAAAGATGAGAAAATCATTTTCCTTGTATTTTTTTCTTTCCCTAGTACTTTCCGGATTTTAAACTGACCCTAATTGGAAATTAAACGGGGAGATGGGAAATACGCTACTACAATGGCTTCTATGTTTCTTGTACCAAATTATAGGTCAATGTTGTCTCATGAGTTCTTGGAGTCACCGAATCGTCCGAGCATTAACCTGGCGGTAAGTACTTGCAAAACAAACAAGGCACCGGTGGTGATGTACCGACAGGCTCTCCGATGTTTAAGTTAGACAAAGAAAAAGAGAGCGTAAAAATGTCTGTTTTTCAGTAGTGTATTTTCTCCTCCCTTTCTATTGCGATTCCTTCCTTATTTATGGAGGAGAATGATCATTTTTTTATGGAGAGTGGGTGATTGTTTTCCAAAATGGAAGGGAGGAGGGTGCTTCATTTGCGCGTCAACCGTTTTTCCTTTTGGATAGCCAAGTCATACAGTCTTCCCTCCTCTCGAGATCGTTTGATCATCTGAGGCTATTATGTGGTTTGTAGGAGGATATGTTCTTAGCATTTTGTGGGGGATTGGCCGGGAAATTGACTAGCCATCTTCTTAGAAACGGCGATTGGGAAGGCATGCTCGGCGAAATAAATCTTACGAGGGCTCATTTGTGATCGGATAGTCCGCAGTAGGGTCGGGCCGTGGTTTGGATCCGTGTTGTGAGGATGCTTGGACCTGGCTTGTAGGCAAGGATACTTGGGCTTGAAGCTTAGGCCCGACCTATGGGCTTTAATCTGCTTGGGCCTTTTAAATGGTGGTGTCGGGCTAAAAGCCATTTAGGCATCAAACCATCTTTGAATTTGGTAGGACATCGACACTACCCGGGCTTTGTATTGAAAATTAAAAGCCCAGAGGCAGGAACATAATTAGAGATTGAATCGTTCTTTACTGATAGTACCTTTTAAGGTGTATAATATTCCACATTCTCGGTACAGGTGTCCCATCTAGTTTATCTAATGCATACGATCCGGATTCGTCGACTCGAGTTACAATGTACGGCCCCTCCCAATTTGGCTGAAACTTTCCAACTGACAGATCAGTTGTGTTCTCAAAAACTTTTCTTAGGAACGAGGTCCTGTTTAGATATTTAAGGGGTTTAGCCTTTTTGTTGTATAGGTTTGCAATGACCTAAGGTGGTGCGATGTTATTCCACATTGCCTTCCGCGGTTGATGCGCCCGTGTCACAGCTCTTTAATCAGGGCTGAGTGTTCGACTGCTTTGGGTATATCGGTTCAAAGCGTTGGCATCTGGAGTTTAAGTTGGGACTATAGCTTCCATCGCATAAGTGGCGCGAGAAGGGAGATATACGGATTGGCTTTCTTGTTTACGTGGTTCTGCAATAGGCTAAGTACCCAGGAGTTCATCCACCCACTTGCCTTTAGCCGAGTCTAATCATTTCTTTAAGGTTGTTAATAGGGTTTTATTAGAGGCTTCTACCTGGACATTGCTCTGCGAATACCGTTGAGTGGAATATAGATTCTTTATTTTCAACTCCTAACGGAAGTTCACAATAATGCGGTATCAAGCGAAGCATTGTTTGATACGATTAATTGGGGTATTGGCCCGGCGAGCGATATTCTTTCGAGATGAATTGTGTGACGTCTTTATGACCAGCGATCAAAAGCCTAGGCCTCTATCCACTTGCTGAAATAATTAGTGGCTACCAGCAATAACTTTTTTCTGAGCCGGAACGGTATGGAGCGGCCCGACTATGTCAATTCCCCATTGAGTGAAGGGTCAAGGGCTCGTGATGGAAATTAAGTCCTGAGCTGGTGACCTCAAGACAGGGGCTTGCCGCTGGCATCGGTCACACTTTTGCACGTACTCGGTGGCATCAGATCTCATGGTTGGCCAATGCCTAGTGTGGGCTGTAGTGCCGGTGTTACGCCTGGATGATTACCACATATCCACGCTGCTGTACGGTCGGCGATACATATTGTCCTTGTTATTCGGCGATTAAGCGCCCCTTTAGGTAAGGCCCATCTAGGGATCGTTTAAACAACTGCCCATTTACCAAGGAGAATTTGGCCGATTGGATTTGGATCTTATGAGCTTTATCCCTTTCGGTTGGTAGTTCTCCTGTGTTGAGATATTGCACTATAAGATTACATCAAAGAGATGGGGAAACCGTCCACGACTCACGGGGTAGTGATAATTGAAAAATTCCCAGTGCAGTAATAGATGGGCAAGAACAACATTTGTTGCTCGGAAGAGAAAACTCACGGCGGCCAAGGTGTCCTCTTTCTCATTGCAATCCCTAGGGATGTGTTCGAGTTTCCAAGCTGAAAAGCTGTCAAGCGTTTCTTAACCAGGGATACATACTTTGCCATTCAGGGGTCTCTCGACTCATATTTTGCGTTTACTTGTCCTACTACCAACTGAGAATCACTTTGAATCAGAAGCTTGTCGACTAACACTGTAGAAACCAATTCAATTCCAGCTAGGATGGCCTCATACTTTGATTCTTTGTTAGAGGCAGTAAAGCCCAAATGGATTGCATGCTCAATCTTTTCCCTGATTGAAGATTTAAGCTGCAAACCGATGTTATCTTCGGTTTGCCGAGATGCGCCATCTACATTCAGGGTCCACCAGTCTAAGCTGTCGGGGCTCATTCCGGATTGGGGATTACGCTAGGGTGCGAACACGCCATTTTAGCCAATCTTGGCTTATCGCGAATCTTAGGAATTCTCTTGAATTCAATTGCCCGTCTAGCCAGTACTCGAATGAAGTCGAGGCTTATGAATGGTGCTCAGAAGAGAGGAAGATCGATTCTTACGACAATGGGGGTGCGCTTGGAAGTATGGACAGAGCTTCTTAGTTGCTACCTGGAGGGCTAATGCTGCTTACTCAAGGTGGCTATATCGGGTTTTCGCGTCGGTTAGGGACTTCTTGAAAGTCTGGCCTGCGCTACGTCGCATCTTTCCCTTGAACGAGGCGACACTCAACGGGAACATAGAGTACCAGAGTATCGAAGAGCGTTTGGGTTCGGGGGCTAGCAAGGTGGAGGTTCTTCAAGAATCTTGTTTGATGTTGTGAGGGCTTTATCCTGTTCCTCATTCCATCCGGCCTGGTTGGTCCCCTTGAGGGTGACGAAGAATGAAGGCTGGAGCGGTCGGTAAAGGTACAGAGATGAACCATCCCAGAGGCGACCCGGTCGGCCGGTCAAACGTGTGCCCCTTTTCTAAAGGCGGGAGCCGAGGACTCCAAAATAGCTTTAAGTTGAGTGGGGTTGGCTTCTATCCCCCTCTGAGGCACCATGAAACCTAAGAACCGGCCCGCACTGATCCTAAAGGCACCTTTGAAGGATTGAGCTTCATGTTGTATGCCCTTAGAAGTTCAAAAGCTTCTTGCATGTGTTTAGCATGGTCCGTGCGTTCCTTGGATTTTACTAACATATCGTCGATATACATCTCCATGGTTTTTCCTAGTAGCGCCTGAACATCTTTGTTTCTAACCTCTGATACGTTGCCCAGGCATTCTTTAAGCCAAACGGCATCACGTTGTAGTAGAACAGCCCGTGTGCGGGGTGATGAAACGTATTTTCTCGCGTCTGGCCGGGTGCATGGGTGTGAAATATCGAGAAGGCATCCGAGCGACAACATCCTACGCGGTAGCGCGCCGACAATTTAGTTTATCCGGGGCAGAGGAAAGCTGTCTTTTAGGCATGCTTCGTTGAGATCTATGTAGTCCACACACCCTTTCCATTTGCCACCTTTTTTCGGAACTACCATCACATTGGCCAATCACTCCGGGTACGTTATCTCCTTGATGAATCCTGCCTTTAGAAGATTATCCCCCTCTGCTTGAATAACTTGATGACGATTCGAGTGGAAATGCCTCTCTTTCTGTCTAACTGGCCTAGTTGAAGGGATGACATTCAGTTTGTGAGATGCATGCACGGGGTTAATGTTAGGCATGTCTGAGTGAGTTTAAGGCGAGAGACCATCCATATTGCGGATCGAGCACATCGTGTTGTTCCTTCTCCCATTGGATGAGGAAACCTTAACATATGTGGTTATCCAGCACAATGCAAAGATCTTGCGATTCCGGGGGTCTCTGACCAATCGCTCCACAATCCTTACGCCCTTACTTGGGCGGCTAGAGTATAATTGCTATTTTGGGGTTTGGGTCTCGAATCTTGGGATTACGGGGCTTTGCTGTTTTCTCACGCTCTTATGCTAATAGTTGGTAGCAACGTCGTTTGCTAGTTGGCTCTCGGGAGGTCAATTTGTTCGGCCTGAGCCGGGTAGGCGATCGTTTGATGGAAGGTCGAGGCCGCGACTTTCATTGCATGCATCGAGCTTGGCGACAATGGTATTAATATGGGCGAGTCCTCGACAAGCGAAAAATAAGACACAACCCAAACTACCGACCATGCCTTGTGAGCTTGATGTTGCCCGTCGTAGCGTAGTTTACCGGATTAAACGGACGAGGACTGCGCGGTCCGAACTCAACTGTCGAAGAGATGTTCATCTACGAAGGCGACGGTTGTAGCATAAGTCGACCACTTTTCGAGAGTCGGCCCTAGTACTCATGAACATCGAATCGTTAATACATAGAGTAAATTACAAATTGCATCGTGGTGGGAGTAATGACCTGGATGAGTTAACGGGGAAAGAATCTGGGGTCGTCGATCGTTTGGATTGCTCTGGCTGGCTGCAATTTCGGGATGTGGACGGGGGCGGTATTCACCGGGCTGGGTTGTGGCCGGCTCATGACCTCCTCTTACGAGTAGCTTAAGGGCGATCGCGGTTGTCGGTCAGACCTAGTATGTAGTTATGATCGGTCGGGGGTTGGTGGGAGCTGCTGCGTTGGCCGCTATTCTTCGACCACTGAGAAATGACTCTGGGCCCGGATTGATGAGCTTAAAAGTCATCCATTTTTAGTCCATTTTTCTGGTTTATTTTATTCTAAAAAGGACTGATTTATGTGCATAAATATGGAATACTTCCTGTTGTTGTGTAGTAGAGATTGAAAAGAAAGAAATTGCGATAAAGGCGGACGGTGGTACGGCGATCTTGTCTCTTGGTGAAGGAGGTTGCGACGGAAAGAGTCGCAAATGAAGCGAATTGAAAACAAAGCGGTGGCATGAGAAACTCAAAGTCGAGCAACGGTGATGAAGACATGATGTGCGACATCATCGGTGATCGCGACATCATTAAGCTCAAAGGCGAGTCGCGGCATCATCGGCGATGCGACATCATGGATAAAAGAAGGTCGCGACATCGATCCGGTCGCGACCTTGTGACGTGGTGAAGACAAGATGTCGCGACATCATTCAGTGGTCGCGATAGTAAAGTATAGCGAAAAGAGGTCGCGACAACACACGGCGCGCGACGGTCATGAAAGACTGGGGTCGCGACATCCTAAAGTCGTGACATCAGTACAAAGACGAAGTCGACATCATTAAGCGGTCGCGCGACAAGCGAGAAGCAAGAGCGGAGGTCGCGACGTTATAAAGAGGTCGCGACATCCACTGTAAAGACCAGAAGGTCGCGACAAGATTAAGCTGTCGTGACATCAAATACAAAGAGTTAAGGTCGCGATGTCAGTAAGCTGTCGCGACATCAGTTCCAATGAAAGGAGGTCGCGACAAGATCAGGCACATCGCGACATCGAAACCTCCACCAAAGCATGCCGCTGACCAAACCAGGCTTGCGGCAAAATGCGAGAACGACAAGGTGCGACAAGGACACGATGTCGCGGCGGTGTGTGCAAAATGGGCGATTAACTTGAAATCCATAATGAGTGCATCGAAATTAGGGCCCAACTTCAAACCTATAAATACATGAGTACCTTTCTTGAAGAAAGCGCCAGCTCTTGGCGACTGAAAGAGAGATTTGGGTTGCTGAAGGCTCCTGTATTTTAATTTTCTTTTCTTTCTTTTTGTTTTTATTTTTAGATTAGTTTGTATTTTCGTTTAAATTTAGATACGAAGGCGTTAGGTATTTAAAGTTTTAGGCGAATGCAGTTATATTTCTTCAAATTCTTTGTCACGGATTTGTTTGAATTCAGGTAAATTTGAATTCGAACCACCGATTGCCTATTCTGATTGCTTTATTGATCGGTAAGCTATTGCATGGTGTAATCCAGTAATTTAGAAACCCGGCTTCCACGAATTGGCGTTATTGTCGAGAAATTATCTTTCTGAAATTTTTATTCATCGATTCTTGAACTTGATTTGTAAAAGCGCTTGCTTTGGTTTTGTGTATTTTGCTGGAATTGATCCCAATGTCAGTTTCTCATACCCACATATGGGATTGTCTCAGAGCTACGATTTCGGGAGGCCCTCACGGGTGACACGGAGGCGTTCACGAGTGAGCAATTTGTGAGAGAGTATGCTGGCGATATTGTTGATCTAATATTAACTGCGTGTTTTTAAATCGATACGACCTCTTTTCACTTGAAGTCGAGATTGAGTTGGGTGATTTATCAATTTAAGCATGCAGAGAGTTCACCTCGGTCGAATGGGTGATTCAATCCGGAGTGTTAGCAAGGATCTAATCAAGGGAAAGAATGGCATTTCTAATTTTGAGGATGAGGAACCGATGCTGGAGTGTAAACCTATACGCAATGACTAAACTTAAGAGGCTGAGTTCTGAGTCCATGTTCTTGAGTATGAAGTATTGAGAAAGAAAAATACGGAACAAGGCTACTTACTGAGTTAAAGTAGTTATCTATTACTTTGTATTCGAGAGAAGAGTGAAGGTGAGATGATGAAGCAGTGAGGTTTGGAGATCACTGGCACTATCATATTCCTTGGACTAGTTTAAGATGCATGGTTCATAAAAGCAAAATTGCCGTCGAAAATTGTAGGAATTGATTCTTCACAATAGCTTTATTTTCAATGTTACCTTTATAGATAACTGTTCAGTCTAAATTTGTTATTTCGTTATTTCATTATTCAATTCATTCGTTATTCATTCAATTTTATTAGTTTTCATTATTTTAAGGCTTTCAAAGCTAATTCCAATTGCATATCATTGTCCAAATAGTGTGGGGTTTGAGTAGTCAGGGTAGTTGATTAGAAATTCATATGAGATCTACATTGGGATCGATATACGGACTTACATCCATTTTACTACTTGATAGACCTAAGTGCACTTACCAGTACTCTGGATCAAATACAAAGAAAATGATTTACATAATGAAACAATACTTTTAATAATCAATACTATAGCTAGGGAACACGGCAAACAAGTTTAATGGCACATTAATAATGGGGACTAGATAATAGCCCTTTAGTATTAACGTTAATAGATTTGTATATATATATATATATATATATATATATATATATATATATATATATATATATATATATACTCTTTCTCTACTATATATATCTATAGGTTGATCGAGCCGAATGAGTTATAGGCGTGAGATTTGTCGAGGATCGAAAGAATTTATTAGATCAATATTCAGATGAAAGAAGGAAATGCTAATTTGGACATGTTTAAGAAAAGAACAAAAACAGTTTTTCAAGTAGTGGCTACATCAGTCACTAATTTTTAACAAGCCAAATTGAAAATATTTGTTAGGTTTGACTAATCCTATTAATCTGAGCATGCTTTGATTTGGAAACCTTTGTGCATGAGGAAGCAGGGATCGACTTGATTCAATGGAGACATGTGAATTAGAGGAACACTTTCGGGAGCAGAAGAGACGAGAGTGAAAGCGCGTACGCGGCGAGAGGGACATGACCAAGGCGAGGAACGGAGGGGCCGGGGCAGGAGAAGGCCTCCCATTGTAGACCTGATGGAGGATTTTTGGAGGCTATTATCGAGAAGAGTGATACTGCGATCAGGACAGCTTCACGTGGATGCAAACAACTTTCGAACTAAGCCATCCTTAATTACAATGGTGCGGCTGACATCGGTTCTTTGGTCATTCACGAAGACCCAAATGAGCACTGGGAAGATTTCTGAGGATGAGAAAGTAAATCTGATGAAGGTAGATAGTGTGAGACGGAGGTGATCAAAAGCGCATCTCTTCCCATTTTCCTTGAGAGACACTGCGCAGCCATGGTAACTGATTCATTACCATACAGTTGTTTGATGCTTGGGAAGAGTTGATAGAAGCTTATTTAGGCAGATTCTTTCCCCCATCTCTCACTTCAGAGAGACGTAGAGAGATGGTGTATTGACAAAGGGGAAGATGAAAGAGCCTATATGAAAGCAGGAAGATTCAGGTTGCTGAAGAATTTGCCCAATGCATGGAATAGATCTAAAGACCGGATGGACACTTAGTGTATCATGCTCTGAATGATACATCTAAGAATATTATTGATGCTTCATCTTTGTGGAGCATTCAAGCGAAAAAAGTCTTGAAGAGGCTAAGAGATCGATAGAAGACTTAGAAAAAATGCAATATAGAAAGCTCCATACGAGTTTTCAAGAGGAGAAGCAGAGAGGAAAATGAGTCATGGGCGAGGCAAGATGACGGCCATGGAGGCAAGTTGGATGCCCATAATGCATAGGATGGACAAACAAGAAAGGAAAGGCGCACAACACTCATGAAATAGAAGCGGAGTGGAAGGCGATGAGAAGAATGTTGAAGTGCTAGGAAGGCTCTTATGGTGCGAGAAGAGAGGTTGAAATGCGTGAGCGAGGCAAAGTTATCATTTCAAACCAAATCCTAGCTTTGCCCACACATACAGCCCGACCTTCCGGGGAACCATGAGAATTTCTCATATGGTGGAGGGCATATTACATGGCCAAGGCGGGAATAGCATCCTCGGCAAGGATATCATCGACCACAGGTTAGCGGCGGCAGGAGGAGGAAGCGGGCGCGAATATCGGGGTCGAGAGAAGGGCCCGGCCATTTGAAGGAAACGAGATCTTTGCGATTCATAAGGGGACAACAAGAGGCTATTACAATTCCATGAACAGAAACTATCAGACTTGGCTTTCAAGTCGATGCAAATGTTCAGGGAAGAACACGAGTGCCTCATTTGAAAAATTTAGAAACACAAGTAAGAACCAGTTGCCACCAGATGTGTAAATCGAACAAGGGAACCTTCCCTAGTGACACACAGAAGAACCCAAAAGATTGCATGGCAATTCAGTTGAGAAGTGGGAAGGATTTGACCAGCAACAAAAAGACAGAAGGAAAAGAAGAGACTGAGGCAGAGAAAGAAAAGACTGAAGAAAAAGAAGAAAAGAACAAATGTACTTGAAATGTAAATTTGAAAGGAAGCAATGACCGTAAAAGAAGGAAGGAGTACCAAATTATACTCCCAGCATTTCCATTCCCTACGCTGCAGGACTTCAAGTCAAAGAGAGATGAACAGCTTCTAAATTCTGATATTTGAAAATAGAGATAAATATTCCATCATAGAGGTGATCACCAAAACGCCTCTTTATGCAAAATTTCAAGGAGACACTTAGCAAGAAAAAGAAAGATAGCTGAGGAGGGTATAGTCAATTGACCGCATCAAGAATATTATTCGCCAGAACTCAAAGAAAGATGAAAGATCCCGGCAGCTTTCACCATTCCCCGCCTCCATGGGAAGTAGAATTCAAGAAAGCTTTATGTGATTCTCGGAGCAAGTATAACTGATGCCTCTATCAAGCCAGCAGACTTAGTTTCGGGGGAGCTTACCCTAACAACAATTACTTTACGTACGGTCGAGCATTAATGGCACAAACTGCAAGGCATTATGGAAGACGACCGGGTCAAGGCCGGGAAATTTGTATTCCCAAAGGGATTTTGTTGTCATGAAACGGAGGAGGACACTCCAAGTTCCTTTGTTGCTTTGAAGACCTTCTTAGCAAATGTGAGCCGCTTGATCGGGACGTATTTAAAGGTGAATGGCACTTAGTCAAGACAGAAGCAAAGGTACCTCTAACATTAATAGAGTCCGGAAGATCCAATGTAATAAAATAAAATGTGGTTATCGTAAGAAACACTAGCCTTCTCAAATACGAATTAACTTACTGTATTATTCAACACTGACTAACAGAATTGACGAATTTTTTGACTTAGAGCTTTGATTGTAAAGTACTAGTTTGCTGAGATACTTCTTTGCCAGATTTACCGATAACAAACCAAGGTTAATAGTTACCAATGGTTAAAATGAGTCGAAAGGCACAGGTTGAAATTAATCAAGCATCAAATAAAGTATAATACAAAGCAAAGATGATAATGATGAAGTTGACTAAGACTAGAAAATGAGGTTCCACTCAAACCAAAGAAACCAAGATGATATAACCAAGATTCCAAGCTCAAGTATGAAGGTAGATTTTATAGCTAGAATCTATGTGGCGTTTAATGCATCGCGCACTTTAGATATCATCATTAATCATGCATTATAAACCTGCTAAATCCAAAAATACATATCTTTGAAAACATGGGTTTAGCATAAAATTTTGATTTAAATAAATCAAAATTAATATTTAAAGAAAAATAATGTGATGAATAGTACCGTATATGTGAACAAAGACCAGATACATGAACAAGATTTATATAGGAACAATCACTCAATAACGGTTAGTGAACGTTGTCATGAACAAGTAGTAATCCAGTGAGTCAGAAATAATTATGCTTAACAAAGGTTGAATAAATGCTTCCCATCCACTCTATAAATAAAGGATCAGCCTGAAAACAACAAACTCAGTTTCAACTATCATCTTTTTTCAGGTATTAGTTCTCAAACTGTTTGTAGAGTGGTCTAATATATTTGCATATTTTAGAGCGCACCTTAAAGTTCATCAAAGCTGAGTTGTATTTGGAAAGATCTCAAAGCTCGAGAGCATTCCTCATACAGCCTACGAAAGCTTCAAGTAAGAGCTTTGAAGAATGAATAGTGGTTTCATTGGAGCCAAAACCAAGTGCACCAAGCTCTTGATTGAGCTTAGAAACTCAAGTGCATAGCTTGAAGAGGTGCCTATTGGAGCCATAATCCAAGTGTAAAGAAAGAAGCTCTGTTGGAGCTTGACACTATGAACCTCACCCACATGTCAAGAAAAGTGGACGAGGTAAGGTCAGGCTAACTACCATAAATTCAAGCCTGCTTTCTATCCTTATCTCTTTAATTTATTATATTTATTTAATTAAAGATTTATTGTTATCAGGCGAAAGCTGAGAAAACCACCACTCCCTCTGTTAGCTAAGGAAGTCATATTGAATCTTCATGAAGTTTTGTCTTCAGAATTGTTTAACAAGGAAACGTCAAGTATAAAATGAAATGGGCCAAGATAATGTAATTACGCCAGAACAAACTCATGAGGAGAAACTAGTGCGTATGCTATCATCGAAGAAAATGCCCACCATTTAAAATATGAGTTTTTAGAACCGTAAAAGAAAACCAGCTTATTATATCACCGACACCGGGGTTTCGTAAGAATGTATTGGCCGGTAATTTCAAGAAATACAAGGAAGCTATTGCTTGCTGTTCCAAGATCCGAAGGGTATCACCCCTCTATTTGTATGCACAAAATATTGGTCGAAGATAATGCAAAACTTCTATTGAGTATCAGCGAGACTCCAACCCAAAGGATGAAAGAAGTCATGGTAAAGCAGTTCTAAATGAGCAATGCAGTTTTATATACGCTTATATCGATAGTTCTTGGTAAGCTCAAGACATGTGGTTCCCAAGAAAGGTGGATTCACCTAATCAAATGAAATGAATGAACCATTCCTACAAGAACTGGTGGAGAGCACGGGCAGCATGCTTGCTCAAAATTAATAATCGCAACCCAGTACATCATTTTCCCTACCTACGATCGGGACATAGACAAATGGCAGGATAATTCTTATTTTTGTTTTCTCGATGGATATTCGTTATAATCGTATTGCTATCGCACTTGAAGATCGGGAGAAAACTACATTTACATGTCCATTTAGTAATTTTGCTTTAGGAATGCCATTTGATCAATGCTCCCTGGTACTCTCTTAAAGACGCATGATGTCTATATTCAGATCTGAGCAGAAGTTGGCAGATCTTCATGGATGATTTTACAAAGCAGTATGGATCCAAATTTTTGAACAATGCCTCGCATAACTCCGGGACAAGACTTCAAAGGTGCAAAGACAAGAACTGTCAATCAAAAAATGCCATTTTATGGTCACAGTAAGGAATTGTCTTCAAGGGATTTCAAGTAAGAGGTTTGAGGTAGACAGCAAAGTTTCAATTATAAGAAACTTAATGCCTCCCATCACACTGGGTTGAATCAAGTTTGGTAGATTATTGGTGATTTTATGTAAGATTTGGTCACTTCAAAATTGCTAGGACCACTATGCATTGCTGGTGAAAAAGATACAAAATTCCATTTTCATGAGTCCCGCCATAAATACCTTTTAAGAAATCAAATTCAGATTTAGTTGAAGCTCTATCATGGGCAAACAGATTGAATTGTATAAATTTGAAATCACGATGCCAAAGATTTTGCAATGGAGTCAGATCAATTTAAAGATGAAAAAGTGTTCAAGGTTGATCTACTATGCTAGTAAACCTTAATGAAGCACGTGGAGAATTACCTACTAACGGGAAAATGAGATGCTAGCAATATTTGTTCGGTAAGTGAAAAATTCAGCCATACATTTTGGGATCTCATGTATTTATACACACCGACGGCAAAGAATTAAATATCCGATGGCAAAGAAAGTTAAGCTAAAAAGCCAAGATCGACCGTGATGGGTATTATTACTACTGTGAATTTGATTTAGAAATAAAGACAAAAGTGAAGTGGACAATGTGGGATAGTCGATCACTATTAAGAGTAGAAACCCATCGGGAGAAAAGAGAGCAATATAAATAACAGAAATTTTCCAGATGAGCGCTTATTTCACTGCCACTCCAATCACCCCGGTATGTTGATATTGTGAATTACTTAGCTCAGGAATTATGCTACCCGGGCCATGAAGGCCACAGAAAAGTGCCAAGGACTGGACAAATAGATACTACATCCGGATGACCCAATATTGTTAGAAGAGATTTATCTGATTATATGAGATAAATGGCGTATAAAGCAAGATTTTAAAGAATGCCATTCATCACCCATGGAGGACACTTTATGTGAGATAAATACCACAAAATTTTTCTGGCCAGGATTTTACGTCACAGAAAAGGACTACTGAACTGGGTGAAGTTGTGTGATCACGCCAAAGAATGGGAAGATCAAAGAAAAGGCATGATGCCCTCGTATGTATCCCCGTGGTACAATCACATGTAATGGGAATGGATTTTACGGCCCTTCAGCTTCATTTTGCAACATATACATACCTCAGCTGATTATGTATCAAAATGGGTAGAATATACACATGTTCAAAGAATTATGCAACACATTTGTGGGGTTTAAGCAAAGAAATATTCTGCTGGTATTTGTAATAATCTAAACTATCATTAGTGATTTATGGCTACATTTTGGTAAATAAGGTGTTTGACAAACTTAAGTGAGCAGATATGGTGCATCAAACACATTATGAGCTTGGCTTATCATCCTCAAACAAATGGACAAGTCGAGAGAAACAGAGAAATAAAGAAAATTCGGAAAAGACTGTAGTTCAATCAAGAGAGATTGGTCTTTGAAACTCTGACGATGCACTTGGGCTTGGCTGCACAGCATTCAAAACTCCCATCGGGATGTCCCCATACGCATTAGTTGCAAGCCATGTCACCTCCCTCTCAACTGAAAATACAAAGCTATGTGGGCCATCAAGAAGCTTAATTCGATTTTAAAGCCAAGTAAGGAAGAAAGCACCCAAGAAATGAATTGGTGGGCAATTGAGGAATGAAGCCTATGATAGTGCCAGAATCTACAAGGATAAAACAAAAAAATGGCATGATCAAAGAATTTTGAGGAAGGAATTCAAGGCAGGAGATCAGGTCTTGTTATTCAACTCCAGATTAAGGCTCTTTCCAGGAAAGCTGAAGTCCAAATGGAGTGGACCATTTACAGTGGTGTTAAGCACACAATTGGGGCAAAATGACACTAAACAAAGGCGAAGAGGAGTTCGTAAAGTTAATGGTCGAGATTAAAGCATTATCTGGGAAAAGCAATTGGAAGATAAACCCTGGCTCAATGGAGAAAATTAAAGAAACAACAATGGCAGCTAGAATACTTAAAGACTCAAAACAGAGCAGCTCATGGGAGGCAACCCATACAGTGTTTGAATTCTTAATATAGATTGTGAAATTGTTTTAATTTCGTTTCAAACATTTTTAGTTTTAATATTATTTGTTAGAAATTACAGGTTAGTATTAGGTTGACCCTAACCTTTTCTGGAATTGTTTCAATATGTAGGTGAAGAATCAAATTTTTCAGAAAGAATAACAAACTCAGATAACTCCAAAGAATTTCGTGAGTGCTACGAAAAGGGAAGCGTTTTTTTCCTAAGAATTCCGCGGGAAGATTGAATAGAATATGTTTAAATTGTCGTGTTGCCTGGCCTGATGATGAGAGCTGGCTAATTAATCAAGAGTGAAAAGTCAGTTCGATCATTAGCATAGGGCAAATCGCGTACTAAGTCGAGACAAAGGGTTTTATGTCGCGACGTAAATCGAGGTCGCGACAAGTCGGCGTTGTGACCTAGCCGCTACTAAGGGAAGAAAAATGGGGCAGATGTCGCGACAAAACATTTATGTCGCGACAAGAACAATTCCTTCAAAAGAGTGTTGAGGCGACGACAACTTAACAATTTAGGAAATGCTTGATGTCGCAGCCAGAGGATAACTTGTCCTCCCAAAGTTTAAGTATGTCGACAAACAACTTACGTCGCTATGCGAGGAGTTCACAAATTAGGCGCTTTAATTTGTCTAAATTTAATGATAAATACAATTTTAGCTATGATGATTAACGCGCAACAAGCTTAATAAATTGAAGTAATAAATTGCCCACAAAATTGATTGAATTGCAACTGTTGAGAATCTCTCTTCACTCTCATCTCTTCTCCGAAGGCAACAGCAACTTCTTTCACTTTATTCTCCATTTTCAAATATCAAAACTCTAGACCAAACTTTTCATATTAAACCTCTATTTAATGGCCGAACCTACAACCTCATCCCACACCTGAAAGTGAAACTATGGAGGAGCATGCTCAACCGTAGGCGGAGTGTCTATCCGAACCCATGTGTAGTTCATCCTGAAACTATGGGGAGGAGAACAGCCTTCGGAACCCGAAGTTCACTGGCTATGAAAAGGAAAGAAGAAAGTGGAAAGGAGAGGCGAAGGTTATATAGTTATGAATCGCTTCGCATCGAAACTTACTCAACCTGAGGTAACCAGCCGGAAAGGGATTCATAGAGAAAGGGGATCTCAACACCATCTCCGGCTCAAAGAGTCGACAGAGCAAAGAGGGCGGGGAAATTTTAAACATCAAAAAACCGGTTACGCAGCTAGTCAGGGAGAGAATTTTACCAAACCCTGCCTGGAGAAAGAGAAACATTGTTTAAAACGAGGAGTCCGTTCTATGGAGCTAAGATCATTAACAAAATGTAAGTGGAATGAAGGCGTAAGAACGGGTCAAAATTCAAGAAGTCGATGAACAACCCTAATCGTGAGAAGAGGTGGCGAAGATTAATGTGAATCTAAAAGGGGGCAGGAAGAAAGTGAAAAGGAGATGGCAGACCTTGAGCAGGGGAGACTTGATAGAAGAGGTAAAAGTGTGGTTCTATTTTTTAGCTTCTGTTATGGTACCTACCAAACATGTTTGCACGTTAAGAGAACAAGAAGCAATTCTTCTTTATGCTATATTGAAGGGATACAAGATTGATGTTGGAACAATTATTGAAAATTCTATAATGAGGTACCATGAAGGTAATAAGAGGTTTGATCCTCACCAAGAACTACTACTGTGCTGTGTATAAGAGCCGTGAAGGGGAAGTCAAGGTAAGAAGAGAAAGGCCCCAATGCTTCACCATCAATTCCGACCGATAAGCAAGTACCTAGAAACCAAAAGAAAAAGGGGGTGATCGTGGAAACAGATTCCAGAGAGGAAGAGGAGACTGCAAGACAAGAGGAGAACACCCTTATGGTTGAAGAGCAATGAGAACAAGAACCAGAAACTCAGCCAGAAGGGAATACCTCTATGTTTGCAGAGGATATGGCACCAGATGACAGAAGCCCTCTAGATTACACCACACCCCGGCGCCTCCCAATGAGAAACATGGGACGTAGAGAGCTGTGGAGAAAGCTCTAGGAGGAGCCCAAAGAGGGCCAAACTTATTAATGGAAATGCTCATCTCCATGCGTAAAATATGGAAGAAAGAGAAAGTTAGATGGAGCCCAACAACAATTTGTAGGAAGAAGTATACGAGGCGACTCGAAGAAGAGATAAACAGCTGAAGAGGAAATGAACAAAAAGGAGGAAATGTATGGCGTAGTCAAGAGAAGAGAGCATGTGCAGGAGTTGAGAAAGAGGACTAGATTAAAAAGATCCTGCAGAGCAAACAGGAAGAAAAGTTCAAAAAGGAAATGGAGAAGAGAGATCGAGATCTGCTGAAAAAGTTGCAGTTTAGTCATGAATCATTCTACAACAACCAGTTTGATCGAGACTTTCAACTCCTGAAGCTCATAAAGGAAAGGGATGCAGAGCAGGAGGCTAAGACAAAAGAGCATATCAAGGGGTTTAAGTTCCTCTATATGTCATTATTGAAAGACTTCAAGAAGATGATGAAAGAAAGAGATAAAGGCCGATTTATAATGATGCAAGGTGAAGGAAGTCATCGAAAATTTGGATCTGATTAACAACAATCTATCCAAATTTTTAGAAGTCATGACAGAAATGGAGCGCACAACGAATACATTGGGAGCAAGGCAAGATGATTTGAATAAGAAAATTGATCTCACCAATGAGCTGATTCTCGAAGAGCAAACGGAAAGGGAAAAGGCCAAGCTGAAGAAGAGGATGGACATGAAGTTCCCCAAGTTCAACCTCAACCTAGCTACCCTTGATCTGGATCCTCCAAACATTTTTAATCCTCCCTCAAAAAGAAAGAAACCTTCTGATTGACTCATTCATCTCTTCCTCATTCCCAATCTGTTGATTCTCAACTGTTGCACAATTCCTTGAATAAAATCATAAATTTGTTTGATGTGGTTTGAAGTCAAATTTTGTGTTTATTTTTGCTTTGTTGATAGAAGAACAACAAAGAGAATTAGCCTGTAATTAAAACAAGGAAATGTCATAATTTGAGCTAGCTGAAGGATTGATTAGAATAGAGACTAAAACATAAATAATCATATATCATATCGAATGGGTATATAATGGAATTGAAACACAAATCATAATTGTATCTGACTTAGCTTATAAGTCCAGGTTGAAGGAAAGTTATATAATTGAAGGAGCAAAACATATTTTTGAGTTTGAGGGATAAACAGTAAGCCAAAGAACCTGGTGAACCTTAGGTCATGTAACTCCTCATCAACTGAAGTGAATCAAGGACATCCTTAGGGTTATTCACAAAGGAATCAAACAATTTAGAACTTGTTAGATTATCGATCAAGTGAAACTCAGGTAATACAACTAACAAGAATGATATGCCATCCGAATAAATTTCTGAGCCATTCTAGCTAATTTTATGTATATACTTCGTATACACCTTAGTTCCCTGTAATTTGAGTTTCAAAATAAATTCATATCTTCAAACAAGCAATCGAAATCCCAAGCCATCCTTATAACTACTCGTCCAAGAAAGAACCTCCTCGATTACCCAAAATCATATAGAGGGAAGAGATACAAAGTTCTTGGGAGTATATTTTTGAGAACTAAAAGAGAAAATATAAAAAGGTGAAGAAAGAAGATCTGGCAGAGGACACAAACCGAAAAGAAAGCTTACAGAAGAAGTTTCTGGTCTGTGGCCTAACTCTTGAACAATTAAGTTCTGTGTGTTTCAACACCTAGTACCCTAATGTTAACTGCATGGAGCTTACTTGAACCCAAAGTCGCTAAGAGGTTAGAAAGCCTAAAAAGATTAACATTAGACTTTTCCCTTGTAAAAGAGAATGAGTTCCAAATAATGAGAAATACAAATGAGAAATCTAACAAACAAATAGAATAAAGAAAATCAAGAAGATACCCCAAAGATGAAGTTTGGGGGAAATCAACTACAGAAGTTGCAAGGAAAAGAAAGGCAACAGTTAAGGAGAAAGAAGAAAGAGTTTAGGTAATCTGAACCTAAAAATTCCATTCATCCCACCCATTACCCAAGCCTAACATTACAAGCCTGAAAAACCTGATTGATCTTGAAGGTTGGAATTACTTATATTAGTGGAGATCAATATGAACAACAAGCATATGGAATTTGGAAACTCACGGATCAAACTGTGAGAAACCTCGCAGGATTAATGACTCACTAAAGAAGTTTATAAGAAGACCAACCTAATTTTCAAATAGATCACCGACTTTACTATTATGAAACAAACTCAACAATTTAGTTCAAGATACACTGATCAGTAGAAACTAACCTTCAACCGGGACTTTAGAAGTTATTAGATATACAATAAAGAATGCAATTCTAGTTAATTTCAATTTGTTGCTACCGCAAAACAGTAATTAAAAATGTCCTTTCTGGGCTCGAGTATCAAACAAATCTTCTTTTCATTGAGGACAAGCAAAATTTAAGTTCGTATTAACAGCTTCAGTGTCATCCATTTTAAATCCATTTTTCTGGTTTATTTATCTAAAAAAAGGACTGATTTATGTGCGTAAATATGAAATACTCACCAAACCGTCAAACAGGGAATTCAAAAGAAAGAAGAAATTGCAGCAGTAAGGGGCGGCATTTGGTCGAAAGCAAAGATCGATATAACTCGGGTCAAGGAGGTTGCAGCAGAAGAGTCGCAAATGAAGCTTAATTGAAAACAACACGAGCTGGGCGCGAAAGAAACTCAAAGTCAAGCAAACTGTGAATTGACGGTAAGAAGAAGATGGCGATGTCGCGACATCATCCAGCACGCTACATCACAAATTTCAAGATGTGAGGTCGCGACATCATCCGCCAGCCGCGAAGCATCATCGTATAAAGAAAGAAGGTCGCGACATCGCCAGAGGTCGCATACAGTAGGGCGACAAGATGTCGCGACATCATTCAGTGGTCGCGATAGTAAATGCACTGAAAAGAAGGTCGCGACAACACCTGGCTGTCGTGACATTGATTGTGAAGACTAGAGGTCGCGACATCCTAAAGAGGTCATGACATCAATTGCAAAGACTTGAGGTCGAATGATCATTAAACGCTTAAGTGATAAATGTAAGCAAGGAAACAAGAGGTCGCGACGCCATAAAGAGGTCGCCAATAATCCACTCGTAGCATCGTAAGGTCGCGACAAGATTAGTTTCGTAGCGGGCATCAAATACAAAGAGTTAAGGTCGCGATGTCGCAGTCGCCGCGACATCGCCCAATGGAAAGGAGGTCGCGACAAGACTGCTTGCCGCGACATCGCCTCCACTTCCAAAACATGTCGCGAAATCCAAACCAAGGCTTCGCGAATAACATCGAGACAAAGGTCGCGACAAGGACACGATGTCGCGACAGTAATAATAAAATGGGCCAGTTAACTTGAAATCCATAATGAGGTGCATCGAAATTAGGGCCCAACTTCAGAACCCTATAAATACGCAGTCAAGTATCAAGAAACGCAACTTCGCGACTAAAGAGAGATTCGTTAATAAGGCCCCGTATTTTAATTTTCTTTTTCTTTCTTTGCTTTATTTTTAGATTAGTTTGTATTTCTGCCAATTTAGATCTGAACGTTAGTCAAGTAAAGTTTTAATAATGCGTATCTATATTTCTTCACTCATCACCTGGTTGCTGAATTCGATAATTTGATTTCTGAATCACTCAATACTTATTTACGCTTGCTTTCGATCAAGTAAGCTATTGTATGGTGTAATTCAAAGAATTTAGAAACCTACCTTCCATTGAATTGACGCTTATTGGTTCGAAATTATCTTTCGTAGAATTTATTCATCGATCGAACTCGCCTTGTGTAGTTTAATTCTGGTCGGTTTTGTGTATTTTCTCTGAATCGATCCCAATGTTAGTTTCTCATACCCACATATGGATCGGCCTCAAGCTCGATTCCGTGGAGGCCCTCCGAGTGACACAGAAGGCATTCCCGAGAGTGACGAGCAATTTCGGCTGCATGCTTAACCTCGAGACAGCCGATCTAATGTGTTTCAGGTTTTAAATCGATAAATCCTCTTTTCACTTGAAGTCGAGATTGAGTTGAGTGATTTATCAATTTAAGCATGCAGAGAGTTCACCTCAATTCGAATGGTGAATTCAATCCCGTGTTAGCAAGGATCTAATCAAGGAAAGAATGAGCTGTTCTAATTTTGAGGATGAGGAACCAGTATAGTGTAAACCTCTGCAATGACTAAACTTAAGGAGCGGCAAGCTTCATAAATTCATGTCGGTACGAAGTATCGAAAGAAAATACTCGTAACAAGGCTGACCCAGATTAAAAGTAGTTATCTAGCCACGTATTCGAGAGAAACAAAGAAGGTGAGATGGATGAACGGTGGGCTTTGGAGAGATCCAAACAAGACTATCATATTCCTGGACTAGTTTTAAGATCCGTGGTTCATAAAGCAAAATTGGCAAGGTAAAGTCGTAGGAATTGATTCTTCACAATAGCTTTATTTTCAATGTTACCTTTATAGATAACTGTTCAGTCTAAATTTGTTATTTCGTTATTTCATTATTCAATTCATTCGTTATTCATTCAATTTTATTAGTTTTCATTTTAAGGCTTCAAAGCTTTACTCCAATTTGTATCATTGTCCAAATAGTGTGGGGTTTGAGTGAGTCAGGTAGTTGATTAGAAAATTCTGAGACTTGTGGATCGATATCTGGACTTACATCCATTTTACTACTTGTTCGACCTGTGCACTTGCAGTACTCTGGATCAAAACCACAAGAAAATGATTTACTCTTAATGAAACAATCTTTTAATCAATACTATAGCTAAGGAACACAGCAAACAAGTTTAATGGCATTATTGCTGGGGACTAGATAATAGCCCTTTGGTGATAACGTTATAAATTTGTATATATATATCATTTTGATCCAAACCGAACAAACATGCATTAATAACTTTTTTTAATTAATAAAAGCACAAAATTATTTTCATCCAGTGCCTATTAATAATTTTGAAGTATAACAATTCTTTTATAAGACAATGTATTGAACAATAATTTTAAGTAAGATAATAAAAAGGAAAATTCTTATGTTAGATTAATTTCAGACACATTCTGTACAATACATTTTTGTATCAGATATTTCACAAGGCCTATTACTTTATGGAGGAAGTAAAATGTTTTGACATCTGATCAATGACACAACATAAGATATGAATCCTATGCCCTGTCTTTAAAAGGTTTGAATCCAAGCATACACAGTATATATAATTTCATTATTCAGATCATTGCCTAGTCCACTTTCTTTAGTCATAAAACAAAAGTTCTTTCCATAAAAAATCTCACTTTCCCCATGAATAAAAGATTAAACAAAAAGGCACATTGAGATGAGGCAACATTGTATTCATAGTTGTTGTTGGCAATACATATAAAAATTGATGCTGTCGGGTCACAGATTACGCAAACTTGACCAGCTAGGTAATTTCAACTATACTTTAGACCAGTGGAGCTAAGTTATGCTATTTTCTCCATCAATGATGTTATGCTCACCATTACACTTCAAAGATTTGAAGATAGCACTTATGTTTTCTTTGGAAGGCTGAGCACATATTCCATTGTATCTCCTGTTTTGTTGTATTAAATATAGTGTTTCATTTCTCGATTACATAATGGACATGGATTATAAATATATAATTCAATTCTTATTAGAGACACCAGGAAGATGTCCATGTCAATCACCAAAATTCAGAATCCAATAGTCATCAAACACTAAATCTCACCTCGAGATAAGAAATTAGAAGACAAGACGTAAAAAACAAAAAGCCTTTTTTTCTTCTTCCATCAGATGAGTTACAAACTATACTAAGAGGTGCAAAGTTATAGGGTGGCGAGAAGCAATGCAAAAGTATTTCAGTCCCATGAGGTACAAGCCTCAAGCACTAGTGGGCATAATATTTATTGTTATACATAAAATAGAAATACACCAATATAATAAAAATGCACAAGAAAACTATATTGAAACTTAACAAACATATTTTTAATGTTTGAACTTGTACATTATAGAGACCATTTGATGTAACAAATATATTAAAATATAAATGCTAACTTCCAGAACAAACACAAAAAGGGATCTTTGCTCAACAAATTTCCATTTAATGTACAAATTAATTCATATTTGGAATTTGTAAAAGGATATATATATAAAACAAAGATAAGCCTTAGAGTTATTAATAAATGCCATATATCTCATGGGAGCAATCTATGGGCTACACATTTTCAAATTATGGAAGGTTTGTATCGACAAGGAGGAGGGGCAAGTTACTCAAAACCATAGTCATACTAAATCACCTAATGAATACCATTCCAATGAGTTTTCTATTTTCTTTGCAACTAACATACCAGCAAAGACTAAGTAGCCATCGCTTCATTGGGATAGCATCAAAATTGATAAATCAATGGAAAACTGAAAATACATGTACTTTCCATTCTTATGCCACAACTTCCATACATGATTGTTTGGCTTAGTATTGCACGACAAACTAATTCTACTTCATTTAGCACCACCTCAAGAGTCACAAAGAAACTAAAGGTTACTCAATGACATTAATGTGTTCTGGGCTTATATGAAATTCCTTAATTGCGCCTTTAGAAACAAAGAGTCCTAAATAACCCATTACCATGAAAAAAAGAAATGTAATAAGGAACGGAAATCTTAAGGCTGGCAATGCACCAGGATATAAGAGGCTCCAACCCTAAATCTAATCAATCTGTAATCCCGACTTTGCAAGCATACAAACTGGGAAGAGCGATGTGTTTGGCTACCAAATCAAGAACAATTTACATTAGCTTCAGACTAAGCATGGGCTTAATAGTAATTATGAGGGGAATAGATGCCATTGAAACACCATCACACTCAACCTTCATCAAGCTAAATTTATCTTCTTATTTCCATGTTTCACATCAAACAGATGTAATCAATTAGCCAAAATTTATTTATAGAGAAGAAGATAAAGAAAAAGAGTAAAAGAAAAAGAAAAACTTAAGAGAAGAAAATATACCAGTGAAACAATTCATCAAATCCCCTGTTACCCTACTGGAAAGTTCCCACTTGCCACCAAAATCCCGACAAAGTGCCTTCTTTTTCCCATATTATTCAAAAAATTGTAAAGCAACAACCAACCAACCAACACACTTAAAATTATCAAAGACGTAACAAACCGCTCAGTGATTTAATCTATTCAAAACAAAATTAAATTAAAATCGTTAAAGCCTTTAAGAGAAGAGCAGACACCACTCATTTGCCAAACCTACAGATGAAAGTTCCTACTCTTTAAACTCCCTATTGATGTCCTGTTCTTCCATATATTCTCAAACAGAGATAAAGTAACAACCAAAGAACTTAAACATCTATAAGAATATCAACAGGTAGAACCAACTACTCAAAAATTTAACAAAAAAAAACAAAGGTATTTGAAGAGACCTCACCGTAACAAAATCATCTGTGTAAAGGAATCAAACTAAAACAATAAAAAAATTAATAATATTAATTTCATACTACACCAAATTGGATCTAAACACCAAACACCCTAATTAAAAACAAACATAATTAATCGAGAGCTAACAACTAAGACCTTATTTCAAAGCATAAAAGCACCAATATGTCCCATTTCTTGTCAGTTTAATTAATGTGCATTTGTTCCTTGTGACAAACATTATCACATCATATTGCAGGGACCTATTAATTAATTAATTAATTAATTAACTATATATATATAGAGAGAGAGAATTAATTAATTATTTAATTAAAGTGGTCCTACAAAATGATTGTCAGACATTCTTAAGTTTCAACTGATCCTAGCTAGGTTTCTTTGTCTTGTGAGAGCTGCCATCGTTTTGTTTCTTAAACAACTCAATTTATTTTTATTTTTTGATAACCTTGGATGTCCACATGTGCTTATTTCATCAATTATATTTTAATAAGGAGCTATCCACTTGAACAAAGCGTTTGATCCCAATCCTCTAGCTAAGAAAACCCCAAGCCAAGGCCACCCTTCTACCTTGCAATAATTAAATACTAAGAGTCTCAAACTCAAGACTTCTGGTTCATTGCAAAACATCACTTCTGCCGAACTACATCCCCAGGGCATCAATTTTTGATCTAAAACTCGCTCTGCCTCGAAACCAAAGGAAATGATATAATTTAGGCTTGAAACCCCAATTCTCTACTTCAATGTTTTTGTTAGTCTAAGGACATTCTCTCGCTGAGATTTTGATGATAACAAACCAAGGTTATTAGTTACTAATGGTTATTAAATTGAGTCGAAAGGACAAAGCTTTGAAATTGATCAAGCATCAAATGAAGATAATTACAAGCCGCATGACAATGATGAAGTTGATCAAGCACTTGGAAATGAAGTTCACTAAATCAAAGAACCAAGATGATATATAACCAAGATTTTAAGCCTATATGAAGTGAAGATTTTGATAGCTTAGGAATCTATGTAAGGTGAATGTATCAGCAATTTTTAGATATCATCATTAATCATGCATTACTTATAAACTCGTTTTCAAATCCAAAATTACATATCTTTTGAAAACAATGGGTTTAGCATAAAACTTTAGATTAAATAAATCTAAAAACGAATATTTAAAGAAAAAACTTGTCATAAATAGTATCCTATATGTGAACAAGTACCGTGAGTACAATGAATAGTACCGTATATACGACAGTACCATATGTGAACAAAGATCAGACATGAATAGTATTGTATATGTGAACAGTATCTTCACAACGACTGTACCATCAAACACATAAAACAAGAAACTGGCTTAGTGGAATAAAGCACAAGTGAATAGTAAACTAATTAGTGAACACTTAAAATCCCAATTCTATAACAAGAGTGGGGATCATTTGTAAAACAACAAACTGTCAACCATCTTTCTTGTATTAGTTCTCAAACTAAGTTTCAGGAGTGCGCATTCATTACATTTGTATATTTTAGAGGGCACATTTGTGTTCACTTCAAAGCTTTGGAGTTGTATTTGAAAGATCTTGGAAAGCTTGAGAGTATCTCTGCTATGCCTACGAGAAAGCTTCAAGTGTATAGCTTGAAGAAATTGCTAGGAGCCCATTGGAGCCAACTAAGAGCAATCAAGCTTCCTGATTGGAGCTTGGAACTCAAGTGTGCATAGCTCAAGAGGTGCCCATTGGAGCCATAATCCAAGGTAAAGAGTTAGCTCCTGCCTGAGCTTGACACTGGAACCTCACCGGTCATGTTTATGAGGGCGGACGAGGGGGCAAGGTTGTGCCAATCACTATAAATTCGGTTTTGCTTTCTATCCTTATCTCTTTAATTTATTGTTGCATTTAAATTAAAGATTTATTGTTAATGCGGCGGAAAAGTTTTTGAGAAAAACCAACTACCCCCTTCAAGTTAGGTTGTTTAGCTTCATTGAATCTTCAATTGGTATCGAGCTAGGCCTCTTATTTTGTTTTTAAGATTTAATCGTCTAAGAGGAAAAAAAATGACTAGCACCAAAACTAGCACAAGCCTTTTCATATGCCGAAAGTTTTCCCATCAATAAACCACCCTTCTCACGGTCCGAGATTATCAATTTCGAAAAACAAATGACTTGGTATTTAGAATCTCTTGATTTGGAAGTATGGAAAACAATATTTGATACACCTTCCCTACAAAGATGTTGATGGAGGAAAAAATAAGAAAACTCCTTGACGAATATAACGAAGAAGAAAGGTAAAATTTCAATTAATTTCAGAGCCATTTATATTCTTGTATGTGCTATGGATAGAAATGAGTATAATAGAATTAGTCAATGTAAAACGGCTAAGGAGATTTGGAGAATACTAGAAATTACTCATGAAGGAACTACCCAAGTCAAAGATTCTAAAGTTAGAATTCTTGAAAATGATTATGAAATGTTCAAAATGAAACCTAATGAATCTATTGTCGAGATGTTTACTAGGTTTACGTGATGTTGTAAATGGTCTTGAAGGCTTGTGGTAGGGTAAGTGAACAAGACAAGGTATCTAAAATTCTAAGATGCCTACCTCCCAAATGGAATTCCAAAACGGGAAGTTTACTGAGGGAAGCAAAGAATCTGGAAAGAGCTACTTCGAGGAACTTATAGGTTCTTTGATGACTTATGAAATGAAGATTGCAAGATAAGAGAAAGAAATGCAAGAGGAAAGCAAAAAGAAAAGCATTGCACTCAAAGCTCAAGAAGAAAAATTCGTTAAGGAAGCAAAGCTTAGCAACATGGAAGATGATATCGCCCTCAATATCACAAAGAGAATGCAAAAATTCATGATGAAAAATAAGTTTGGTGGAAAAACTTATAATAAAAGAAGCAACTATAAGAAAGAAGGTCCTTCAAAAGAAGAAAAAGAAAATAGAGAATGAGCCAAAGAAGTAACTTGCTACAAATGCAAGAAACCCGGGGCTACATCATCAAATATGACCGTCCTCTACAAAGCCAAGAAAGAAAAGAGAAGAGCTATGATGGCAACATGGAGTCAAAGTGGAAGACTCATCCATGATGAAAGTGAGAATGAATTTGCAACATGTGCTTCATGGCTTTCGGGCATCAAGATAAGGTAAGTTCTGATTCTGACTGATGATGATGAAGAAGGTTTTGAATATGATGAATTACTTAGTTTTTATAAGTTTGGTGAAACAACACCTCACTTTAAGAAGAAAAATTTTGAGCTTCAAAAAGAACTTGATGAAATTAAAGAAAATTTTCAAAAGTGTTGAAGCTTCAAAATTTCTCTTGAAAGGTAAATGGAGGAACTACTCAAAGAATGAATGGTTAAGCTATCCTCACTCTCAAAATTTTCTCGTGGGACAAAAGGCTTTGAAATGATTCTAGCTACTAAAAATGTGTTTGATCAAAGGGCTATGGATACAAACTTCAAAGAATGAAAATATTTCAAAACTACTTTGTCAAAGAATCCATAAGGAAAGTTCATCAACCATATGCAATTTTGTGGGTAGAGGAGGACACATCGTAGTACTTGCCCTTCTTAGAAATGGATCTCAAAGGCATCAACTTCTAAGTCAAAGAAGACTTGGGTTTAAAAAATCAAAGGTCACTAACCACCATGACCCAAAAGATTGGGGTACCTAAATCTTCTTGATTTTTTTAGGGATCAAAGAAGGAGAAATGGTTTTGACAAGGGCTGCCTCAAGACATATGACCGGATGAGTCAAAGTTTGCCTTCCCACAAGGACAAAAGGAGGATACGTGACTTTTGAGATAATGGAAAAGGTAGAATCATTGGACATGGTTCTATAAGTAACAACTCATCATCTCTTATTGAAAATGTTTTGATTGTTGATGGTTTGAAACATAATCCTTTGAGCATTAGTCAACTTTGTGACAAAGGTTTTAGCGATTTTGAATCTTCAATGTATCATCAAGGACTAAAATGATAAAATCATATTCATGGGCCATAGAAAATGAAAATGTTTATACTATTGATATTTCAAAACATGAATATCATAATAGATTTTTCTAGCATGTATGATGAGAGTTGGTTGTGGCATAGAGATTGGGATGTGAACATGAATCCTACATTACACAACTCAACAAAATGAACTTGTTAGGAGGCCTTCCTAAAATCTCTTTGAAAAAGATAAAGTTTCAGGAAGCATGCTAAATGGAAAGCAAATAAAAAACATCTTTTAAAAACAAAAATTTATTTCTACATCAAGACTTTCGAGTTTCTTCACATGGATTTATTTGGACCCTCATGACTACTGTACTAGGAGGTAACTTCATATGCATTTGTGATTGTGGATGACTTCAGATATACATGGGCCTTGTTTTTAGCTCACAAAAATGATGTTCCCCAGAGTTTTCAAAACTTAGAAAAATTCAAAATGAGAAAGGTTTTTACCATTTCTCAGGAGCAATGGGAGTGACCATGGGAAGAGAATTTGAAAATGTTGAATTTGAGAAAGTGGTGATGAGCAAGGAATTAAACATGACATTTTCAGCTCCTAGAACTCACAACAAATGGGGGTTGAAAGAAAATAGAACCTTGCAAGAATGGCAAGAACCATTCTTCATGAAAACAATTACAAATTATTGGCCGGTTGGTCAATAATTACATATATTGAATAGAGTTTTGATAGGGTCCCCTTTCGACAAAACCCCATATGAACTTTTGAAAACAAGAACCAACATTAGCTATTTAAAGTTTTTGGAAGTAAATGCTTTTATTTTTAAATACTAAGGACAACCTGGAAAATTTGATGCAAAATCTAATGTTGATATTTATTAATATTCTTCATCTAGTAAAGTTTATAGAGTTTTCAACAAAAAGATAATGGTCGTAGAGAGTCCGTCCATGTAGTATTTGATGAACTAACAGCGTCTCTCGAAAGAAGAGAAAAAGTAATGATGATGCAGGCTTGGACCCATGGAAAGGTTGCAAATTGATGATAAAGTTCATCAACAAGAAGAGGGAGACGATTCAAAAGAAGGAAGAATCACCTTGCTCCATCCTCCACCTCCTCAATCCCCGAGCAAGGAGAATTCTAGTCAAGAACTTCCAAAAGAATGGAATTTGTCGCCAAATCATCAACCAAAAGATCAAATTATAGGTAATCCTTCAATCGTAAGGACCAGATCCCCAAATATTTGCACAATCTTGCTTTTATTCTCAAAATTGAAACTCAAGAAGTTAAATGATGCCAATATATGAGGACTGGGTAATTTCATGGCAAGAAGAATCTCAATCAATTTGGAAAGAAATGAAGTTTGGGAGTTAGTACCAGGCCAAATGATCAAAGTGTTATTGGTACAAAATGGGTATAAAAAACAAATGGATGAAAATGGCATAATCATTAGAAATAAAGGCATTTAGTGGCCCAAGGGTATATAATCAACAAGAGAGGAATTGGACTATGAAGAGACCTTAATTCAGAGTTAGATTAGAAGCTATAAGAATGTTACTTGCTTTTGCTTGTCACAAAAATTTCATTCTATATCAAATGGATGTGAAAAAGTGCTTTTTAAATGGTTTTTATAAATGAGGAATATGTTGAACAACCTCCGGTTTGAAAGTTTTAATTCTCCTAATCATGTTTTTAAACTCAAAGGCACTTTATGGCTTGAAACAAGCACCTGTGAGCTTGGTATGAAAGGCTACAAATTTCTTATATCTAGTGGTTTCAAATGGCAAAATTGATACAACTCGCTCATTGCCAAGAGAGAAAATGACATTCTATTTGCTCAAATCTATGTTGATGATATAATATTTGTGTTACTAATGTTTCACTTTGTGAAGACCTATAAGTCTATGCAGATAGTGAATTTGAGATGAGCATGATGGGAGAGCTCAACTTCTTTCTCGTCTTCAAATCAAACAACTTAAGGAGGAAATATCTGTTAAATCAAGCAAAGTACATAAGATGATCTCTCAAGAAGTTCAATTGAAGAAGTAAAGGCCAAGAACACACTGCGGCCTATCCATCAAGTTAGACATGATGAAAAAGGTGTCCCACACCAAACTAACATGAGGCATGATTGGTTCTTGTTGTACTTAATGCTAGTAGACCCGACATATCATGGTAGTGTAATGCTTATGCTAGATTTCAAGCATGTCTCAAAGAATCTCATTGAATGCTGTTAAAAGAATATTTAGGTATTTGAAAGGCGAATTATTGATATTTGCCCGTATCCAAAATGTGATAATTTTAAATCTGATATATTCGATGCGGATTTCTCGTGGTTGCAAAATTGATAGAAAAAGCATTAGTGAACGTGTCATTTTCTAGGTCACTCCCTTGTGTCTTGGCATAGCAAGAAACAAATTTATTGTCTGTGGTTAACAATGGAAGCCGAATTACATTGTCAAGTAGGTTAGATGTGCACAAGTACTTTGGATGAACAACACTTAGTGATTTTGGATCACATTCTCATGTTCCCAGAAAATGTGACAACACAAGTTCCATTAGCATATCAAAGAATCCCGTGCAACACTCTAGAACCAAGCATATAGAGATTAGACATCATTTCCTTAGAGATCATGCACAAAAAGGAGATATTACACTTGATTTTGTTAGAACCGAGGATCAACTCATGGATATTTTCACAAAGCTCCCTAAATGAGAATCAATTTTTCAATATTAGAAGACAATTAGAGTCATCTCTTTGTAGAAAAATCTGTATGAATGACTCAAGTGTCACTATTGCTTGAAAACATTGTGCCTTAAACTCTTTAACCCTTGTTTCATTGTAATTTCAAAGGGGGAGATACCTTTATGTCTAAAGTCTCTTGCTCCTTTTTATGTTACTACAGGGGAGAAAAATATGTATCTGTGGAGTTAAACGAGAAATGATATGTACTAAAGGGGAGAAGATATGCATCAAGTGATATGGTATCAAGTGCTAAAATTTAAGGAGAAATGATATGTATCAAAGGGAGAAAGATATGCATCAAGTGCTAAAAGATAATGCCACATTTATATCATTCCGATGCTTGTCTTATGTTAAAATGTAAATTGCATGTGTTTGAATTGGTTAAATTTATATATTATGCAATTATTTTTAGACTATTGGTTTGAGGGGAGATTTACTCCTCCTAGATAACCAAGGTTTGTCATCATCAAAAAGGGGGAGATTGTTATTCAAGGATTCTCGTTGAGATTTGATGATAATAAACCAAGGTTATTAGTTACTAATGGTTAAATTCGTTGAGCTGGAGTGATGTGTTGAAATTGGATCAAGCATCAAATGAAGATAATACAAGCTAAAGATGACAATGATGAAGGATCACAATTTGGAAATGAAGTTCACTCAAATCAAAGAACCAAGATGATAAGTAACCAAGATTCAAAGCTCAAGTATGAAGTGAAGATTTTGATAGCTTAGGAATCTATGTAAGGTGAATGCATTGTGCACTTTAAGATATCATCATTAATCATGCATTACTTATAAACTCCTGGCTTTCAAATCCAAAATTACATATCTTTTGAAAACATGGGTTTAGGCATAAAACTTTAGATTAAATAAATCTAAAAATGAACATTTAAAGAAAAAACTGGTCATATGAATAGTATCGTATATGTGAACAGTACCGTATACATGAATAGTACCGTATATGTGAACAAGTATCGTATATATGAATAGTACCATATGTGAACAAGACTGCATACATGAATAAGATCAGACATGTGAACAAAGATTCTCTACAACGTCTAGTGAATATGTCATGAACAAAGAAACGGCTAGTGAACAAGACATGAACAAGAAAATGTACCTAGTGAGCAAGGTTCAAAATCCCACTCTATAAATAGAAAGTGTGGGGATCATTTGTAAACAACAAACTTGCTCTCAACCATCTTTTCTTGTGTATTAGTTCTCAAACTAAGTTTGTGAGTGCATCTATTACATTTTCATATTTTAGAGTACATTTGTGTTCATCAAAGCTTCGAGTTGTATTTGAAAGATCTTGAAAAGCTTGAGAGTATCTCAGCCTAAGTGAGAAAGCTTCATGTGTATAGCTTCAAGAAATTGCTGAGCCCATTGAGCCAAAACTATGTAATCAAGCTCTGATCGAGCTTGGAACTTCAAGTGTGTATAGCTTGGAAGAGGTGCCCATTGGAGCCATAATCCAATTAAAGAAAGAAGCTTTGGCCTGAGTTTGACATACTCAGTGGAACCTCACCGGCTGAAGGTTGAGGAGAAGTGACGAGGGCAAGGTCAAGCCGAACCACTATACCTGGTTTTGTCATCCTTATACCCTTTAATTTATTGTTATTGCATTTAAATTAAAAAATTTATTGTTATTGTGCTAAAAGTTTTTGAGAAAACCAATTCACCCCTCGTTGTACAGCTTACCATATCAATCTTCTCAGCTTAACTCAGATTCTCGATTCAATTCCTTTCATTTATGAGGATAAATCTGCAGAACATACTCTACTTAAAGCACAAACTTAACCTCCGCTTGGCTCTAGTGGAAACAGAGGAAAGTAAAGGAAATCCTCTTACTCCCACTAGGTTAGAAGTTCCTATTGTCCATTTCCCATTTAAGTTTCTTTCCTTTTCTTCTCATTTAATAACCAAAAATGACAATTAAAACTAACCTCAAAAGAAAATAACCCTAATTTATGAAGGACATATTCCAACCGCTTAAACCATAACCCTAAACCCCATTGCATGAAAGTTCTTGTAATTAAGAAATCCCAATTTAAGTTCCTTTTGTTTTATGATATTTTCTCAAGATACAACTGAGAGCAACAAAATGTCTCAAAACACATCACAAGATAGAACCAATCACCCAACTATATCATAAGAAAAAGACCGATTTAATAGAAGAACAGATACCACCGAAACATTTTATAAATCAGTAACCCTCGGTTGCATGAAAGCTTCCTATTCTCTAGAACACCCGATTTAAGTTCCTTTCACTTGTCATATTTTCCCAAGAAACAAAAAGAAAGTGAGACGCAACCAAACAATCAAACAACCAAACAACCAAAGATAAAATAAATAAATAAAACAAAGATGTTAACAAATCAAAACATGTGATCCGGCTAGCCAACAAGTTCAAGTAAGAAAGGCACCCATTTACAAAAGAAGAGTATGAGCAAGAACACACGGGGTCAGGATCTAGAAGGAGGAGGAGGCTAATTAACGGACGCGGGAAAGCAGACGGAGTCATTGATCGTGTGGCAACTGACGGAGCAAAGAAGAAGAGAAGAAGGAGGGGGAGTAAGAAAGGGCACTTGGACGAGCAACAGAGAGGTTAGGCATGAGGAGTAAGGAAGTTTCACCTCGAACACCGTGACCAACCAAATGTCACAGCAGGAACGCCGACATTCAATTGGGCGAATGTTTACCGCTCGAACGACCACATTCAGATTAATTCAAATATCGCCAGCTATTATCTACGCATACCACAATTCAAACGCCGCCGCGCGACGACAGAATTTAACCAAATTTGAAATGCCGTCTCGTCACGGCTCAGAGGAATCAAACGCTGCCGCTCAAGTATCTTATTACACACCACTCGATAAATATTTTCTCCTATAAACTGATTTTATTTATTTTTTTAAAAAAGAGTTTAAAAAACAATAATAAATAAATAAAAACTCCTTTTTCATTTTCCACTGATCAATAAGACAATAACCAATGAAGCATGTTGTCGGTAAAAGACTAAAAGAAAGGTGGGGATATGCAGATGTGGGGTCTACCATGAAAATTTTGGAATCCAAAGTTTCTTTACCATCAACAAGTTGCTTCTTCTTCCCCCAATTCACTTCCCTTTTCCTTTGCAAGAGAAACAGAAATGGCTGGAGCTTTGGTTGGAGGTGCGTTTCTCTCAGCTTCTCTCCAAGTTCTATTCGACAGATTGGCTTCTCGCGACGTGGTGAATTTCATCAGGGGACACAAGATCGATTATGCTCTGCTCAAGAAGTTGAAGAGGAAACTGCTGACTGTCGATGCTGTGCTCGATGATGCCGAGGCCAAGCAAATCACAAAGCCAGCAGTGAAAGAGTGGATGGATGAGCTCAAAGTTGTTGTCTGCGATGCCGAAGATGGCTGATGAGATCGCCACTGGAAGATCTGAGGCGCAAGATAGAATCTGGGGGACCCCAGACCAGCATGTCATGCCCACTTTTGATGTTCAAAGCATAAACCGTAGAATGGAGGAAATCGTTGATAGACTAGAAGATATTGTACAGACAGACTTCCTTTGGGCTGGAAAGAAGGTGTTGGTGAGAAATTGGCAAATAGATGCAGCTGCCGACTCTGCTGGTAGATGAATCTCAAACTCCATGGCAGGGATGAAATTAAGGAGGAGATGGTTCAAATCTGCTACTGTCTGATCATGTGAGAGTACTGATGATGCCACAGGTGGATCTCCATAGTCGGTATGGCGGCACGGGCAACCACCCTGCTCAGCTTCTCTATAATGACCCAAGGGTGAAGGAACGCTTCGATCTCAAGGCATGGGTTTGTGTTTCTGAAGAATTTGATCCCCGTCAGAGTTACGAAAATAATTCTTGAGGCACCAGTTCATCTATGTCCAATATCACCGATCTAAATCTGCTTCAGGTCTAACTGAAAGAGAGTTACTATGAAGAAATTGCGATCGTCCTGATGATGTTTGGAACGAGGATCATCTGACCCGACAAAGCAGAACACCATCTTAGTCGGGGCGGTAATGGAAGCAAGATTATTGTAACTTTACGCGTAGCACCAATGTCGCATCGGCCATGCGTGCAGTCCATACTCATTGTTTAGATGTGTTATCGGCTGGAAGATGGTTGGTCCTCGTTCAAAACTGGCATTTAAAAATGGACTCGCGGCATCCACAACTCGGAAGCCATCGGGAAAAAATAGTCCACAAGTGCCATGTCTGCCGTCATTATAAAAGCAATGGGGAGTCTCTTACACTCCAAGGTGGAAGCAAGAATGGAACGATGTCTTAAGCAGTGAGCTATGGATTTGCCTAAGACGTATCTTTTCCATTGAGGTTGAGTTATCTCTGCCTTCCCATCTAAAACGTTGCTTTTCATATTGTGCAATTTTTCCTAAAGACTACGAATTTGAAAAGGGGAAGCTAGTATTATTATGGATGGCAGAAGGGCTCTTGGACCAACCAAAAAGCAAGAAAAGGTTGGAAGAGGTAGGTGATTTGTACTTTCAAGAGCTTCTGTCAAAGTCGTTTTTTCAAAATTCTACAAGTCGTAAGTCATGTTTTGTTATGCACGACCTCCTTAATGACTTGGCACGATTGGTATCGGAGAATTCCTCATTTGTCAAATACGATAAGATGCATCATAGTGTCTCCGAGAAGACTCATCATGTATCATATTTGGCAAATGAATTTGATGTGTATGAGAGATTTGAGACAATTGTTGAAAGTAAATGTCTTCGAACATTTTTACCGAGATGCAGATATGATTCATATCATCGCTTAAGTAATAGAGTTCTACACAACCTATTGCTGGAAATGAAATATCTACGAGTGTTGTGTTTGAGCAAATATATAATTATTGATTTGTCTGAATCAATTGAAAAATTGAAACACTTGCGCTATTTGGATTTATCTAGAACAATGATTCGAGAGTTGCCCAAATCAGTTTGTAATTTATATAATTTACAAACAATCATGTTATCACTATGTGAACATCTTGTTGAATTACCTCCAAGGATGGAAAATTTGATTAATTTGCGCTACCTTGATATTAGTTATACTTCAGTGACAGAGATGCCAAGCGATATATGTAAGTTGAAGAACTTACGATCACTTCCTACATTTATCATGGGCCAAAATTGCAAGGCATCGGGAGAATTGAGTGGAAACTCTTTCAGAAGCCTTACTATTTCAAAGTCGGATAATGTAATATGGTAAGGATGCATTAGGAGACTAATAATACATATAGTTAATTACCTTGAACAGCTTGGATTTGAAGTGGAATTACAAGAATGCTAGTAGCGAACGTCATGACAAGTGTATTGAAAACAAGTGGATATACTCTAAGTTTACAACCACATACAAACCCCAAGACTCGCATTTATTATTTTCTTGGGTGGTTTGCTTTCGACAAGTAGAGATCCTTTGTTCTCCAATCTTGTTTTCCTAGGGCTTTGGGATTGCAACAATTGCACGTCATTGCCACCACTTGGGCAGTTACCCTCTCTTAAACATCTTTCTATCTCAAGAATGAAAGGAGTAGAGAGGGTGGGTAGTGAGTTTTATCATTATGGAAATGCTTATTCCTCCAATACAATTAAGCCCTACTTTTCATCCCTACAAACTCTACAATTTTCTAATATGTACAATTGGGAGAAATGGTTATGTTGTGGATTTAGACGTGAGAATTCTCTGCCTGCAGGAGCTTCACATATCCTTTGTCCCAAACTCCACCGAGAATACCAAAACTTTCTGCTCCTTAAAGAAACTTGAATCATTGGTCATGGACGCTGCGGGTCGCCCGAGCCTCAAATCCGTGAATTGATAACCGAGGATCATGGTAAATTTCAATTGAAAAGGCTAGCTAGTGGGTTCACTAATCTCCTCCAAACTCGTGATCGGAAAATTTCGTGACATCTTTGAATTAGAGGAATTACACCCCAATTCGCAAGAGACTACGTGACGCAAAATGTGATTCGATAGAGTGGGTATTCGAGGAGGGACAAGACACACAAGTACTTGTTGTCTTTCAAATGAACATCACGTTGCGGGTTTTCCGCACTACGATAGCGCATTGTTTTACCCACAACATTGAAGTCACTGGATATCGGGGACTGTACCAAATTGGAGTTTCTCATGCATGGGCTATCGAGGATCCTCACTCCATCCATTCCGAGAATTTGTCCATCATTTAATTCTAAAGGAAGCAAAGTGATTCTCTCTCATTATCTTTATCATTACATCTTCCGCTGAATAGACTCACTATCTCGGTTTTGAAGGGCTCGAATACCTCCTGCCTCCATTTCCGTAAGAGGATCCTACATCATCTCAACCGTTGATATCACACTATGCCTGGAGCACGCATATATTGAATTGCTCAGCCGCAGGTTTCCAAGGCATTCATGGTATCTACGGATGCAGGAAACTGAAGTTGGTGACAGTGGCACACACACTCTCACTCTCATCGTTGGAGAGTTTGAGTTTAAGAGATTGTCCAGAATTGTTGTTTCATAGAGATGGTTTGCCCTCCCACCTACGCTACCTCAAATTTGCACTACACCAACCTACATCTAATCAGTGGACTGGGTTTGCAAAGATCAAGCCTTACAAAATTCACAATTAGTGGTATGCCAAGACCTGGAATCATTTCCGAATCATCCCTCCTCGCCTCCTCACTCACCTTTACTATTGGAAATCTTCAAATCTCAAGTCTCCGATCACAGCCTCAACACTCTTACCTCTCTAACAACATTATCCATCTTCGAATGCCCTTAAATTCCAATCCTTCTAGAAAACAGGCCTAACACCTACCTCTCTAACAACATTAAAGATCTCCCAATGCGCTGAATTCAACTTTCTGAGAAGGGTCACACCTTACCTCTCTAACAACATTTTCCATCTCCTATGCCCTAAATTCAATCCTTCTGAAAAAAAGAGGCTTCAACATCTTACTTCTTCTTGAAAAAAATAGCTATGGTATCCTCTCAGCTTCGAACTATATAATTAGAGGTCTTCAACACCTCACTTTCTTAAACAATTGTCTATCTCTCGATCAGCCAATTTCCACACTGGACAAAACAGAGACTCCCAAACTCCTCAACCCGCTTGAGAATCTATGATCGCCCTTGCCAGCCATCGCCGGCCAATCTGAGAAAGGCCAAGATTGGAATATATACCACATTCCATGCATAATGATAGATGATGTGCTATGCTAGTTAGTGACTGTGGTGTTACATACAAGAGTCGTGTACTGCTCTACACTCCCAAAAAGGAGTTAAAAAATGTCAGGCAATTGATCAAGCTAGCACTAAACTTCTCAGGTGTTGGAATTTTTATCATTTTTGCTTTCGCTTAATACATGCTTGATAAAGGGTTGATAATGGTGCCAAGCCCTCCGTGGTACTCCAAGCATGTAAGATCTCCATTGCCTATTGTATGACCCTCAACTTGTTTTCTGGTGGAACAATTTCAAGATTCTCTCCTAGAAAGATAATAAAGAAAAAGACAAAAGAGAATACTCGCCCCTTCAACTCATTTGTTTTTTCTTTTCCTCTTATGCTACAAGCCAGAAAACAAGAAATGAAGAGGAGTGAGAAAGAATGATGACAGTACATGCTCAACACACTCATTTCTCGACTTTATTCAATTTACCTTACCTTCTCGATCAAGCAACTTATCCCCGAATTTGTCAATCTATTTCTGATATAGAAGACATGGACAAATTTCTGGTTGTTTATGGTCAGTTAAATATCTCTAATTGCTTTATTTCTTTTTGGTGGCCTATTTCCCGTACTTGTACGTAGTTCATGCCTTTTCCATCCTACTAAATGGAGATTTGCTTTCTTCCATACTCATAATCATTTACACATCACTCCATCCTACAAAATATTCTATTGCATGTGTGTTTTCACTAAAAGGCCTCGCTCAAAGGACAATTCGCAACACTTCCTCGACTCACTCAAGGCATTGTCTAACAAAAAGGTATCATTACCAAAGATTTTATTTAATAACTTCATTAACTTTGTGTTCGCCTAAATTGCTTGAACATACCACCAGCCAATTTTACCTTTTTTCAGGAATATCAATGATTTAAATACCTCACATCTTCTAATACTTCAAAGATGTATTATATGTCTCGTATCAAATATGCTTGGCATTCGACTTTGCATCACAAAAACACTTTATGTCATACTATAAACAATTTAGAATTGTACTAACTTATTTGGAGCATTTTGCAAAAAAGTTTTTTTCAACAACAGAGTTGATTTACTCATTTCTCCCTTCCATGTCAGTTAATCACCGTTTCTCCTTCCCTGCTTTCATATATTTAGTATCTAGTATGAAACATGAAGAATTTCTGTGAGAAACCCATTTTTTGTTTTGATTATGTGAATATATCGTAAATAGAAATAATTGATGATTTTATTTCGTATTTGTACTCATTTGAGAGAAAGGTGATTCTCTCAAATGTTTGTTTATTCAACTTGTTTCGTCATTTATTTTAACTCCGCTTATGCTGATCATCTTGAATGGCCCTGCGCCCTCAAACTCGTGCACTATCTTGTCACTTGATGCCACCTTCTACTTTATCCCCTCTCTCTCTTCACCCTTACATTGTAAAGATATTATCGAGGTCTTCTTGTACTCGTTGGTAAGAAAGAAGTCAAAGTTCCTCTAAGTTCCCTGTCATCGAAAATCAAGCCCATCTCAATCCAAACTAACCCGCCCGTCTCGACAAAAGTGGATCTTCAATGTCTTGCACTTCAAGATTAAGATTGATTGCTGGGTTCTCGTATCAAGCCTCCCTATTCACTAACTTTTAATATGTCATCAAGCTATGGTCATAACACATTGTGCCAATCATCCTTAGGTATAATAATTGATTTGTCTTTTGTATATACTTTTTTTTATAGATAAAAGAAAAATATAATTAACCACCTCGGAAGGCCCGAAGTATACAAGAGATATACAATAGGGCTCCCAATAAAGGGAAGCATGGAGAATAGAACACCTACCACCCACAATAAAAACCAAATAAATCAATTACAACCTACCCAAGTCAAAAAGTCTACCAAAGACCTTAGTCTCTCAACACTGTGCAATTTGGCCGAAGACCAAAGAATACAAAGAAAAGTAGACTTCACCCTATTAATTGAAATAAACTCATTCTCAAAACGAGCTTCGCTTTCCTACCAAATTGTCTAAAAATGCAGTTTTAGCCAATACCATCCAAGCCTTTTGCTTCCACTGGGCTTCACAAAGAACCATGCCAAGACAGAAGAGTCTCCTTCATAGAAAGAGGCGACACCCAACTAACATCAAAAAGCCTCAGATATACTCATGAGCCTCTAATTCTGCCCATGGACTAATCTATCTCTATTTACAAAGCAGCATTCAATGTGATTTTCTCACTAGATATCCGTAACGATCTTTCTATCCAATGACTTCATGGAAGAAAGCAGCCAAGGTACATACATTCTAATTCTCAAGGTCATCACACTTTTCAACTCCCGATGGACAATCACAAGACTTTCAACACCCATGCACCCACCGGTTCCTAAGATCTTTATACACTTGTCAACTTTATTGGAAGAATTGTACATCAATGCAAAGGTCAATTTTATGCTTCATTTCTTTTCGATTAAGATTTTAATTTTCTTTCTTTATTAAGATACAAATCGTGGAACAAAGATATCAAGATGGTTAAGGATTTGAACCTCAGATAGCCTATACCGAATGGATCGAGTCAGATATTCTCCATGACTCAATTATGTACCTTGAACGAGCAAGGCTGATTTCAATTTTTCTTTCATAAGCATGCATGGGCACATTTTTCTCGCTTAAGTTATGGTTAGAGAAATATCAGAATCGCTTTGTCTATTTTTCTGTGGGCATGCCAGATGAGACTCTTGCTTGTAACTTCCAAATTAAATGTTTTACATCATTTTCAGAGGGTTGTATAAGGTTGAAAATTTTCTCATATCTAATACCTAATCTAAAAGGGACAGTATGCTCTTTGAAGCTACATACTTATCAATAACTACAATATTTTGTTTCCTTAATTTGTAATAAAATTATTTTTGAAGGTTGTCAGATGGAAGATGATGGAGGAAGATTGTCAGCCTCTTTAATGCTCGAAACTTTTGCTTGTATCAACAGTGGAGATGGCCATTGTATACTAAAATGGCTTGTATGTTTCAATGCCAAATCAATAGCCTGGATGATGCTTGGTTCGAAAGGCTTTTGTCTCCGCTTGCGATGTGTGAGAGCCTACCACCTCACTCCCACATTCAATGTGCAAGGATATAGGAATATAAAATCATTGTTATGCATTTGATGTATTTGTTTCTTTTCCTAATTATGATTTCATCATCTTGTTCTTCTTTGGTTTTCTTAGTGCACATATAAGTGTTTTAAGTTGGGATGATCACTCAGAATATCATCAAGGCGCCTTATTAGTGTTGCTATTTGATGATCACTGACAAGATTTCATGTATCCTATTCACAAATTTTGATCCTTTTCTTAGACTCGACGATGTTCCTATATATGCTCATTATCCGCAGGAATTTATGCCACCAATCGCTCTCATTGTTCAATCAGCATATTGCCACCACGAAGCATGTTGCTCAGAAAAGACTCAAGAATAACGTGATGTCGACACCATTCTCATTTAACTTCCTAACATTGTATGGTAGAAAGAATGAAGAATGTCAAGACGCTTGAGCTATAAGTCACTCCTCTCTAAATTCTATTCCATGAGGTAATTAATCGATACTTAATGGAGGCTTTCTTAATTTTATTTTCCAATTGTGACATTTGGGAAATGATCTACTTTCCAAAGGAAACAAAGACTTCACCCCCTGCGTTTCCTTTATGGAAGACAACAAGAAACCAACTTTGCACCCAAAGAGCTCTAATATCATCATATCATATGTCGCTTCAACTCACTAAGAATTGTACATTCACCCGCTTTATATATCAATTCATCTATGAAGGGTATCTTTTCCAGAATTACAAGTTGTTTAAAACCATTTTGTAAGTTCTAATAAGAGGTCGAATGTAATGATATATTCACTAACTTAAAGTATCAAAGTTGTTGCTGGGCCTGCACTTATCATAGAGGGGCTGCTCAATTAGTTTAAGGCTTTGGGGTTTAACCCAATGGTTATCTGTTCGAATTCTCTTAAGACTAGGTCTCCCTCTATTTTGCTAAAGACGACTGTTGTGGCAAAGGACTCTTCTCTCAAGGCCAAGAAAGGCACAGCCTCTAAGTCAGCCAGACTCTCCTATTTCTTCTTCTGTTTAGACCGGCCTCATTCGAGGAAACTTTCGGGTCAGCGGGGGCACGTGATCACAGCCCCGGCAGGCCGAAAGGGTGGATCTCGTGGTACCGCCCTAACGCCCTGCAGACTTCACGCCTCAAGGCCCTTGAGCCGGATTTAGTGGCAGTGGAAGAAAGGAAAATTCAACAAGGTGAAGACGGGGATAAGGACGTCAATAGGAAGTTCAACAGTCAGGACCCCACCGCTATGCATCCGCGCCTTCCGCTGGCGCTGGTTCCTGCTGACTCCGCCCTGCCCGGGATTGGGGCGTGGCAACGAGGGCCGGAGACTCCGACGGTGGTTCACCCTTCAAAGGCTGGGCCAGAAAGGCTTAGCCCACCTCAAAGCTTGACGAGCCTGCAAAAGGTGGAAAACCCAAGCCCACGTGCCTCTTTAGCCATGGGTCACCGGGGCTCTTTCGGGCTCTCAAGGCCCAAGGAACTCTCAAGACAAGGCCAGGATCTACCTTTTTCGCAGACAGCGATAGGTGGCAAAGGATCCCTCTCCAAATGGGATGAAGAAAAGGTACTGGCCCCCTGCCTCAGACTTTTCTCCTTTGGTGGAATCCTTCTGGTCACGGCCCCACGATGAGATACCACAGCCCTGGCTGTTCTGAATGTGTGGGGTCTCAGGGTATTGCTTTAACGCCCTTGGCGATTTTACCGCCATCTAGCTCGACAAGGCCCCTGTGCCGGGATTTAGTGGCGGTGGAAGAAAGGGAAGTTCAGTAGTGTGAAGATAGGGATAAAGACGAAAATAAGGGGAAAGAGTTTCAGAGGATACTTGAGTCGCGGAGGAAAGTTGTCCGCCGCATTTAGCAAATTTGGGCTTCAACTTCCTCGCACGAAGAGGAAATTTTGAGCTTAAGAGTTTTAACGTAGGGAAGGAAAGTGGAAAGGAAATAGGGTGGGAACAAAATCACAAAGTTTGATAGGAGATGAAAAATTGGCTTTGAATGTGACTTTAATACCGATAAGGAAAAGGATTGGAGGCCTGGGGAAGGAGTGTTAGTGGCTATTATTTATAATGTTGGATGAAGATAAAATTTTTATCTTGGAAATGTAAGGGGGCGAATGATGGGAATAAAAGGAAAGGATTAAGGCCTTCATCAAATGCAGAGAGGGATGTCATTTCTGTCTGCAGAAACAAATTCACATAATCACGGTCCGACTGTAAGTCTGGGGTGGCGATTCCTAGATCACGCCTTTAAGGAGCCGAGGGGCCCTGTGGGCATCAAGTATTCTTCTCTCGGATTCCTCGTGGTGCTGGGAAACTTCTAGCCAAAAAGAGGAAGGCCACTACAAAGTGGTCTCGTAGGATTCAAGTTCATTGTCGAAGATCGTACTTGGGTTTTCACGGGGGTTTATGGCCCCACTGCCTATGGGGCTAGGGAACTTCTCTGGGACGAACTGGGAGTTATTAAAGGATTATGGAATGATCCATGGTGCATTGGCGGGGACTTCAACATCACTAGATTTCCAAATGAACGGAGTAGGGAAGGTAGAATCACGGGTTCAATGAGGCGCTCTCTGTGTCATGATGACTCGAGTCGTAGAGACTTTCCAAATCGTGTACGCACACTGGAAGGGTGGTCCGAATAATCTGTAGATGGCAAGATCGACAAAGTTCTAGTCTCCAGGAGCCGACTGGTTTTTCGCGACCAGAGGTAGTATTCTCCCTAGGCCTACCTCTGATCATTTTCCTATCCTACTCGAGGGGGGTAGAGTTCTGCCAAAGAGACCTTCCCCTTTTAGATTCGAGAATATGTGAATTAAAGAGGAGGGGTTCAAAGATCTAATCAAGGTCTAAGGGCGCTTGCAGTTCAGTATGCAGCTATGTTCTCAATGGAAAATGAAAGCCATAAAAATTTGCCTTAAATCGAACAAAGAGGTCTTCGGGAGGGTCAAGAAAATAAGAAGTCACCCGGCAAAAGTGGCACTGATGATTTAGGAAAGTGAAAGACCCCTTTCCGTAAGAACTTGGTACAAGAATGACAACGCCGAAGAATTCAAGAAATGGTCTTTTACCTGAGGAAACATCTCGAGGCAAAAGTCTTGTAGATATGGTCAAAAGGAGATGAATCACCGTTTTTCCAATGTAATGGCCAATTCTCACAAAAAAAAGCAATACTATCGAAAGGATTCAGACATGGGAATGGCTTCAAGGGACGGGAGGTTAGAACAAAGTATCAGAATGCTTTCAAAGTTTTAATCGCTCGATCCGGCCTTGAGAGCTACCTAAGGGCCCGATTTTGTGTTAGAGGCTCTGCCAGCTCTAAACTCGAGGAACCTTTGACCTGTCAATCCATGCAGCCACTGTTAAATCTTAACGGGACAAAGCCTGTCCCGATGGCTTCACTGGCAAACATTGTACCTTAGTCAGACTTAGTTAAGCTGGACATTTTGATCTCTTCAAGGATTTTCATGAGAGGGGAAGATTTGGAAAGGCCCCAATTCTACCTTCCTACTCGATTCCAAAGATAAAGCGCAGGACTTGAAGGGATTTTAGACCAATCACCGATTGGTATATATAAACTGATTGCTAAGGTCCTTGCTAACAGGCTGAAAAAGGTTATGAATGGTTTGGTTAACCCGGCTCAAAATGCTTTTGTATAGGGTAGACAAATCTTGGATGCGTCCCTGATTGCCAATGAGGTTATTGACTCGATGCAAAAGAGGAAGGAAAGGGGGATCCTTTGCAAACTCGATAGTGAGAAAGCATATGACCAGCTAAACTGAACTTCATCTCAAGGTGCTAAAAAAGATGGGCTCTGGGGGATAAATGGTGAGCTGATAGAGTGGTGCATCTCACCGCAACTTTCTTTGTTCCGTTAATGGTAGCCCAAATAAGCTTTTTTGGGAGCTCTAGAGGGTTACGAAGGGACCCATTATCACAGATCTTTTGTTCCGGCATGGAAGCTCTTTCAATGATTGACAAAGCATCAAGGAGGCTTTATCTTCGGGTATATGTTTAAGGGAGAGATAATGATTAGCAAAGCAAATCACACATTTGCTCTTTGCGGATGATACACTTGTCTTCTGTAAGGACACTGAGGATCAGATGACACACTTATGTTGGATTTTAGCTTGGTTTGAAGCGCTTTTGGGGTTAAAGATCAATCTAGAGAAAGCCCTTATTGCCCAGGGGTGTGGTTGAAGACGCGGATGGGCTTGCTTTCGAGCTAAAATAGCTCGCCTACCGAGTATCTCAGCTCGCCAGCGCAAAACATAAGGAGGCTAGAGTGTGATGGAGTGGAAGAAAGGTTTCAGACAGTCAAGCTCTCGAAAGACAATATATCTCTAAGGGTGGAAGACTAACTCTCATTAGAAGTGTACTCTCTAACATGCCCACCTACTTATTGTCTCTCTTCCGGATCCCTAAGAAAGTCAAGTTTAGACTAGAAAAAATTCAACGTGACTTTCAAAGGGCTCTTACAGGAAAATCCATTCGATAAATCGGGACTCGTACCACAAAGATGCGGTTCGTATTCTAATCTACCTTCAACTTTAATGTGGCTTTGTCTGAAATGGAAAAGGAGATTCTCTCTACGGAAGATAACTCTATGTGGAGGAGTGTCATTATTTTGAAATATGGCTTGGAGGAAGGGGTTTGTTTTCCTCCTATTCCTAAAGGATGCCATGGGGTTGGTCTTTGGAAGGAAATTTGCAAAGAAGCTTTGTTCCTTAGAAATCAATGCTCAGCCAAGACGTGATATTCCAAGGCAAGATCTCCGGGGAAGATTAAGTGGTGTGGTGAAGCTCCACTATGCTCTTCTTTCCTCACATCGTATCGCTTGGCTAACTCTCTAAAGGGGCTAAGGTCATGGCTTGGGTGGCTTCGGTCCGTGAAGGCTGGAACTTCGCTGGAGGCACTCATGATTGGGAATTGGAGGAGGTAAGGTTTCCTTTGCCACTACACCCTGTAGTATCAATCATAATCTTACCGATAGATTTTTGGTGGAAAAAAGGAAAAAATGGTAGTTTCTAAAACATGTTTTGAACTGCTAGAGGGCTGCAGGGGCCAAGAACAAGGCGCCTATAAAGATGCCGTGGAACCTTCACTGCCCCACTAAGGTGGATCTTTGCCAGTAGCTGGTGGGGCAAGATTTCGACCACGACGCCTAAAGAGAGGCTACCAGCCAAATAGGTAAGCCAGGAAAGGCGAAGAATCTTTAGAACACTGCTTATCCACCCATTCTACAAAGAGATGCACCCAATTTTCTCGTTTCAGCGGGGGTGGGTTTGTCCTTTTCCAGTGAAAGACTTGTCAAGGGTCGGGTCGCACCTCCCAGCGCGGAAAAAAATGATGCGGCTATGAGAGCGGTCCCTCTTTGGTTTGATTCGGGGCTATTTGGAAAGAGAGAAATAGGGTTGTGTTCTGAGGCGAAGCTCTTTCAAGTCCAGACAAACTCGCTTTTAGCTTCTTTCGGGGCTAGCTGATGATCGATGTAGAACACCCCTTTGTTAGAGATTTTCATTTCCTAGCGCCGGCTCAGGTTGCTTTGTTTTTTGTTTTTTTTTTTAGTTCTGGGCTTTCTTTGGTTGGTTTTGGTTTCTTCTTTGTATACGCCCTGTATACCCCTTGGGGTTCTTTTTTTGGTATTAATACACTTGTTTATCAATAAAAAAAAAAAAGACTATTGAAGGGCCATTCATCATAACTCGAGAGCCCAGGATTAGCCTAATTCTCTTTAAGACTATTGGCCAGAAGGTTTACTCACTGCTAACTTCTGAGAGCTCATAATGATTAGTCGAGGTACATGCAAACTAACCCTTATCAAAAGAGACAAAGTCGGTCGGGATGGAAGGTGAGGAGCACCGAGTAGGAAGTCGCCGATGTTCAGCTTCCAGGACAAAATTGTTATTAGCTGGGATTCCACTGTAATCTTGGCTCCCATTGTTCATCAGCAGAAAGATTCACAGCATCAGGAAGAATTCTGCTATTCTATTATTCATTCCTTTACTAAACTTCCTCATTTCGTAAGAATGAAGGGTGTGTTTATTTTTATTTTTGAGTCTGTTCACTTCTCTCCCGTGCAATAGAAAATTAACTTACCTGCACAATATCATGGTTCTAAAGCCTATTTAAAAATAAAATTACTTCCATCTTATTCATCCTTCCTTATTCGAACCAAAACCATTCTAACAACTAGGAAATTTTGGTTGTATGTCATATCACAAGTCGAAAAATGAGTTAAAACTTAGAATATGAAACATTAAAGTAATAATTTATATCCCAAATGATATTCAGAGTGATAGACTGAGAGACTTTATTAGTTCGAATTTGACAGAAAATAAAGAGCTGAAATCACAATAGAAAAGAAGCATTCAATCTAGTAAATTATTATTTATAATATACCTCTCTCTCCTATTCATGAAAGAATTCTTCATATTCACAATCTCACATCCTGTGTTCATAGTTAAAACATGAATGTACACCCTCTACTATGTACAGGAGTGTGCATGCATTATTCTCTTCTTTCCACCTAGTAATTTACTCTTATCTTCTTCACGTCAACTAAACAATCACATGTTATCAGTCAAATACTTGTACCATTGCCCATGAACATTAACCGACACGGTGGCTACTGCCACCAGTATTTCAGCAGCTGCCACCACTCTATCAGTCAGATCAACGGCTCCCACCCGCCGGAGTGCCATCTAGGCTAACTTTCTTCCTTGAGGGCCATTCCCTGCAAGCACTACTCCTCTTGTAGCTAAATAAACAGCATGGGATATTCTCTCAAACACGGTGTCTCCAGCTTGCAGGCTCTTCACCAACATCCTGCTCATAGCAGTTTGAAGCTTGCTGCGTTAAAGGCTTCTAATTATCTCTTGAAAATCCATTCATGATTTTGCCAATTTCTTCAACTCCCGCCTCTTGAAATCTGGGTCCAAGAGTTCTAAGACTTCCTTACTACACCTGATCACTATAAGCTTCCATCTCCACAGGATTGACTAGTGCTTGCTCACTCATGAGGATTGGTCGAAAACAAGAATGCTGCATTTACATTATTTGAGATTAGCATCCATTAGTGCTTAGAGGTAATTAGCAGGGAAAGAATGATCTCCCAAAAAATTAAAAAAAAAGAGCACACAAATATAAGCATTAATAATTGCAACTTGACTAGAAATAAAATTTCCGTTTTCTGAAAATCAACTGTTTCCAAGGCCAGAGCCCAGTTGTCTCCTAATGTGGGCAGCTCTAATACAAGTGACTTGTGGATTCATGGCAGAAAGTATGTTGACTAATAATATAAAACATAGCATTGACACATTGATAATTTTGGATCAGGCCAAATGATGGATGGAACAGTGTGCCCAAAAAATATATCTCAAGGGCCAAGTTGATTACGGTCCTACTTTTTCCTTCTTTACCATTTTCCCATTTACTTGTTCCTTAATCTGTAAAGGGCCACCAAAATGATGTGGAAAGCATGTGTGAGGGTATGCTAAACTATAAATTCAACAAATTGAACTAACAATATCAGCACCTAGCTGCACATGGCAAAGGGTTTCTAATAAAAGCTCTAATACCATGTTGTACTATTGATTTAACTAAAAAAAGTTTCAGCTGTAAGGTAATACCCCAACAATGTGTTTAAGCCGAACTTAGGTAAAAAGTTTTGAGCTGAAATTTTAACTCCACTCATCCAGCTACCTGCGGGAATCATTAATGATCTTCTGAATCTGGGCTTGAACAGCTCTTAGCCTTCCACTGAGATTAAGCTTCAGAGTCTCAGGTAAAGATTCCTCTGTCATACCATATATCCCACTTACTAGCTTCACAACTCCAAGCCTCACCAACAATCCACTCCTTTCTCCATTACATTCAGGTTGTTGATTTACCTGATCAATTACATAGAAACCTTACGAAACAATGCGCTGGGGGCAAAATGTATGTTCCATGTCTTGAATCACATGGAATCAAGGACTCAAGGGGGTTCCTCTTTGGGTGCCTCAAATATGCTTGAATTTGAGTGTTTTTTAATATATAATACTTTAATATGAGTTTCACAAATCAAACCTGTATTAGTAGCAGCTGAAGGAACCGAAGTCACTATGTTTCCATTAGTTTTGACCATAAGGCTGCCAGCAGTTCTAAGAGCAGCAGAAGGAAGATGCCCCTGATATGGATTTTCATCACTTGTCAAGGCCAAGAGAGAATTTTTGTGTTCATTTTACTCTTGGTCTTTGTCGTGCCATATGGATGAAATCCACTGTGCCGTCAGTGGTAGAGATGTGAGTGCATCAGATGGAGATCCAAAATGGTTGGCAAATGCATTTTTAAGGTAATTAAAAGCTGCAGGCCCCTTTAGCAAAAGCTGCGCCCCCTTTAGCATAGTTGTAAGATAACCAATGAAGCAAATTTGCATTTTTACAGGGATGATTAGATTATCAGAATCACTGTCTACAATAAGCAATTGACACAGACCGATATCCTCACATATACACTCTTTTCTTATTCCTATGGGCAATCACTGTAGTTCTTACAACCTTTTTAACCATAGACTCCTAGGATCTTCATACACCTTCTCAACTCTATTCAAGAATTGTACATCAACAAAAGTCAATTTGAAGCTCTCTTTGTTTGATACAAATCAAGAACAAAGACACTGAGAGTGAAGAAAGATTTCCACCCAGGTAGCTCATACTAAACAAAGTCACTTGAATGTTCTCCATGGCTTATGCTTTTCAATAAATAAGGCATTTGTTGCTTTAATTTATAACAAAATTATTTCAAAGTGGAAGGAAATGAAAATTGAGAGGAAAATAAGAAACAAATTTAAACTTAATAAATTAATTATATAAATATGTATATTAATTCAAAGTCATTTTACGTGTTTCTCTTCTATTATATAAAGACTAAAAATTTAAAAAATACGTATAAATTTTTATAATTCTCATTATATTTATTTTCTTTATATTTTCCATGAGAAAGTTCTAAAAAGACTTAAAATCATTTTCCTCAGATATTTTTTCTTTCAAGACTGATTCTAAACTCCAGCCTAACCGGAAATTAAATCCGAGAGATGGGAAATACGCTTACTGCAATGGCTTCTATGTTCTTATGACCAAATTATAGGTCAAGCCAGGTCATGTTTGATCGAGGTCATTTCGTTTGTCTGACTATCATCCTTTTTCTAGATATGGTGTTTAGTGTGCGTCTGGTTGCATAAAGGGAGAGACCAACAGAAAAAAACATTTGAAAGTCAAGGATGCATGAATATATCATCTTTGTTATGATTTTGCTGCATTTGTTTTTTTCCTAATTTTGATGTCATTTTGGTCTTGTTTTGATTTTTCATAGGTCTTCTGTATGCATCATGTTGCTGTTGGGATGATTACTTAATTGGGTCACTGTCATGTTCATGTTCGTATGTTTTACATTGGAGGAATTCCCATTGCCATCTTGGCTCTAATTGTTTATATCAACAGAGTCGGATGTTCATTTGAAAATATGGATATAGGCATTCTGAAGAATGCTGAAACTTTATTCATTCCTGTTTAATTTCCTAATTTTGCATAGAAGGATTAAGTCTGCTCAAGTACTTAGTTCTCGAGTACTTAATCTGTCATATATGTGAATAATGAATTACAAAAACTACACAAGTTTTTACCTTGTTTCCTTATCCCACATCCATGGACACTTATTATACTTTTTTTGAACATTTTTTTCAAGCTAGCTATATATATATATATAATTATCTTGAAACATTTTCAAGCTAGCTATAAAGTTTTGTTAAGAATTGATTAATAGTTTATGTACAAATGAAACTATATATATATATATATATATATATATATAGTTTATTATATTTACTAGTTTATTACTAAAATTAGTTATAGTAATGAATTGGCACAACAAAACAAAATGATTTTTTTTTGGAGAAATCGTATATTAAATATAAATCCAAAATTTGTTTCAAGATTAATTTTTAGAACATTGTTAGGTACTTAGGTTGCGTTTACTACTTTAAGGAAAGTGCTAGGAAAGAAAAAAAATTTGTTAAGGAGATTGATGCCTTCCTGACTCATAGAAACATTTATGTTCAAAACTGAAATCAAAATTTATCACTTGATGGGGGTTGTTGGAAATTCTTCTTGAATCAACTAATTTATATCAAATTACTTTCAAAAGTGATGATGATAAGGATGTAAATTTCAATAATTATTTCTGCTTTTTTTTATTTGTGCTTATCCTTGTACGTATTCACTGAAAGATAAAAATATCATATTCTTTATCATTTTTTTTCTTCTGAATTACGATGCTTGTTAAAAGAATCGACCATATTAATTAAATCCAAAGTTCAATAATTTAATTATACATCTTAGAAGCACCTCTCTTATATTGATTGCCTTTTCAAATAACTAATTAAATACTTAGGTGACGTTTTTTTTTTTTTTTACTTAATACTAAATAAAACTTTTGTTTTGAGCAATGCTTAATAGGATTAAGTATTTAATCGTTTGTTTTTTTTAAAAAAATCAATCTTTTTATTTTTATCTAATTTTGAAATAATATCGATTCAAAACAATCGAGTAATAACCAAGATACAAATTACTAAAACGATAAATGATAAAGTAATATCTGTGCTAATAACATAATAAATCCGCATAAAGCTTCATAAATTCGATAATATACGACTTAATATATATTTAATTTTAGCTTCTTAACTTATTAACTACTCATAATTTGATATTTTTGAATTGTCAAATTTGTTTTACTATCTCGACCGTCTCCAATTAAAATAGCGCCGCAACAAGGCTTATGAAAAACACCATATCAGAATTCAGTCAACGATAAATCAAACACTACAATAAAACGGCAAATAAATCAAACAATCGTAATAAGATATTTAATAACAAGAATAAAACCATGTCAGAATGTCAACGACAAACCAAATGTAGTACATGATGACAAAAAAAAAGATAAAACCTAAATCTTAGTAAATAACTACTTTATCGGTGCTAAAGAAAATGAAATAAAGAGATGGTATATGGGTGATTTCCCATGCCAAGAATGAACAAAAATCTCCCTTCTTGCTTTAAAATGGATTAGAAGACAACAATATGAAAGAAAAGGAAGGGATGTGCAACTAGGGTTTTTTCTCAATCGAAATAATAGATTTAAAATATATATATATATATATATATATATATATATATATATATATATATTTATTTATTTATTTATTTATTCATTTTATAATTAGCATGAAACATGAGTTTCTATTGGATCTTAAGGAATATGATTCTTTTTATATTATAATATCTTAATAGAAAAAACATTAAAAAAAAACCAAACATTTTCGCTTTTTCTATTCAGTTAAAAATGAAAAAGTTAAAAAGACAAACAGTTAGGTGGCGTTTGTTATTTTTACTTAATAATGTAACTTTTTCAGTTTAATGTCGAATAGCACTTAATAACATTAAGATGTTTCAGTTTCGTTTTTTAACATTGGGGAAATGAAAGTATGATGACAACGAGATCGACATTTCTCAAGTTTTCCGACCCAACCCGCTCTTAACAACGAGCCTGGTTTAATCGTAATCAAGCTTTAGCTGCTCAAGAGATATTTTCAACCGGTAGATCGCTTGAGGCGGTCTGCGATTGCTACTCTCATCCCATCCCCGATTATATTTTAAAAATATTTTATAATTATTTTATTTTATACTTTAATATAAATAATAATAATTAGGAATGTTTTAATAAATAATTTATAGGCATTCATAATATTTTTATTTTTATGAAATATATTAATTTTAATATAATAAAAATAAAAAAAGCAAATATAAAAATCAAAATAAAATAAAAATAAAAATCAAACAACGATAAGCTGGTGAATTTTCTCATCCCCCTTCATATAATTTTTAAATAAGACAGGCTCTGAACCCGAAAAATAAACGAATTTAATGGACAAGTAAACTCTTCCTAAACCCCTTCCATTATTAATATCCCTGCGAATGAAAGTTGGTTGCAAATTTCTTCTCTTTATCGAACAACGATGCAAGCTTTTTCTTGTTACTGAAACGACTTTTGCGAATAAAACGCCAAACAATTTCACTTTTTTATTTAATTTTGTTTTGGGCGAATAATTTTTCGACGTAAAAGTTAAAATATTTTACTTTTTTATTCGTATTCTTAGTTAATTTTCAATAATAAATCGAAAATTTTAAAACAAATAGTTTAATGCTAAATTATTTAACTTTGAAGACAGTCAAAACAAACAACCCTTACACTTTAAATTTTTAAATACGCATTTAAAATAATTTGGAAGCATCTTTCTATAATGAATTATTTAACAAAATAAAATTGAGTTTGGGAGAAAACGTCCCCTGAATACTAATTAAAAAGCAATTCAAGTGATTTTCTAGTTAAGCTTTGGAAACTTAACTTTTGTATTCAAAGTAAAAATATTTTGGAGGTTCTAAATACATGAGGTAATTTTATTTTAATTACTTAAATAAATTACATGGTTAAAACTTAGAAAAGAAAGACCCAAGTTGGACAACCAAAACAAAACAAAACAAATAAAATATATATATATATATATATATATATATATATATATATATATATATATATATATATATATATATATATATATATATGTTTTATTATTATAAAATTATTTTTTAGTATCTATTTATAAAATCCAAAGATTAGACTGTATAAATGAAAGAATAAAAATAAATTGGTGAAACCAAAGTTGAATAATTTGGGCTCCATAAAAAAAAGTTAGGAGGAAAGAAAGGCAAAATGATGTGGACTTCTTGTGGATATACCTGACTCATTTTTGAAAAACAATAATAAATAAATAAAAACTCCTTTTTCTTTTTCCACATATCAATGAGACAATGACCAATGAAACATGTTGTCGGTAAAAGACTCGAAGAAAGGTGGGGATATGCCGATATGAGGGTCTACCATGAAAATTTTGAAATCCAAAGTTCCTTTACCATCAACAAGTTGCATTTTCTCTATTTTAAAGATTTCAATATCGGTTCTGTTTACTTCTTCTTCTTCTTCTTCCCCCAATTCACTTCCCATTTCCTTTGCACGAGAAACAGAAATGGCTGGAGCTTTGGTTGGAGGTGCGTTTCTCTCGGCTTTCCAAGTTCATTCGGTCAGATTGGCTTCTCGCGACGTGGTGAATTTCATCAGGGGACACAACCTCGATTATGCTCTGCTCAAGAAGTTGAAGAGGAAACTGCTGACTGTCCATGCTGTGCTCGATGATGCCGAGGCCAAGCAAATCACTAATCCAGCTGTCAAAGACTTGAAATCACAATATCTTGGATGAGATCGCCACTGAAGATCTGAGGCGCAAGATAGAATCTGGGGACTCGGACTCCCAGACCAGCATGTCTATGTCTACCTTTGATGTTCAAAGCATGAACTGTAGAATGGAGCAAATCGTTGATAGACTAGAAGATATTGTACATGACAGATACGTCCTTGGCTGAAAGATGTGTTGGTGAGAAATCGGCAAATAGATGGCCGTCGACTTCGTTGGTAGATGAATCTCTAAATCTACGGCAGGGGGATGAAATTAAGGAGGAGTTGGTTCAACTGCTGTCTGATCATGAGGAGTAATTGATGATGCCATAGGTGTGATTCCATAGTCGGCATGGGCGGTACAGGGCAAAAACCACCTCTTGCTCAGCTTCTCTATAATGACTCAAGGGTGAAGGAATGCCTGATCTCTGCTGCTTGGGCTTGTGTTTCTGAAGAATTTGATCCTGTCAGAGTTACGAAAACAATTCTTGAGGCAATCAGTTCATCCATGTTCAATATCACCGATCTAAATCTGCTTCAGGTTCAACTGAAAGAGAGAGTTAATATGAAGAAATTTCTGATCGTCCTGGATGATGTTTGGAACGAGCACTCTTCTGACTTGGATATGCTGCGAACACCATTCTTAGACGGGTCGAATGGAAGCAAGATTATTGTAACCACACGTAACACCAATGTCGCATCGGCCATGCGTTCAGTCCATACTCATTGTTTAAATGTGTTATCAGCTGAAGATGGTTGGTCCCTATTCAAAAAACTCGCATTTAAAAATGGAGACTCAAGTGGGCATCCACTGTAGGACACGTGAAATTCTTCCTAGATCACCATAATTAGAATACAAAACATAATAATGTAGTAGGACCAACAAGATACCCGATTCAATCCACATTGGCTTGACGCGGAATCAAATAAGATCTATTGAACACGATCTCAAGATCTTCCTTATCCCCGTGACGGCGATGACCCATTTTAACGACCGCTACTCCGCGAGCTTGTATAAAATCGCCTTCTCCGAATCAGATGCAAAGAAAAATAACGTATCCTGTGTTAGTGAGGGACTCGAGTTTATATTTATAGAAGCCTGACGACGCCCTTCCTCATTACTGCCTAGCCGTACTCAACACACTCAAGCACCTGATATTAAACTAATTGTTAATCCACATATCTTCACTTTTATTAGACTAGCCTCCATTTCATTTCACTAATAAATTTCCACATTAAGAAAAATCTTACATTCTCCCACTTGTGGGCGATATTAATCAAACAAAACTGGCGCACCTTCATATCGTCTGTAGATTATTCTTAATAGTCAATCCCATCCCATAAAGTCTCGAACACCGAATCACGGCGGCATCAGACGTGATCACGCCAGACTCTTCCATGGTCACAAGTGCTTTCAACTTCATCGAGCATGGATTCAATACGCAGAGGCCATTGCTGTCTGACAATACCTCATAAACGAAATGATATCACGCTGCTATCCATTCGTTACCCAAATTCTTCCCAAGTGTCACAAACCTAGTGCGTCACCGTGAGAATATCCATCACGGTTCCAACGACCTGTATAAGGCAAGTACTCTTGATGTAGAATTTTTACTTTTTACGCAGAATAAAGATGATATCATAAGCACGCCAAGAATGCCCTATAGCCTCGTGCTCAAGGTTTACATAATACTTAGAGATTTTCTAACAATTATATGTACTAACTTGATAAATCTACATTCACAAATACCTTATCAATGCAAAGAGTTGATACAAATTCTTAATTACAAAAATGCAATGAAACCTGATTCAACTCTTCATAAGAGCAACATAAAACTTACCGTGCCTCCCACTAATTTGCAAGATCCCATGATACTCCTAAGCCCATGTTAATGTGACATGGCCTATCAATACGCGCTATGCCTCGAAGCTGGGTGGGACCGCTATCATATCATCTCATTAAATGCGCTCCACGTAACGCCACCTGGCTTCAACTTTTTCCTTTATACAGTACTAATTTCCATGTGCTTGCATCTCTCGTAGACTTCCTCGCGTTGTTAATAAACAACACTGCAGTTATCACTACAATACAACCCGTATGTGCCTATCCACAAAATCAAATACTGCGACTCCTTAATGAGGCTTCGCAGCCAAATCGCCTTCCGAGTAAACGTCGAAAAGCATGCTACAAACTCCGCATGGCAAAGAGTGGCTGCTATTGATTTCGGTTCACTTTCCATGATACTGCACCTCCCGCTAACTTAACATGTAACCCGTTGTTGACTTCTTTCATCCCGACACCCAAAGTCCGAATCCGAATACCCAACTAGTCAGAGGTCCTCGAACATGTTTGTAAATCAAAGATATGGCCTTTGTCCTCTTTAAGTACTTCATAATCTTCGGGCAAAGAACTCCACCGATCATAACCTGGATTTGATCGACATTCGTCCTAGAAGTCCTCACAGAAGGCATTATCCGCCTAAGGCATACTGAGCATACATAATATCCCAAGTGCACTAAAGATAGCGGTACATTCTTCATTCGGCTTCTTCAATATCCGAACGGCGACATCGCGATGCACTCAACTTATCACCTTTTTGCTGCATAGGAGCAATTCCTGCTTACATTGTTGCATGTTGAATCTTTCTTAAAATACGATCAACATATGCCCTCCGAGATAAACCCAATATCCATGTGAGAATCCATTCCCCGTGGAATTTCAATGCCTGTGACAAAGACGCCACTCAAGGTCCTTCATATCAAAGTTCTTCGAATAAATATCCGCTTTGCTCCTACGCAAAGAAATCCGCGTCATCGTCATAATAGGATATCATCTACATAGAGTATTAGAAAATGAATTTCCTCCACGACCTTGCAAAGATATACATCGATCCACTTTGCTCAACAAAACCATACAAGCAACAACACTACGAAACTTTTAAGCATTCATTGTCTAGAAGTCCTTGAGACCATAAATAGACTTTTTCGCCTACATACAAGTGTATCTAATCATATGCTACAAAACCTTGGGTTGCATCATATGTAATTTCTTTCATTAAGGTTCCATTGAGAAAAGCAGCTTTAACATCCATCCGTGTAATTCCACACGGGGAAGAGCAACTAATGCCATGATCACTTTGAAAGAATCTTTAGAAGAGAACAGAAAAGGTCAGCTTCATAGTCTACTCCTTCTCTCTGAGCGAAACCTCGCTACCAGCCGCTTTAAACTTCTCAATCTTTCCTACGGTCCCTTTTAGTCTTATATAATCATTTGCGTGCTCAATGGGCTCCATGATCTCTGTAGTTCAACTAGTTCCCAAACTCCATTATGCCCCATGTGATTGAATTTCCATCTCTTATCGCATCCAACCACGCCCCGATCGAGGACAAGAAACAACTTCCTCATAAGTTATCGGATTGGTCACGAACCTATATCAGAGTATTGCTCTCCTATATAGACTAAATAGTCCAAAGGGTATAGAATGGACGCTTCCCAGCGGATCTCCTTATCGGAGTAGTAATAGCCATACATCCTCGTAATTCAGAGCCTCGATGAACTTCATTGAGTCGGCCTCAACAACAGATCCCAGTCTCAACAAAGAATGTGGAGTTCCCACAATTATCTCGTATGGGAGAGATAAAGATACCCATATTACCCACCGCACTATTATCCTCAATAGCCTCAGGAGCGTACTACTTTCTTCGGCCACATCAAACTCCAAAACTTACCGTTCGTGATTCCACAATTCTGTGTGCCTCCATTGGGATTATAGAACTGAGAGTCCTCTTCAATGTTCCAAGATACAAAGTAACACCGAGTGGTTCCGAGTCCAACTTACTTAATGCTGGATTATACAACTTCACTTCAAGTAGACATCCCCAAACCTTAAGATGGTTTAAGCCAGCTTACGCCTACCCATAACTCAAAAGGAGCAATGGAATGCCTTGTAGGCAATACGATTCGACGTACAAAGTCGCTTTCAAAGCTTCACCCCACAAAGTAAAAAACCGTAATTGGTCTCTACTAATCATACTTACAATTTCCATAAGAGTACGATTGCGCCTTTCTATTACACCATTTTGCTCAGACTCCTGCATAGTAAACTCCGTGCCACTATCCTGCATCCTCTAAGTATTTGGCCAATGGCCCCTGTTGTCCCAAGATCGCCATACACATAATACTTCCACCTGGGCCAGATCTAACAACCTTTATGACTTTTCTCCTAACTGCTTTCGACTTCACCGAAAAATCTAACTTGTCAAGAGACTCACCTTTTCTTTAATCAAGTACAAATAACCATATCGAGAATATCATCAATAAATGTGATGAAATAAAATTTCTACACAAGGTTGCCGTATATAGTCCACTTATATCGGTGTGAATGACATCCAACAAGCCGAACTCTGATTGCGCCTTATCTTCGTCATTTACCTCTACACATTCTACGCATATCTAAAGTCATTTTTAAGAGCAAGGTGATGTTAGTCTTTATCAGCCTTTCTACTCTATCCTGTAGATATGGCTAAGCCGTTTATGCCACAATGCATAAGACTTTCCTTAGTAAATGGTCTCTTAGGAAAACAACTCAAACTGTGATAAGTTTAATGTATATGTCATCGAGATAAACTCAATTCGCATAATCCGTTGGACATATGACAAAGACTCAACCTATTTGGAATTAAGAAATATTGAAATAACATTGCTTTTGATTTCAAAAGAGTAATCATATAAATCGAAACAAGATACGGAAACTAAATTCCGTCTAAAGGAAGGTACATAAAAAGTATCTTTCAACATCAATTTAAAACCAGAATCTAGAATTAAGATTACATCTCCCACGAACATGACATCGCCTTTTCGTTGTTTCCTTCACAGCGAGTTTCGATTCATCCTTATTTGGCTTCCTCCTAGCTTATGAATCCTGTATGGTAAACGCAACATGATTAGTCGCTCCACTATCGAGCCACCAAGAACCTGACGGGTAAGCCAGAGTAGGTCGATTCACAAACAAGTGTTACCTCAGAAGCCCACGCTCGACATCCAAGCTTTAAATTTTGCACATTCCTTCATGTGACCTTTCTTCTTACAAAAGCAGCGATCACCATCCTTCACGTCTTCGGGACCTTATATTGTCGATCGACCTAAGAGTTTCATGAGTACCCCTTTATGAGCCGACTTTGAACTTTATTTTCTTTTATGGAATCCAGAAGCACATAAGGCCAGATGCCCTTCTTCCTTAAGTTTCTCTTCTTCTGCCACCACCCTTGCTATCAAGTCATTAACTGACCAAGTCTCATCTGGGAATTGTAATTTGTCTTTATAATCCCAAAATCGTAAAGGGTAAGCTTAGGCTTCACGACAATGCAAGCATCGTGAATGGTAACATTAAGAGTCAAGCTTCTGCTCCAGTCTACCATCCTAGGACATAATCTCTAACCCCGGGCCAGCACCATCATACTTCATGTTGAAGAGCTAAGAAGCTGCTCCAACTTCAAAGATTGGGGATGAAATTTCGATTTCTAGCCTCTACTTACTGCCATCATTTCCTTAGCAAGATAAATAACCGGTAAACCACTTTATGTTCTTGAATGGATTTCTTCATTGTCAATAAGCAAACTGGACACCCTTCCTGTGCAGCATAGTCCGCTTTTCTCACTCTTCACATCGGTGGTCGTGATATCTCGCCGCTTATCCTTGTAAGAGCAATGTGAACATCCGCCAACCCATTCCAAATAGAAAATCCTTCCATTTCTTAAAGTTCAATCCAAAGAAGGACCTCAATTGAAATGGAATCGCCAAGCATGTAAAAATCGACCAAAAAACAAAACAAACAATACAATCGCATCATGTGAATACTTATACGTAATTACATACATCATCATATAATCACCTTCAAAGTGTAAAATATGACATGCGCTTGTACACTCTCCACGATACGTCATGAGAACATATTCTAATTTTTCGTGAAATCACCACCCTGGGGTAAGAAAACCACTTCAAGATCGCCATTCTCAAGCACATGCTATACATGTATCCCTCCATGAACTAACACAGGATCACCTCCTTTGGGAGTATGATCACGCAATAAAACAGGAGACATCCCACCACAATATGAGACTGATTTTTCTCAAACCCAGTCAAGTGTGCCACTTTGGCGGTCACAACCCGATTGAATCCTTGAAAACTTCTCATACCAGGGATATTAGCTTTATGTATCACATTCACTATATATATATGTAATGCCATATGTAAAATTGTCTTATACATTACATGTCATGCTAATTATACTGTTTAATTCATTATCAGTCAATGAATTACACTCTTACATAGTCCTTATGGGTGATATACATGTGAGCTATCATACATATTTCCCAAAAACCATAGAGAAATACAAGAAAACACGTAAAATACCCAAAATACGTACATAGAGTTTTACGATTTTCAATCTGTAACAGATTCAAACATGTAAAATAAATATACCATTGTAGAGCATCTCGATACGAAGCGCGTTCGCACACCAAGATCGCCCAAAATCTGACGCCGGACGCGCCCGCATAGGCGTCCGGGCGCGCCGAGGTCCGGAACCGGCCCGTAATCTGCCGGGTCAGATCCGGCCCGAGCGACGCCAAGAGTCGGCTCGCGATGATTATCATGACGTCATCCGATCGGGTCGCGAGGACGCCATCCGACAGCCAAAATCCGGCCTGGCGCTGGATCGTAGGGTCAAAACCGGCCGCATCGACTTCGGTCGGCCAAAATCCGCCCGCTCGATAGGTCAGATGAAAACAAGATGACGCCAGCGACCCAGAATCTCTGAACCGTCTGACTGGTCGCGGTGGAATGGGTAAAGCCGACATCAACAAATCGCAGGTCGACCGGGCGCGTGTCTTTCACGCGCCGTCGTGCTTAATGCGCGTGGAGGCGCGTGGCGGCGCGTGAGGGCGCGTCCGGCCTCCTCCGGTGACGTGCCACCCACCGATCTTCTCGTCTTGACGAGTAGATTCCAAATATGCAATAAAATTCAAGTTCTGATTTGAAGAAAATTTCCTAAACCGGGATTAAACCCGATTTGAATAAACCCTGTACGAAATATCTGAATTCATATTGCTTGATTCTAATCCATTACATTCGATACCAACTCGCAGGACACGTGAAATTCTTCCTAGATCAACATAATTAGAATACAAAACATAATAATAGAGAGAATTTGAAAATAGCATACCTGATTTGGAATCCATGGTTGCTTGATGCGGAATCAGTGAAGATCTACAAAATACGATCTCAAGATCTTCTCCCTTATCCCCAGATTTATGACACTGGCTTAATGAGACCCACACTACGAGTTAGAGAAAATCTTTCTCCGAACTGTGACAGAGTAAAAATAGCATCCTTGGGGTGGGTTAGAGGGACTCGAGCTTTAAATTTATGTGAGTTCGACCATCTGCCCTCTCATTACGCCTGGTCGCATCAAATTTCACACCACAAATCCCATATTAAACTAATTAAGAATCCACATATCTCACTTTATTAGACCAAATTAATTCAGTTCATTTCAATTAATAAAGCCCACATTAAGAAAATCTTACATCCACAACTAGAAGGGATTGGGAAAAAGATAGAACTACTATGCTAAGTGTCTCGTCAATACAAAGCAATGGGGTTCTACACTCTAAGGTGGAAGCAGAATGGAATGATGTATTAAGCAAAGGAACTATGGGATTTGCCCAAGGATGGGTTCTTCCAAATTTTGAGGTTGAGTTATTCTTACCGCTCTTCCCATCTAAAACGCTGTTTTCATTTTCAGGCAATTTTTCCTAAAGACTACGAATTTGAAAAGAGGAAGCTTAGTATTATGGATGGCGTAAGGCCTGTTGGACCAACCAAAAGCAAGAAAGCGATTTGTAGAGTGTAGGTGATTTGTACTTTCAAGAGTTTATCAAAAGTCATTTTTCAAAATTCTACAAGGATGAGTCATGTTTTGTTATGCATGATCTCAGCACGACTTGGCACGACTAGTACTCCGGGAGAATTTCATTTGTTCCTCAAAGACGATAAGATACATAGTGTCTCTGAGAAGACCCGTCATTCGTCATATTTTGGACAAATGATTTTGATGTATGAGAGATTTTGAGAGAATTGTTGAAAGTAAGTATCTTCGATTATTTTTACCTGAGACGCAGCTACTTTTAAATATTAATTGGCAACGTGAGTTCTACACACCTATGCCTTAAATGAAATATTTCGGCCGAAACTTATTGAGCGGCTATATTATTATCGATTTGCTTGATTCAATTGGTGCAAAATTGAAAACATCTCTACACTATTTGGATTTGTCTAGAATCATCGATTCGAGAGTGCAAATCAAAATCATTGTAATTTATATAATTTACAAACAATCATGTTATCACAATGTAATGTTTCTCTTCATAGAATTACCTTCGAGGATGGAAATTTTGATTAATTACGCTACTCGATATTAGTGATACTGATGAAAGAGATGCGATATATGTAAGTCAAGAACTTACGATCGCCTCCTACATTTATTATAGCCAAAAATTCGGGTTAAGATTAGGAGAATTGAGGGAAGCGTGAGTGTCTTTACCATTTTAAAGTTGGATAAATGCAATAAGTGGTAAGGATGCATTGGGAGGCAAATAATATGAAGGATAAGCGCATCTTTTGACGAGTCGAGTTGAATTGAATTACAAGAATGCTAGCATCATGTGATGTTACGCAAATGAAAGTGTGATATACTCTAATCTTACAACCACATACAAACCCGAAGAGACCCCTGATTTCACTTTTGGTGGGTTTAAGCTTTTTGATTGGCAGAGATCCTTGTCTCTCAATCTTGTTTACCTAGAGCTTATGAATTGCAACAATTGCACGTCATCAAGCACCACTTCGCGCTACTCCCCAAACATCTTTCTATCTAAGAAGGAAGGAGTAGAGAGGGTGGGTAGTGAGTTTTATCATTTATGGAAAATGCTTATTCTCCAATACAATTAAGCCCCACTTTTCATCCCCGCAAACTCTATATTTTCTTATATGTACAATTGAGAGAAATGGTCATAAAGGTTTCGATGTAGACGGAGAATTCCCCTCACTAGAGGAGCTGGGATAACCAATTGTCCCAAACTCAATGGAAATTACCAAAACGCCTTCGTCTTTAAAGAAACTTCAAATCATCTGCCGCGGACGCTTGTGGCCTCCTCCCGAGCTCTTGAACTGCGGAATTGAGAACCAAGGATCAGGAAAATTTCTGGCTGAAAAGGCCAGCTAGTGGGCTCACTAATCTCCTCCAAACTCAGAAACAGGGCCTGCATATCTCGAATGGAAAGAATTGCCACCCTTAATGCGGGGTGGACTACTGATCAAAGAATGTGACTGATAGAGTGGGTATTCGAGAGGGAATATATACACTAGTATTGTTGGGTCTCTTCAAGTTTGCAAGATCACGACGCCAGGTTTCTCCGCACTTCGTTGATATAGTTGCTTTACCCACTACATTGAAGTCATTAAGATCATGAAGTGTAACAAATTTGAGTTTCTCCTGTGCATGTTATTCGAGGACCCACCATCCATTCTTTGAGACTCATTCCATCGGCACTCCTAGCAACCGTACTTTCTCACATTATCTTTATCATTAAGCATCTTCCTGGAATGAAATTATATCTCTCTCGTTTTGAAGCGTTCTAATACCCCTACCTCCATTTCAGAAGAGGATCCCACATCATCTCTAATCGCTGAAAATAAATTACGTCCCGACATCGTGTATTGAATTGCCCACCGCCGAAGCCTCAAGATGCTATGAATATATCCTGATGCAGAAACCTAAAATCAAGCCGGGCAAGATAAAGTATCACACACCCCTCGCACTCATCGTTGGAGAGGCTTGAGTTTAGAGATTGTCCGTAATCATTGCCGCGAGAGATGGTTTGCCCTCCCACCTAGCCAAATTACTTCATCTCGCGATCAACTCACATCTAATCGTGGACCGGGCTTCAAAAGACTAGATTCTTTACAACATCTGCATTAGAGGTGGGATGCCAAGACGTGAACTACTTCCTCACCGCCCTCCCGCCTCCCCACTCACCTCTCTTACTATTGAAAATCTCCCAAATTCTCAAGTCTCTGAACTCAAGGGGCTTCAATGATCTTCATCTCTAACAACATTATCCACCCTGGGATGCCCTAAATTACATCCTTCAAGAAGAAGCAGGGCTTCAACACCTTAATACTCCTAACAACATTATCCATCTCCCACCGCGCCGACTCCAATCCTTCTGAGAAAAGAGGGGGCTTCAACATCATATACTCTTTGAAAAAATTATATATGAAATCCCTTCCAGCTTCGGAATCCTTGGTAATTAGTTCTCAACACCTCACCTCTCTTAAACAATTGTATATCTCCGACCGCGGTCATCCATTTCTGACAAAACAAAGAGACTCCTAAACTCCCTCAACTGCTTGATGGCCCACGATTGTCCTCGAAGCATCGCCGGCCACTCTGAGAAAGGCCAAGATTAAATATATAGCTCACATTCCATGCAGATACTGATAGATAATGCTATACTAGTTAGCACCGCTGGTGTTACGCCAAGAAGTCGCACCGGTTTCAATACTCCCAAAAAGGAGTGCAAATAGATGTGCCAAATGATCGGGTTAGCAAATTTAACTTCGTGTGTTGAATAATCATTTTTTGCTTCGCCTTAATACATGCTTGATAGTGGTTGATAATGGTGCCAAGTCTCCGCGGCACCTGCTACAAAAGATCTACGTCATTTGTCGTAAAGATACGTGCCCCGCGAGCCTCAACTGAGCCTACTGGTGGAACAATTTCGGGGGTTCTCCCTGAAATAAGAAACGAGATGTTATCACTCGCCCTTCAACTTCTCGCATTTGTTTTTTTTCCTCTATGCTCAAGTCTCAAAACAAGAAATGAAGGGAGTGGAGGAAGAATGATAATGTGTGTACATGCATTTTCAACACGTAATTTTATTTCTCGACTTATTCAATTTACCTTACCTTCGACCGGGTTTCAACTATCCCCCGACTTGTCAATCTATTTCGTGATAATAAAAAGAAGACATGCACAAATTCCGGTTGTTTATGGTCAATAAATATTTGTAATCGCTTTTATTTCTTTTTTGAGATTTGGCTTTCACATACTTACAATCATTTACACATCACCCATCCTACAAAATATTGGTCGCATGTGTGTTTCACCGAAAAGGCCCGGCTTCCTAAGGACAATTGCAACACTTCTGCACTCCATTAGCACTATGATCAACAGTGTATTACACTCAGCATTTTATTAATAATCTCATTATCCTTGTTCTGGCCTGCAACGCTTACAACACTAGAAGCAAGTTTACCTTTTTTTGTGGAATATCAATGATTTAAATGCTCACACATCTTCTAATACTTTCAAGATGGCCATTCGGTGTTCATATCAAATATGCTTCGCTATTTGACTCGGCATCACAAACACTCTAGAATTATAAACAATTTAGAATTGTACCTGAACTTCGAGCATTTTGCAAGCTTCAACGAGTTGACACCTATTTCTCTCCTCCATCAAATTAATCACCGTTCCTCTTTCCTGCTTTCATGTTTAGTACTTCCAAGTATGAACATGAAGAATGCCCCTGAAAAACCTTTGTTTTGATTATGTGAAATATATCGCATAAATAGAAATACTTATGTTATTTTATTTCAGATTTGTGGACTTATTTGAAAGAGAAAAGGGTTCCCTCCAAATAGTCTATTATTCAATTTGCTCGTCAATTATTTTAACCCGCCAGGTGTGTCGATCATCTTGAATGGCCCGGTGCCCTCAAACCAAAATTTTCATCTTTTCACTGATGCCGCTCTTCTACTTTATCCCTTTTCCACCCTACATTAAAGATGCAGCCTTATTGAGGTCTTTTGTACTTGCAAGGTTAGTCAAAGTTCCTAAGTTCCTGGGTCATCCATAACTGTTCGTCTCAATCCCGCCTAACCATCTCCATCCTCGACAAAAGTGGGATCTTCAATGTTCAAGGCTCAAGATTAAGATCGGGATTGTTAGTTCTCGCATAAGCCTCCCTATTCACTAACTTTTAATATGTCATTGCCTATGGTCATAACACACAGGACAATCGGCCTTAGGCATTAATTATTTATCTTTCAGATATACTTTTTTTTATAGATAAAAGCAAAATATACAACAAGGCTCCCAATAAAGGGAAGCATGGAGAATAGAACATCTACCACCTTTGCCAATAAAAAACCAGATAAATCAATTACAACCCACCCAAGTCAAAAGTCACCAAAGACCTTAGTCTTCAACACAGTACTCTCGAATCGGGCTATTCAAAAGAATACAAAGAAAAGTGGGATCATCCCATATACTGAAATAAACTCAGCCTCAAAAACAAGCCGGTTTCTTTCCTACCAAATTGTCCAAAAAATGCAAAGGGGAGCTGCGATCCAAGCCTTTTTTGCGCTCACTTGCTCCACAAAGACAAGAGTTCCTTCACGTAAAAGAGGAAACACCCAACCAACACGTTTTCCTTTTCAGATGCAGCTCATGATCCCCAATTCTGCCCACGGACTAATCTATCTATTTACCGCAGCATTCAATGTAAGATTTTCACTAGACATTTGGCAACGATTCTTCGTCCAATGACCCCCATGGAAGAAAAAGCAAGCCAAGCATTACATATATATATCTACTCCCCAAGGCTCGTCACTTCAACCCTATAGACAATCACGCAATTGTCAACAACTTAAGTGCACCCATCGGGTTCCTAAGACCTTATGGCACTCTGTGTCAACTTTATTCAAGAATTGTACATCAACAAAGGTCACTTTATTATCTTATTTGTTTGATTAAGATTCTTAATTTATTTATATTTTATTAAGATACAAATCAGAACAAAGAGATCAAGAGCAAGAAGGATTTGAACCCGGTGTAGCTCATACCGCACGGAAGGACTTGTATATCTCCATGACTCAATTAAGGTACCTTTGGAACGAGCAAGGTCGATTCCAATTTTTTCTTTTGCAAGATGCATGGGCACATTTTTTCTTCTGCTGTTATGGTTAGAGAAACAGTTTTAACCAAGTTGGGTCCATTATTGCATTAGATGAGAGAGTCTTGCTTTGTAATTCCAATTAAGTTTTTACATCATTTCAGGGAAGTTGTATAAGGTTGAAAATTTTCATATCTAACACCTTAATCAAAAGGGACGTATGCTCAGCTACACTTATTCAATAACTAAGGCATTTGTTTCTTAATTTGTAATAAAAATTATTTTTGAAGGTTGTCGGCGATGTTACGATGGAGGAAGATTGTCGCCTTTAATGCCCTAAAACTTTTAAGTCAGACAAACAGGAGATGGCCGCTGTATGCTACTACAACAGCTTCAGATGTTTCGGGCACCAAATCGGGTTGAGCCTGATGATGCCGGGTTCTAAGCCAGCTTGTTTCGCTTGCGATAGGGAGAAGCTCACCAATAAGCCCACATTCAATGTGCAAGGATATAGGAATATAACATCCTTGTTATGCATTTGATGTATTTGTTTCTTTCCTAATTATGGTTTCATCATCTGCTTCTTCTTGTATTTTCTGAAGTCTTATGCATATATGGGCTCCCGTTGGGACGATCACCGTAACATCAAGGCCCTTACATAGTGCTGATTAGATGATCACCAGACAAGATCATGTATCCTAGTCTGGCCATTATGATCCTTTCTTTAAATTCCTGACGCATGTTCCCATATATGTTCGGCTATCCGCAGGAATTCCATCGCCACCACCAAGCCCTCATTATGTTGAACCAAGATGGGCCGGATGTGTATCGGGTGAAAGATTTGTAAATAATGAAGAATAACGTATGCTGGTTCATTCTCACTAATTTCCCGATATTGTGCAGGTTAACAAAGAATGCCGTTACGCTTGAACTTAGGGTCACTCTCCTCTAAATTCTATTCCATGAAAATTAATTGATACTTACTGAGGCTTTCAATTTTATTTTCCCACTAGACATTTGGAAATGATCTTTCTTACAAGTGGAAACAAGCATCACCGCATGGTTTCTCCCCATGGAAGACACGCAAAACCAATCACACCAAGAGTCTTGGTCATCATATCATGTGTCAAGCCACCCTATTCAAGAATCAGACATTCGCACACTCAGATATTCTCCAACGATGAAGGCTATCTTTCAACAAGTTGTTTAAACCATTCCAAAGCTCTTAAGAGGTTGAAAATGTAATGATATATTATCACAACCTAAAGTATCAAAGTTGCTTGTTGGGCCAGGTACTAATCATGAGGGGCAGCTCACTAGTTTAAGGTCTCTGGTTGATCCAATTGGTCAGGTTAGTCTCACCCCTGTGATTGTTGGAGGTTTACTCAGCATTTGGGAGCCTGGTAGATTACTTCCAGGTGCGTGTGAAGCCAGACTCCTTCATTAAAAAGCAGAAAACCAAGACAAAGCCTGGCTAGGATGGAAGGCGAGGGTTTCGCAGGCAGAAGTCGCCGATGTTCTACTCTCTAGGACAAAATTGTAATTAAAGGATTCCACTTTGCAATTCCTTTGGTTTCATTGTTTCCATCACCGAAGATTCAAGTATCGTAGCCACCCTCATTCTATTATTCATTCTCATCTAAATTTCCCACTGCAAAAAGAATGAAGTGGTGTGTTTATTTTTATTGGTTTTCCACTCCCTCTCTCCGCGTGCAATGAAAATTAACTTACCTCGCACAACACTGGCTCTAAAGCTCATTTTGAAAGGTAAAAATTACTCTCCATTCTATTCATCCTTCTCGCTCGAACCAAACCATTCTAACAACTATGAAATTTATTGTATGTCATATCACAAGTCAGAAAACAGTTATAAACTTAGAACAGAAACATTAAGGTAATAATTATATCCCAACAGATATTCACAGACCGATAGACGTATCGCACGTACTTTTCATTGCCTGGAATCTGATAAAAAATAAAGAGTCAAAATCACAATAGGAAAGAATAATTCCATCGCTAGGCATAGTAGTCGACAAGTTTCAACAATGAAGTGGCAAAAATTATTAATTTTTAAAAAGTAATTTATCAAACCCTATTTTGTTTCTATCAAACCCACCCTATTTCCCTTTCCCCTTTCTCTCTTCCTCACTATTTTATTTGCATTTTTGATAGTTAATGCTTGCTTTTGCTTTATGAGACATTCATTCCATGAAGGATCTCCATTGGACGACATGTCATTACGAATGTTATCGAGGAGAGTTTGTTACTCTCTTTATGAAAGGTAATTTCTGAGCTGATATATATATATATATATATATATATATATATTTGAGATATTTGATTCACATATTCTTCTGAAAAGTTATAATAATTTAGATCTATCTTTACTAAAAAAAAAAAAATGGGAGGAAAAGGTAATGTTATGAGAAGGAATGTTGCTTTTAGCAATTTTCATCATTTCCCTTTAGTTCATTTCACTTCCAAATGAAGCTTGAAACTTTTAGATGTCAAGAAGGAATCATGGAAGGAAAAGGGATCATACCTAGCACAAAAGAGATTTGTGCATTCTCTATCTAAAATTAAATCGCTTAAATGGAAATGACCATAGTACTTACAATTTATTCTTTTTCATTTTTAATAGAAAAAGAATAATTTATAATAGTACTTCCCTTGTTTTCCTTAGGTTTTTGGAGATGCACAAAGCTGCTTAATGTCACCATGAATGTTTGTTTTTTGGGATTGATTACTCCGGAGACCGCCTAACTTACATTTGGGAGGTTCATCTCAGTCAGCTTTAGCGTTAATTTGTTAGAATCGAATCAACTTTACGTCACGTGATCCATATTTCTTTGACCTTAGTTGTAATATAATTTCTAACTTATAAAGGTTATGTTTATAATGTTAGGTTAAGAAATAAAGACTTACACCAATTTGTTATGTTATATGAATGTAGAAATCATCATCAGTTCAACCGTATGTTATGGGGCTTGTCCTTCTACAAAGGTTGTTGTAACAAATATTGATGCAACATTTGATGAGTTAGAAGCAAATGTATATCAATCATTGTCAAATGATCGTTGGCAAACTCGGCTAAAAATGAGTTTTCGATATCCAATATTCGGGACAAACCAGATCATCAATTATATCCAAGTACTTATCAAAGATGATACTGATGTTACAGGAATGTTCATTGTTGTAGCACAAGCGTCACCAACAGTATCCATTGAAATGTACTTGAGACATGTCCTATAAATTATCATACAGTGTCAATGGGTTGCAGATTAAAGAGAACAAATAGTTAAGGAGAACATGTCCCCATTGGGCTATAATAGGGTGCCCTCCCCTGTTGATTGTCATAATATGAGGAAGATGTTGTACCAAGAGTGGATCTGGCAAGGGTCACTCAATCGGTGATGCTAATGGCTGAAAATTTTGTTCATATCCTTGTTGAAAATGATGATGTTGATGAATTAGTTGATGAAGATGACCTCCCGAAAATAACTCATTCTTAAATGTTGGCGAATATGAAGTCCCTTCCCATTATTTAAAGAATTGAATTGGGATGTAATAAATGTCATGAGTTCTGAGACTCTCACTTCACGTAGTGTATTGTGGAATGAATCAAATGAATTGTATGAAGGGTTACGATTTGAAAATAAAGCGGACTTATAGTACACTATTAAACGTTATTCCATACATAGGAATCAAAATTTGGTTGTTTCTGAGTCCAAGCCAAGTTTATGTGTAGTCAAGTGTAAGGAATCAAATGATGGTCAGAGATGGAGTATTTGCAAGGCGGGTTACAAAATTGACGATGTATGTTTGAGATAATATAATACATTGATCCTCATATGTGTGTCTATCCTAAACTATTACACGACCACTATCACAAGACCACTCTCAACTCGACTTTACTTACTACTCAAGGGTCATTCCATATCACATATTGGTAATAAAAACAATTTTGACTTTTTATAACACCATTTTATATAATTTCAATAAATATTAACTTTATTTTCCTATACATGTGTAGAATAACTCCTTGCAGTAAATATATCATCTAACAATCCAGATGACCATGACATTCGTTAGTTATGCACCTCTTCATTAATAGCTGTGCTAGAAATGGATTGACTTCAAGGATCCTTCAGCTTTGATATGACACAATTACCCCCCCAAGGTATGAAGGAACGAAGGAAACAATGGAGGGATAAAACACGGTCAACTAGGGTACATATGCAAAGAGGCGAAGTCTCTCATGGGGGTTGCAATGTGGACATATCATCATCAAGCCCGTGGCAATCACATCCTTCATTTTCTAATGAGGGGGTGACACAATTACATGTCAACCCACCACCTCATACAAATTTCAACATGCCTAATGAAGCACCTCATAGTGCACAGATATTTTCAAAGTTACCATCAAATATTGAGGATCCAGAGCCATCTACTCCATTACCAACACCTTTGATTATGCCATCACTTCAACCATTACATCAAGGACAAGCTAGACGAGGACAAAGCGGTGGACGAGAACGAGAACGAGGGCGGTAAACCCTTCCATCGAACCAAGTACTCTGGCACAAGAGGGACTCCGTGTCTCCTAGTGACCCGCTCAGTTAGGATAGTCTCTATCTCATTTTCTTGCGAGCTTCTAGCCTACTGTTGGTACCCATCTTTTTGAGGCCTAGAGTGTTGTCCCCTCTTGCCCACTAACTTCTGATAGGAATTTTCTGTGTTTTCTATTAAAATTACGTGAACAGATATGCAATTAATGCCTATTCACGCAAGTATACGCTTGTCAAGTAATACAATGTATTAAATGTACAAAGATCGATCCACAGGGAGGAACGGAATGCTAAGTACCAAAATTGGACTACCTCTCTAATATCTAAACGAACAGTTGTGATGATTTTGAACAAAAATCTAAATTAAAATACTAAGGAATAAAACTAGCAAGTTGATTACGCAAGTTGAGGGTTTCTTAAGATAAAGAGGTTCTAGGGCTTTTTTGGTGCACAAGACAACCGCTTATTCGAACCGTAATCCTATTTTATCTCTGCTTTTCTTGTGAGAAAGTTCTCCCAAGGCGCTCGATCATTTTAATTACAAGCCTCTCTCAAGGTCAAGTAACGTATCAACTAATACTAGGTTTCTTGCTTCTCAGCTCAACCTCAAGCACTAGCAGTGCCTTAAGTCCCAAGAATCCTACACGCCTCCTAATTACTGATGATTTCTACACCACCAAGCTAATTAGGTTGATTCACCTAAGTCTAATTCTATACTCCCTTCTTAGATCTTGTAGAGAATCATGCATCACATTAATATTAGTCAGACATTAATATGCAAATAAAATCAAGCATGAATCAATAGAGGTTTTACTCCTATGAAACAATAAAATAATGAATTCTAGCAATTAAATATAAGCTTCATGTCTAAAATACATCCAAAAACCTTAGATTGTAAGTTTAGAACATACTGAAATTTGTGTACATCATAAAATCTGGAGAAAACATGAAAGTAAAGGTAGAAGAACTGTAATGCTGAAAGATTGGGTGATGCTTAGTCTTCTTCCCTTCGATCTACTCTGATCTCCCGATGGTCGATGATCTCTATGTCCTGCCTCCCCGCGATCGCCACCACACCTCTCAATTTGCGAACCCCCGATCATTAGGTCATTATTCCTTAAGACCCACAAAAGAGAGTGCCCCCAAATGCCAAACTGGGTTGGACCTGCGAACAGACCCAGCGACGTCACGACTTTGGCACATCGCGACGTTGGGACAAGATCTTAATTCTTCTCTCTTTTAGCCTCCAGCATGCCTCAATTTTGACCTACAATGCAAAATGGAACTACATATTAGTGTATGAAGTGCAAATTCTACTAAATTAACTATAGAAAAGGTCTAAAACATACCAAACCTTAGGTATGTAATGAGTGTTTTTGGACACTCATCACACCCCGAAACTTAGCTGCTTGCTTGTCCTCATGCAAGAGATTGACTCAAAACACCACTAACATACTGATAAAAGCACGAACTAATAGGAATGAGATGAGTATGATAACATGATGTCAAATGGAAGGATCAATATGAACACAATTCAGGAATATTAGCCGTTTCACCCAAAATTTAGGATCCTTAGACCATTAAACTCTCTAAGGAACATAGCAAGCCAAGCAGGGCAAGCAAAGCAAATCAACCCCAACAAGTCCTTAATTACGTTTCCCAAGGAATCTAACTATGGATTATAGTATGATCTCTAGTGTATAGCAAGGTCCTAGTACCCCCAAACCTAAGCTCAACTCACCTATTTGGAAGAAGCTAACTAAGAAATGATAAGAACACACCCTTTTTATTCAATACATTGCATATAAGGCAAGACATGTATCATCACTTCTCTCAAAATACCTATAGAAAAAATGACCTAAATACCTAAAAATGAAAGAAAAACTCGTGCCCAAAAGTTTTAGACGAGTATCCCTATAGCAGGGATCCATTGGAGACTCCCCACTAATTGGTTAAGGGCATCAAACATTTAGTTCCCCTCGAGCTTCACCCCAAACACTCAACAAAACTCAAAGGCTCTAGGTTTTGGGAATGATCCATCTTCTGGGTCCTCACAAGGGTAGTGAAGTCAATGACTCCTAGCTAGTTGGCTTAGGGCATTAGGATTTGAAAAGCTCCTTAGATTGTGCCTAAGATTTCGATTGGATGATCCCACTTAATCTTATTCCTATACCTATTCTTGACCTTTTTCTTTATATTTTCTTTTTATCTTTCTTTTTTCACTTTTTATGATATTTTTGTATTTTTCTCTTTTTGGTTGGAGCTCAATGGCAATCCTCTTTTGATTAGGTGTCTCATCACTTAGGTGGTTAGAATCCCCTAAGGTTAGATGAATTCAAGGCAAAGGGTTCAGGACCAAGGTATGCAAGGGGGATCAAAAGTGTGTGTGTGATGGATTCCTTGAGAAATAGCTTCTTGACGCACAAAGAGGGTAACTAAGCTAAGTCACCCATACCTTGCAAGCACATAATTCCAAATCATTCAAAAACCTAAGGGTCCAATTCCTTTTTACACTTGGCCTTTTTCAATAATTTGTGTTCAACATGACCTTCTATTAGCAATCAATGGCATCAAACTCACTCAAGACACGCTAAACACACCTAAAAACACCTAGTATGTACAAGTATATACAGGACTACTATGGAACACTCTAGATCACTCTCCCACATTCCATAGTCTTCCACATCCTTCCACACATGTGTGGACATCTCCGACATCTTCTATAAATGTGTGGACTTCTCCCTCATGTTCTAGAACCTTTCACAGAATTCTGGTCAAAAGAGGTCTCCACAAGTCTCTAGAAGCTTCCCCTCTCCTATATAAGCCATAGAGGGGCTCCATTCTACCCATGGTGAAATCCTTCCCCTCTGATGGTGGGGCCTAGAGAATGAGCTGAGACATTATTGTTGGGACCTTGAACATCGGATCCCTTGAGCATAAATTTGTAGGGGTCTTAATCATCATATTCCCTGAGCATCAACAGGGCAATGTGAACCTCGATGATCTGACTTCCTGGGCATCGATGACGCGATGTAAACCTGTAAAAAGGGGCGATTTGGTGATGGTGGGCCAACCGCTTCTCTGATAATTGAGTTAGCAAAAATATGGAGAGAGAGAAGAGAATAGACGCAATTGGAATTGGCGTACATCACCTAGTGGGGGATCTTCCCAATTTATAGGGCTTGGTTCCCAAATCTCCGTTCTTATTTTAGGAATAAAATATGTTTTTCCTTATCAAGGATTATCCTTTCGAGAAATAAGAGATTCAGAAACTAGGAAATCTGTGGATAAATATATTTTTTTGTATTATCCATAACGAACATGCCATATGCGATAAGATGGCCAAATAAGAATTTGAAATCCTAGATCGGCCGCTTATGAAGTGAGTCTTAACAAAGACACTCATTTTCAGACGTGGGCTTTAAGACTCTCCCGTCTAAATAGTTCCTTCCTGGTTTTAATACGGTAAGTGGGCTTGGGCCGCTTTATGTTGCAGGCCTTAGGCCAAACGGACCCTAGGCCCATTGAGTAGTGGTCTGAAGATCAAGGTACTCACAATGCCCTTCTTTTCCCCGACTAAAGGTTTGTGCTTCTTCAATCAGGGAAAATACTATGCTAACATGTCTAGCCAAACAAGCCTTGCAGCCAACTCCCCTAGGCGGCATAGAGGAAAAAGAAAAAGAAGGGGAAGAAGGTGGAGAAGGTTGGATCGGCAAAATCCACCGATACGGGGTTGGAAGGCATGTGCCAATAGGCTTAGAGCCACAAGTTTGGCCTTTAGAAAGTGTCAACAATCTTAGAGCCACAAGTTTGGCCTTAAGAAATGGCCAACAAGCTTAGAGCCAGAAGTATGGCCTTTTGAAAGTGCCAGAAGGCTTAGAGCCACAAGTCTGGCCTTTTGAAAGTGTCAGTAGGCTTGAAACCACAAGTATGGTCTTTTGAAAGGGTCAACAGGCTTAGAGCCAGAAGTTTGGTCTTTTAAATATGCCAGTAGGTTTAGAGCCATAAGTCTAGCCTTTAGAAAGTGGCAGCAGGGTTAAAGCCACAAGTCTAGCCTTAACAAAGGGCCAACAAGAAGAAGGCCATAACTGCCTTTGAGTGCCAGCCAGAATTAGAGCCATAAGTCCGGGCTCAAACGGACTCAAGAAGCTTGGGAGGCCAGAAGTTTAGCCTTTTGAAAGTGTCAACAGGCTTGGAGCCATAAGCTTGGTCTTTTGAAAGGGTTAGCAAACTTAGAGCCAAAACTCCGGTCTTTTGAAAGTGACAGCAGGTTTGGAGCCATAAGTCTAGTCTTTTGAAAGGGCCAGCAGGCTTACGACCAAAAGTCTTGCCTTTTGAAAGTGCCAGCAGGCTTAAAGCCGCAAGTCTGGCCTTCAAAAAGGGCTAGTAGGCTTAGAGTCAGAAGCTTGGCCTTTATAAAAGGCCAGCAGGCTTAGAGTCACATGTTTGGCCTTTTGAAAGTGCCAATAAGCTTAGAGCCACAAGTCTGGCCTTTTGAAAGTGCCAACAGGCTTTAAGCCATAAGTCTGGTCTTAAGAAAGGGCTTATAACACCCCAAAATTATACCCTGATAGTTTTATTACATGTTAAGGGTATTATATAAGTAAAATTTGCATTTTTTCGAAATTTAAATGCTAAGTGAGAAAAATGATAAAAACCCGAGATAAATCCAAGCGTCAAGGGTAAATTAGTAATTTACACCCAAATTTCATAATTTAAGAAGATTATATGATAAAGTGAAAATATGATAAGTTAGAATTGCATATAGAATGAAATAATTATTCGGGGATATGAGATATGTACTGAAAATGAAATAAAAAGGGATTGTCTGCTTAGAACCTAGTAGAGGGATAAATAGGCATGCTTATTAGGGATAAAAGTCTGCAACATACTGATCAATTGGCCCCTTTTAGGTCATTACAACGCCTTCGGACCCTTATAGAGGTCATTGTCTCATACAATGATAACAGCGCCTTCGGGCCCTTATAGTTTCCCGTATCCACTTCTAAGGTATATGCAAGCATGAAACATAAAAACAAACGACAAGAATATGCAAATTATCTAAATATGATAAATGACATGATAAGAAATGATATGAGAAGCATAGCACTGCTATGTGATGACAAGTACACTGTGACAAGAACAAGAAGCAAAGTGTAAAATGACACAAAATGTATATGAACGATGATAAGGAATGAAACATGATATGTTAAGCATGAGATATGTATAAGCAAGTGTAAATGATATGTATGAAGCATGTATAAGCATGTGTATAGGTATATGATATGTTAGATGTATATGCATGTGTCTAAAGTGTGATGATTCTTATTAAGGGTCGTCCACAAGTATTATTTCCACTAAGCTATAAGCTTAGTACGGGTGTTTCATCCGTGTAGGTACAGAAGAAGGAAATAGAAGCCAAGACAATCCGCATCAGCAATCAAGGCCAACACAACACTAGGTGCCCACTGAGGACCTTTTTGGTCTATTTTGTATATGTTTTTGTTTTTGTAAGCAATGTAAAGTTTGTATATGTTAAACACTCCCATTTATAGAGTTTGAATATATTTTGTAATTCGCTGCTATAAAATATATTTCAAGTTAAATGTTTAACAGTATATGAATAAACAAGTTTATAGTTTATAGTAACTAGGAAAAATAAATAAAAATAAGACACCCTCGCCTGACACTGGGTGCCGGGTTGGGGGCACTACAAGTTATCCCTCGCCTGACTCCGGGTGGCGGGTGGGGGCGTCACAGGGCCAGTAGGCTTATAGCCACAAGTCTGGCCTTAAGAAAGGGCCAACAGGCTTAGAGCCACAGGTCTGACCTTTAGAAAGTGTCAGGAAGCTTAGAGCCACAAGTCTGGCCTTTTGAAAGTGTCAGCAGGCTTAGAGCCACAAGTCTGGTCTTTTAAAAGGGCCAGTAGACTTAAAGCCGGTGTCCGACCTTGAAAGTGCCACAGCTTAAAGCCACAAGTTCCAAATTCTTTAAGAAAACGGCCTTCACAGCTTAGGAGCCGTATGCCAAAGAGCTGGAACCACAAGTCTAGTCTTTGAAAGGGCCAGTAGGCTTAGAGCCAGAAGTTTGACTTTTTGAAAGTGGCATCAGGCTTAGAGCCATAAGTCTGGCCTTTAAAAAGTGCCAGTAGGCTTGAAGCCACAAGTCTGGTCTTTTGAAAGTGCTAGTAGGCTTAGAGCCACAAGTTTGGATTTTCATAAGGGTCAGCAGGCTTAGAGCCAAAAGTTTGGCCTTTTGAAAGTGCCAACAGGCTTAGAGCCAGAAGTCTGGCCTTTTGAAAGTGCCAGATTGTGCCACAAGTCCGCCTTTAGAAAGTACACAGTTTAGAGCCACGAGTCCGATAACTTGAAAGGTCGAGCTTGTGAGTCACAAGTTTAGACTTTTGTAAGGGCCAGCAAGCTTAAAGTCAAAAGTCTGGCCTTTTGAAAGTGCTAGTAGGCTTAGAACCACAAGTCTGACCTTAAGAAAGGGTCAGTAAGCTTAAAGCCACAAGTCTAGCCTTTTGAAAGTGTCAGTAGGCTTAGAGCCAGATGTCTGGCCTTTTGAAAGTGTCAACAGTCTTAGAGCCACAAGTCTGGCCTTTAGAAAGTGTCTGTAGGCTTAGAGCCACAAGTTTGGACTTTTGTGAGTATCATCATGATATCAACCATATCTAGACTTTTATGAGTGCCAACAGGATATCAGCCATATCTGGACTTTTATAAGTGCCAGTAGAATATCAGCAATATTTGGACTTTTGTGAGTGTCAGAAGGATATCGATCATATCTGGACTTTTGTGAGTGCCTGTAGGATATCAGCCATATATGGACATTAGAAAGGGCTAGTAGGCTTAGAGCCAAAAGTCTGGCCTTTAGAAAGGGCCAACAGGCTTAGAACCAAAAGTCTGGCCTTTTGAAAGTTCCAACAGGCCTGGAGCCACAAGTCTGGTCTTTTGAAATGACTAGTAGGCTTAGAGCTAGTAGTTTAGCCTTTTGAAAGTGCCAGCAGGCTTGAAGCCACAAGTCTGGTCTTTTGAAAGGACCAACAAGCTTAGAGCCAGAAGTCTGGCCTTTTGAAAGTGTAAGCAGGCTCAGAGCCATAAGTCTGGTCTTTTGAAAGTGCCAGTAGGTTTGGAGTCACAGCCTGGTCTTTTGAGAGTGCCAACATGCTAAGAGCCACAGTCTGGTCTTTTGAAAGTGCCAACATACTCAAAGCTACATCTGGTCTTTTGAAAGTGCCAACAGGCTAAGAGCCACATCTGATCTTTTGAGAGTGCCAATAGGCTAAGAGCCACATTTGGTCTTTTGAGAGTGCCAACAGGCTAAGATCTACATCTGGTCTTTTAAGAGTGTCAACAGGCAAAGAGCCACATCTGGTCTTTTGATAGGAGGTGGTTGCAAAATTTTGAAATATTTTAAAGACGATCTTCATTAATAGTAATACTTTCAGAGGAAATTTTACTGGTAATACCTCTTTAAGTGTTTGATGCATGGGATTGTTCAACATTGCGGCTGCTTCGGGTAAATCGTATGCGGAAGGGGGAGTCAAAAGAATTCTAGGTAAGGGGGGGCTACTAGAGAATCGCTACAGCCAAGCCCTTGCAGCCCGTTGACAAGACTTTTTATTCTATTCCCACAAACGGCACTAATTGTTAGGACCTTGAACGTCGGATCCCTTGAGCGTCAAATTGTAAGGTCTTGATCGTCAGATTCCCTGAACATCAACAGCGTAATGTGAACCTTGATGATCTGACTTCCTAGGCATTGGCGACGAGATGTAAACCTGTAAAAAAAGGTGATCCGACGACAGTGGGCCGACCACCTCTCCAATGATTAAGTCAGCAAAAATATGGAGAGAGAGAGAAGAGAATAGGCCTAGTTGGAATTGGAGTACATCACCCCATGGGGGATTTTTCCAATTTATAGGGCTTGGTTCCCAAATCTCCGTTCTTATTTGAGAAATAAAATATGTTTTTCCTTATCAAGGATTATCCTTTAGAGAAATAAGGGATAAAATTTGTTTTTCCTTACCAAGGATTATCCTTCTGATAAATAAGAGATAAAATATGTTTTTCCTTATCAAATATTATCTTTTCGAGAAATAATAGATTTGGAAACTAGGAAATCAGTGGATATGTGACTTAAAACCTATGGTTCGTTGACTACCAACCCGCGGAATACTGCGGAATGCTCGTAACCCGATACTACCACGTTAAAATCGGCGTAGTCTCCCTGAAATGAGCTCTACCCAAGATAATTCTGCAACATGCCCCAATCAACATCATTAAACATAAACATGAGTAAAAACCGCCACTGGGCCCATACAACTATACTCATCAATATATATCCCAACTATATACAATAGTTCAAGAGTGATTACAATGCTCTTAATACAAACACATATTAAAATTATAATTCTAATACATGTTATCCCAAAATTACCAAAGCCACAACCCGGCTTTCTTCAAAATCGGTCTCTAAAATGAGCCGTCTTCTCAAACGCTCCCTGTACCTGAAATATGTTCCCTCGACAGGGTGAGCTAATGCCCAGTAGTGGAATCACCCTAAATGGGCTACTCTCCACCTAAGTGCATATGCAATGCTCCTATTTAAACACACATTCAAGCAAATTCGTGATCCTACTTGAATGTCTAAATGACCAACCCATGTCTCGAGTCCTCACCGACTCCCTCACACTTGCCTAAGCCATGTATGAGAAAACATTCTTTTTTTTTTCAAAATAATTCTGTTTTTGAACTACCACCAAGTATCGGTAAAAGTGGGACTACCTTCGAGGCTAATGTGTTGAGAACCTTCCGAAATAGTCATGGTCCTATCTGAAATGATCCACAATCGCCTCCTAACTCCCATTCTCCTGGGAATTCATCCCGTGAAATCTCTTTCCAAAAACGTGCTGCTTTTTCTTTCAACTTTCACATGTCATGCACTCACCTAATTTCTAGATTCAATTGCATATGAAATGCATTATGCCATTTCACACAATATATACAAATACATACAAATATACCATCATGCATATATTTATTAATTTAAATACACAAACATGTTATGCAATTTCACAATACATTTCCACCAAAATATTCATGGACTAATTTAACAAACACGAAAGCAATCTCGGACGGAATTACTCAATCAAACACAATTTCTCACAAAATAATTCATGTCACTATTCACGTGAACAGTGAAACCCTCGGGTTACTGTTCACGGCCACTACCCAACATCGGTTCCACTTGGTGAACCCGAATTTCCATGGCCATTCCCGGCCTCATACATACCAAACACAATTTATGGCATAAATTATACCATTAGGCACCCAAACAGTCCGTGGGATGGGCCAATGGGCCGGGCCCAATGGGTTTCAAAATTTCTACACCTCACTCCACATTCGAATCGATCAAAACTACCGCTCGCGCCCGAAACCAACCGAAACATCAACAAGGCACTTAAAAAAAAGTGTAAAACAAGTAGGATGAAAACCCTACCTCACGGAGTTTGTCGAAAACTTACAAAACCGGTGCTCACGCGTTGCCCTCGCCGCGTAGAACAACTTTCCTTCTTGGCTCGAAGAATTCTGACGGTCCGATCGCCTGGGATCTTAGAGAGAAGTTGCTCCTTCTCTCTCTAAAATATTCAAAAACCAGTTGCTGCATCCCTATTTTTTCCCTTTCTGCACGTTTTTGCCTCCTTTTCATTTTGCAAAAGAGACACTATTTGATTTTTTTTGTCTTATCTCACTTACAATTCAAAAAATGACATCTATGTCCCCAAGCTTTGGATTTTCGACACGTGACACGATCTCGGCCGTCCGTTCCCATCATTTCTATACTCATGCAACATGTGTCACATGAGTACATGTTATAGGTGACTTTTGTCTCCTCAAATATCGTTTTACGACACCCGATACTCGGTGCCTCGAAAAACGTGTAAATTCCAACTGTCTCTGAATTTGATGAAATTCGATGTGCCAGCTATATTTCATGAGACGATTCCAACGGTGAAATCCATCTCGTCATCCGAGATATAGAAAAATTTCCGATTTTTACCAAAATTACGATTTTGCCCTTTTTCCAGAAATTGGAATTTTCTCAGGTCTTACATTCTCCCCTCCTTAAAAGGAATTTCGTCCCGAAATTCTGGACAATCACAACAAAACACATGTATATGCAACGTGTACTCTACCATGCATGTAAACTAGTCATTTAAATATTAAACGACTAAACCACGTACCTTCATCCCTAAACAAGAAGGGATAGGTGCCCAGTGATCGCGTGTCATCGCATCCCACGCTGGGATTCCTCCACTCACGATGCCGCCCATAAAGATCTCACTAACGTCATGATCTTGTGTCACAAAACCTGATCCCGACTATCCAAATTTCACACTGGTCTCTCCTCGAAGGTCTCATCCATGTCAACCTCAATCTCTCCCCAATCCACTACATGAGTTGGATCTGGGGTGTACCTCCGGAGCATGGAGACGTGAAATACCTCGTGGACACCCGACACGTCAAGGCAGTTCAACTCCGGCACGCAATAGTGCCTACCCTCTCGAGTGCACTTCTAAAGGTCCAACGAACCTGAAGCGATGGACCTGACGACACTCTCACTCTCTTCCGGTGGGCGGCGCAGTCGCCACTCCACGTAAAATCCCCACCGCTACCCCAACCCATCAGGAAACTCCCGTGGAAGAGAAGCCGCATTGTTTGCTAAAACCTCCTATAAAAAATTTTATAAAACCTCTTTTCTAAACTTATGATTTTATAAATTTCGACAAAGATAATAAATTCAGATATAGACATGTCCCAACTCAGATAGATCCAATTTATTAATTATATCCAAAATATGTAAGGAACCAAAGATACTAACACATTCTCACAAACTACTCTATGTACATACATATGCTCCATTATGTTCAAAGTATTTCCTTACACAATATTCTTAATTACAAAGATCGATATATAAATGTCGAGAATTTAATCTGCCCAGAGTCCGGAGTGTCTGCATTCTGGAAAATAGTTTTAAAATACAAAATAATGAGCTAAACGAGCTCGTTGAGTGTATGCTTTATAAAATGTTTTGCTTTTCTCGAAAACATCTCAAACTCAGAAACCTCTTTACAAGATATTTTCCCGTAAGCCTCGCTTACTTACTTTAAAGTTTCTAAAACTTTCTCAGACTTGCTTGTTTTTAAAAGTTTACAAAACTTTAATACTTGCTTGCTTTTAAAAGTTTATAAAATTTCTTCTCAATTCTCTTGTCATTGCTTACCTGCTTGCTTTAAAATTTTCAAAATTTCCCTTTGTTTCGCTTGCTTTATCCGGGGCTTCTGAAAGCTTCTTAAAACCTTTCACAAACCTTTACTTTAAAAAGTTTCTCAAAAACTTTTCATAAAAACGGACAGCCCGGGCTCAACCGCGCATTCTTTGAAAATAAAACGGAGCCCTGGGCTCAACCGCCGCTTTAAAATCCCACGGGCTTGATCAACAGATCGCTTTGAAATCTAACGGAGCCCGAGCTCAACCGCTTGCTTTAAACTCTCCGAAGCCCGCGACGGAACCAATGGCGTTGATTTTTCAAAACTGTGATATACGCTTATAAATCATCAACCACTGAGCCTATTTTTGCTATCAGATTCTGCGAACACTGAAGCTCGCGACCGTGTCGGCAAATGACCCGCGTCCATCACCTTTTTTTTTTTTTCCTGAATATGGTGGAATCGACTCGGTCGCCATCACCATAATTTAGTTAGAGCTCATAACCTTATATGCTCCCGCACGCGCCAATTTCGCCCTTTAAATGCATGATGTATGTCCCAAGCTCTAATGGCACTGTGCAAAACTAAACATGTACGAGATCCTAACACCACTGCACGCATCTTAATACCTAATCGGGGTTTTCTTGCTTAGAACTGGTGGAATTGCTTTTTCACAAACATTATTTGCTTGCTTGCTTGCTTGCTTGTTTGTTTCGCTTCTTCTTTGAAAAATTCGGCTTTACAATTTAAAATCATTTGCTTGCTTGCTTGAAAATGGTTTAATTATTCAGAAACCATTTACTTCTGCTTGCTTCTGAAAGATGGCTTACAATTTAGAAACCATTTACTTACTCTTCAAAATGGTTTAACCTAAAACCATTTGCTTGCTTGCTTGAAAAATGGTTTAATTATTCAAAACCATTTACTTACTTTTCAAAATTGGTTTAACTCAAAATCATTTGCTTGATTTCTAATTCATTGCTTGCTTCTTGAAAATGGTTTGAACTCAAAACCATGAAATACCAAAGGTAAAACAGCTTATAATAATAATAATAATACACTAGTATTTGGAAAATGAGTTTAGAACACTCCACCTCTTTGCTTGCTAAACTTGGAGCACAAGCCCACAACTTTCCCGCCTTTGCTTTTAGCCTACACACTCGATGTAGCGATCACACACGCCAAGACAACCAAGCAATTTGCACACTTTGTGCTACAATTAAAATTTTCAGAAAATATGTGGAGCCCCAAATGCCATTCACAGGCATATGACTTGATTCTAGACTAAAGGGACTTTCCATATAGTCTAAAAACACCCGAAAAACATTTCAAAATCTTGTCCTGACCGCTTGAATAAACTCGGGAATTTTAACCAAAACTGTCCAAAACCAATCCCAAAATTCAGCCCAGACTGTCCGAAAATAGTCCCAAAATTTCCACAAATTTCCTTAAAATTCCTTAAACCACTAAAAATTCGTGACCGAATTCTATACTCTAAGCACATTCCAGTTCATTATATACCCTTTTAGGCTCAAATAATACAAGTAGGAAAATTTCCCCACCTCTTCAACCTTGACAAAAGCCAAGATTTTGGGCGTCCACTGCAGCCTCGTCACAGTAACTTAAACTTTGGTCCGAAAAATCAATTCACTGTAATGACGTAGATCCGAAAAACTAAAATTTGGGTTTTTCGCAGGCACTGAATTTTCCGCGAAACTCGCTGCTGCAGACTCGTCAGTAAATTTCGTCACAGTAGAGCACTTTTCGTGTTTATCCCGACGGAATCCGATTCCGGCCGATTCAGAAACTGGTAGTTAAAGAAGAGAGAAAATAAAACTAAAAAATCCTCAACTCACGCTCTCTCATTGCCTCTCACTGGCCCGTCCGCTCTCCTTGCCATTTGCTTTGTTTTTTTTTTTTTCTTTTTACTTTGATGTGGGACCCACATGTCCCTTTATTCCACTTTTTGGTCCGTTTCAGTCCTGAAACACTTTATTTTGTCCCTGCCAATTTTCTTTTTATCCTAATTAAATATTCTTTAAGTATTTAACATTTTTCGAATTTTTCAAAATCCCGCTTTCTGTGTTCACTTTATCCATCGCCTGTACCTGTAAAATATTCCGACCGGTCTCTAATTAAACGAACTTTTCTAGGTCACTAGATTTCGCGAGACGAATTTAACGGCGCAGTCCGTTTTGTCATCCGAGATCTAGAGAATTTTCGAGACTTCCCTGAAAAATTATGGCAATTCATTATTATTAATTTACTATTTAAACTTTCATTAATTATACTTTCACCCCCTCCACTTTCCTTAATTGCAAATTTGTCCTCAAGCATTTAAATATTGCAAATCCAACTTTTGAAATTCCTACTACGAATTACTTAACTTAGCCTTACATATCCTTTGCTAAATGACAATTGTACCCTTTGTTTTAAGTACCAAATCTCGCACCAAAATTTATAATTCTAATTTCCACTCCAAAATACTACAATGTGGACACTTGGCACCTATACACCTCACAAAGATCAGCCGTGATCGTACACCTCTGATCGGTTACAATAACTTCCCTCGCTGTCGAATCCGACCACCTCCTGCAGATCACCTTCAAGAAGACGTGATCTCCAACCCGAACTCTGGGTGGTCGACGTCGTACATCCAACTTTTCCGCCGCTCCGAGCCGTGAGAAGACGCTTGTCGCATACCACCTTCCTGAGGTGTCTCTAATCATATCAGGACTCGTGACTCCGAGCTCTCCCACTCTGCTCCAACATAACTAAGGATCTACATGGCCTCCCACAAGCCTGCCCTCGCATGGTGCCATTTGTATACTGTCGATAACTATTGTCAGAGGCAAACCCACTCAAGCGGCAAATGCTCCTCCCGTGCCTACACTTAAGGATCCGTGATGCACGCCGCAACAAGGTCCTTAACACCCGTGAGATATAATCCATACAACATGTAACCCTACACAACCCCGCTTGGTGTAAACGCTCGACCTTCCCAAGGTCACACCACCGACAACCTATGGATCAATAACCTAGTCCATGTCATGAATGACATCCATATACCGAGCCCTTGCCGACTCAACAACACCCAATGCAATTTCCAAAGGGTATCCAAATCTCGAGTCACTCTTGACTCCTATCACACAACTCTAAGTCTACGTGATAACCATGTCCGTGTGTTTTCATCTCGAGTAACTCTCGACTCCTATCACTTAACTCTAAGTCTTCGTGATAACATGACTGTGTGTTTTCTCTCTCGGGCAACATAACTTTTCGGCCTACACTGCAAGCCTCTTACATCCATACAGAAATTTCGGATATCTCCACTCGGCCCTTACACCCACACGTAAATTTAGGATATCTCCACTGGTCTCTTACACCCACACGTAAATTGGGGTCTCTTACACCCAATACGTAAATTTGGGATATCTCCTCGGGTCTCTTACACCCAATACGTAAATTGGGACGCCCGGCCCTACACCCACACAGAAATTTGGGATATCTCCCCGGGTCTCTTACACCCACACAGGACCTTTCGGATACTACCGTGGGTCTCCTTCACCCTAACTTCAGGCTTCTCACCTTAGGGGATTAACGACCCCTTTCTTGCTTGCCCAACACACTTTAATTACTCTTCATTTCCTGATTCGAACTATGAGTCTTCATTGGACGTAGTCCTAAAGACAAACTCAACCCACACTCACCAAGAGTGGTGAATGACCATACCGTGCACCCACACCCGACTCGACGCGATGTTACCATGCACATGAACGCAATGATGTCATACTGTGACACCCAATTCCCGAGGGTCCACCATGAGCAGAATCTCGGAGATCTCTAACTCGTAATCCCGACCTATCAGGTCATCTCTCACCCTACATCCTAGGGAAGAACATCTATACCTGGCTTCTCTAAAGGCCTTAACCTCTAAGCCCAAATCCATCACACAAGATGCAACAATGAATGAATATGATGCATCCAATTTAAATGCTACTCTAGTCAACAAGTGCAAGAGTAGAAACGTACCCCGTATATCCAGCTAATTTGCATGCTCAGTCTCTGTACTATGAGACCTCTGCCTCCTAGGACAATCTCGCCTCATATGCCCAAGCCGGGCCGACGTAAATAACATGGCACCCGCCCCGCCCGACCAGGAGTCTCGCCGTGAGTCTCAGACCCGACCTCGACCCCCACTCGCCCACCAGGCCGAAGGTGCTCAGATAGCACCCGAAACCGAAACCGGTTCCTTTGACCCGCACTTAGCGCTGGAGGAATGAATCGTACACTCTCCGTTTCTACACTAATCGGGACTCATACGTCCCAAAATCTTGGGATCCTTGTCTCTAGGGGCAATCCCGTCTCACATGCCCAAGCTGTCGGCATAAATAACATATCACCCGCCTCAAGCCACTAAACAAGTCCAATCCTGGCCCCCGGGTCCCCGAAACCGTGTGAAGCAAAGTCTTCGCTCTTCCCGAACTAGAAGAAGGGGCCGATCCTTCCTCTTGCTACCAACACCAAGATCTCGAAAGTGTTCCAGCATCCTCGATCTCTCTCTATGTCGTGGCTATCCCAACCATGGAGTTCATGTCCCGTAGGCAAAGTCCTACAATCCTCCCCCGAATGGACAACTTCACCCCAATCTGAATCTCCCGACTTCGCCATGTCCGTACACGTGATCATCGCAAATGGGCTAACTCCGTGAATCTAGCCACGCACCCATCACGGTCATCGTTCCCCTCGTCACTCTAAGAACTCCTCGAGCCTCGCATGCCCTCGCAAGATCCTGAAAATACTTACCCATGAAGCCACCCTCGGAACTCTCGCCCATGTCATCAGCTCTAGTCTCTAGAGGTCCTCGCCCATTTCCACCATACTCAAGCCCTCACTTCTAGCCGAACGGCCAGTTTCACCTCGATCCCCGGTCGTCGAGGTAATCTCCATGGCCTCTAACACCTTTCTCGATCCGCATGAACCAATGGTCTCACACTGACGGATCTCCTCCCCGTGAATGCTCTGGAGGATGATGCGCCCTAAACCTCGGAGGTTACCAGACCTCCCCGACTACCTACTATACTACCGCGGCTATAGCTACCACCGCAATACCTACGGTGCCTCAACAAAGGCCCACCGATCAGTCGACGGTGGTCAGGGTCAAATGCCGGTGGTGTTCGACTGCCCCTCAGATGCCCTCTTACGCCCTCGCCCGACTAGCCATCTCACGGTTTAAATGGCACGTTAAATACAATGCAGTATCTCTAAGGCATAAACATAGCCCTGAGACACTATTCATACTCAAAATATACAGTTCATATTCTATGTCCCCGCATTTAAATGCAATGCGAGACAATTAATTCACATGTCAAATTAATTTTATCCACAAAAATTTTATTTTCGAAAATTTCATTTTTCCAAAATTGTCTCATTTTATTTGATTTTATTTTATTTAATTAAAAAAAATTGAAAAAAATTTGTAATGAACAGTGTCCAAAAAGTGACTCAGGAACAGTACTGAGTCCAAAAACAGGTTGGGTGCACCAAGTGCACAGCCTGTTGGCCCAGCAGCACACCCAGGTGCGCACAGGCGCGCACGCGGCCGTATCGTGGCGCCCCTAGCGCCGTGTGGTGGCCTGGCTGCCCGACCGTATCGCAGGCCAGGCGGCCGTGTCGTGGGCGTGTGCGCACGGAGGCACGGCCATATCGTGGCCGAGTGTCGCGCGCCTGGCTAGCCGTGTCGTGGCCTGCCTCGCGACACAGGCTGCCCAGCTGCCTAGCCCCTTAGTCACAATACACCCCATTGTATTGCGATACAATTCTGTACCGCCAAATTTCCGTCACAATACAACAGGTCTCACATACAATGCCTACAACCTTCAAGCTCGTTTCGCCACAATACACTAATGTGTATTGCAACATAATTTCACTAGCACCAGTTCCCTATGTCACAATACACGGTAATGTACAGATACAAACCTCAACCATCCAGCCATAATACAATAGGCGTCTTGCAATACAATTTACTCACTGCACTCCTAAGCTGCAATACACTTCGTTGCCTACAAGACTAGGTCATAATACAAATTTTTTTTTTCCTTTTTCAATACAACCCATCCAACTACACACCTAGGGTTGCAATACAATTTTTCTTTTCTTCATAGCTACAATTAAAGTAAAGAGCCCAAATCAGCCTCCTGCACCAATTTTTTTTTCGTTTTTCATTATTATTATTATTTTATTTATTTATTTTTTCACTTCACATCGGAAAATACAAAAATTTATATACTTATATTTTTTTTTTCTCATTTTCCAGAACACCAAATAAATTTCTAAAAATTTATTTTATTTGATTTTCTTCAGTTTTACAAACTGTAAAACCTTAGAAAATAATTTTCTTCACCTCATTTCATTTTTTTTTTCTCATTTCCATTAGTAGCCTTCCTTGCTACTTCTACATGCAGTAGCTTGAATACTACATCCATACAACTCAATAATTTTATGAGTTCAACCTTAAAATTCATTAAAATTTTATTTCATTATCCTATAACCCAAATAAAATTTATTCAAATTTATTTCATTTCATTTTCTTTGTTCCAGTTTACTCACTATAAACTCTAAAAAAATTTCCAACACATCCTTGTGCTAATCACTAGCACACAAACCAATCACTCAACACATAACATTCCATGTTATAAACATCATTCACACCACAATTCATCAAATCACACAATCACACACCAACTCATCAAACAATCACCTAAAACACATGCACGCAGTGTTCTAGTTTTGTCCCGTGCCTTCCTAGGTAACCTTATACCTAAACCTAACATCGAACCACACCTAGTGGTGATGTTCTTACACGACTATGGCCTAAGCCCAAGCCCTCAAGCCCTAGGTATTCATATACCTAAGCTCCTGATAGTCAAGTCGTGACGCCCAAACCTCGGAGTCCACTACCCGTCAACCCGTGCACACTCGAACGTCGCAACCCGACACTACCACGGCACCCAAGTGCAGTCTCCCTGTACGGAGCTCTACCCAAGATACCTAACATGTCCTAATCAACATCACAAACATAAACATGAGTAAAAACGGCCACTTGGGCCCATACAACTATACTCATCAATATATATCCCAACTATATACAATAGTTCAAGAGTGATTACAATGCTCTCAATACAAACACATATTAAAATTATAATTCTAATACATGTTATCCCAAAATTGCCAAAGCCACAACCCAGCTTTCTTCAAAATCGGCCTCTAAAATGAGCCGTCTTCCTCGAACCTTCCAGACTCTAAATATGACCTCGACAGGTGAGCTAATGCCCGCAGTGGAATCACCCTAAATGGGCTACTCTCCACCTAAGCGCATATGCACGTTCGATTTAAACACACATTCAAGGAAATTCGTGATCCTACTTGAATGTCTAAATGACCAACCCATGTCCCGAGTCCTCACCGACTCCCTCACACTTGCCTAAGCCATGTATGAGAAAACATTCTTTTTTTTTTTTCAAAATAATTCTTGTTGTTTTCGAAACTATACTACCGAAGTATCGGTAAAAATATGGGACTACCCTCCGAGGTGAATGTGTTGGAGAACCTTCCGAAATAGTCATGGTCCTCATCCGAAATGATATGTTGGACCGTCTCCTAACCCCATTCTCCGGAAATTCATCCTGTGAAATTCCTTTCCAAAAACGTTTTCGTTTTTCTTTCAACTTTTCATGTCATGCACTCACCTAATTTCTAGACTACTCCTGCATATGAAATGCATTATGCCACTAATAATATATACAACACATGCAAATATACCATCATGCATATATTTACATAATTTAAATCACACAAACATGTTATGCAATTTCATAATGCATTTCACCAAAATTAGCTCACATGGACTAATTTAACAAACACGAGCAATTCGATTTGAATTACTCAATCAAACACAATTGCTCACAAAATAATTCATGTCATTATTCATGTGAACAAAGGGAAACCTCGTTACATCGGCTCACTGGCCACTTGACTCACCATCTGCCTCCACCAGGAACCCGACTTCATGGCTATTCCCTTACCATACATACTAAACACAATTTATGGCATAAATTATACCATTAGGCACTCAAACAGTCCATGGACAGTCACGGGCTGTCCAATGGGTTTCAAAATTTCTACACCTCGGTTCCAAGATTTGGAACCGATCAAACGGCCGTTCAAGGCCTCAAACCAACTGAAACATCAACAAGGCACTTAAACAAAGTGTAAAACAAGTAGGATGAAACCCTAATTTCACGAGTTTGTCGTAATTTCCAAACCAATGCTCACGCTACTGTTCTCACCGCAGAACAAACTTCTTTCCTTCTGGCTCTCAAGAATCGACTATCCGATCGCTGTGTGGGATCTTAGAGAGAAGTTGCTCCTTCTCTCTCTAAAATATTCAAAAACCAGCTATTGCATCCCTCTTTTTTCCCTTTCTGCACGTTTTTGCCTCCTTTTCATTTTGGAGAAGAGACACTATTTGATTTTTTTTGTCTTATCTCACTTACAATTCAAAAAATGATATCTATGTCCCCAAGTTTGATTTTCGATTGATCATGAAGACGCATCTCTACAACTGTCTCATCATTTCTTCTACCATGCAACATGTGTCACATGAGTACATGTTATAAATGACTTTTGTCACCTCAAATATCATTTTACGACACCCGACATTCTAGCTACCAAAACGGTAAATTCGACTGCCTCGAATTACCAAATTTGACGGTTAGTTAGATTTTCACAGACGATTCCAACGGTGAAATTCGTCTCGTCATCCGAGATTTAGAAAAATTTCGGATTTTTACCGAAATTACAATTTTTCCCTTTTTCCAGAAATTGGAATTTTCTCGGGTCTTACAGGATAAATATCTTTTTTAGGGCTTGGGCCACTTTACGTCGCAGGCCTTAGGCCAAACGGACCTGGGCCCATTGAGTAGTGGGTCTGAAGACCAAGTTACTCACAATTATGCTTTTCAATAAATAAGGCATTTGTTGCTTTAATTTATAACAAAATTATTTCAAAGTAGAAGGTAAATAAAATTTTGAGGAAAATAAGAAATAGGTTTAAACTTAATAAATTAATTATATATATTAATTCAAACTCATTTTATTTGTTTCTCTTTATCATATAAAGGACTAAGAAATTTAAAAATATGTAAAATGTTGAGGAATTTTGATTATATTTTATATTTTCCACAGTGAAACCAAACATGAGAAAATCATTTTCCTTCGTTTTTTTTTTCCTAGTACCTTCTGGATTCTAAACGGAGCCTAATTGGAAATTAAACAGGGAGATGTGAAATACGCTACTACAATGGCTTCTATGTTTCTAGTACCAAATTATAAGTCAAGCCAGGTCATGTTTGATTGAGGTTGCTCTGTTTTGGTTTGGCAGTCATCCTTTTACCAGAAATGGTGTTTAGTGTGCTTCTGGTTGCATAAAGGGAGAGACCAACAGTAAGAAACATTTGAAAGGCAAGGATACAGGAATATGTCATCTTTGTTATGATTTTGCTGCATTTTTTTCTTTCCTAATTTTGATGTTGTTTTGGTCTTGTTTTGGTTATTGTTTTGAAGGCCATGTTCATGTTCCTACGTTTACATTGGAGGAATTTACTCGCATCTTAGCTCTAATTGTTTATATCAATGCAGTCGACGTTCATTTGAAAATATGGATTAGGCATTGTGAAGAAAGTTGGAAATCCTGATTCATTCTCGTTTAATTTCCGAATTTTTCTTAGAAGGATTAAGTCTTCTCAAGTACTTAGTTCTCGGGTACTTAATTTGCAACATATGTGAATGATGAATTACAGAAATTATACAAGTTTTTTCCTTGTCTCCTTATCCCACATGCATGGACACTTATGATACTTTTCTTGGAACATTTTTTTTCAAGCTAGCTATATATAGAATTATCATGATACATTTTCAAGCTTGAAACATTTTCTCTAGCTATAAAGAAGCATACATGTTGATCCTAGGTTGAAAATTCAACTAAGTATCTCCCAACTCTCCCTTTCTTATATAGTATTAATATCCCTCCCAATGGATTTTACTAACTAATATTCTATCATAAAGTTTTGTTAAACTTTGTTTAATAGTTTATGTACAATTGAAACTATATACATATAAAATTAGTTATAGCAATGAATTACATAACAAAGACAATTTTTTTTTTTTTTGGAGAAATCGTATTTTAAATATAAATCCAAAATTTGTTTCAAGATTAATTTTTAGAACGTTGTTAGATACTTAATTTGTGTTTGATTTTTTAAAAGTGTTAAAATGTTAAGGAGATTGATGCTTTCCTTGTTAAAATGTTAAAATGTAACTTGTACCAAATTCACTTTGATAAATTTACCAATTATTACTGCTTTTTTTTATTCTCATCATTATCCATGTCCCTGCTTCAAGGAGACTAAGCATATACCTTCTAGCAGACACCAATTGTGCACAAGTTTCTTACCTTTATTCTTTTAATCTTTCTCTTTTTTTTTTCTTTTTTTTTTAGTTTTTTAAAAATTAATTCATTCACCTTCCTTCACAAAGAAGCAAGCACACATGCTGATTCTTGATTTAAAATTCAACTATGCATGCATCCACTTTTCATTTCTTAACACCTCAAAGAAATCAAGAGTCCACTGAAAGATAAAAATGTCGTATTGTTGTAATAGAAATAAAATAAGGAGAAGGAGATAGAGAAGAAAACTTAGGATGGTCTTTATTCCACTCTTGATAAGGCCTATTTATAGGCTTATAATGAGAAGACCAAAGGTTACAGTGAGAAAACCAAAGGACCTTTCATAATGATGGTCATTCATTAAAATATTTATAACACTTCCCCTTGAATGACCATAACATCAAAGAACATGCCTCAATAAAACCTTACTAGGAAAAACCCAATGGGACAAAAACCTAGTGAAGGAAAAAGAGTACATGTACTTTGAAAGTATAATCGCCGTTAAAAACTCACTAGAAAACCCAATGACAAACACCTAGTGAAGGAAAAGAGTACAAAGATAACTTGAGTATTCAAGTCTCCCGATGTCGTGTATCTCAATTTGGAGATCTTTAAGCCTCTCCTCATTCCACCCTGGCGAAATTTCGGCTGTCGCAAAGAGGTAATGCCTAATAATAAATCAAGTGATTATCACTAGACCTAATTTGTTGTATATCAATCTCACCATTATTTTGAAGCTCATGCGTGTGAAAGAACTTTGGAGAAATATGCTTGGTTCGGTCTCCTTTGATGTATCCGCCTTTGAGTTGTTCAATACAAGCGGCATTATCTTCATATAATGATGTTGTTGTGTTTGAAATAGGAGAAAGACCACTGGAGTCACGAATATGTTGAATCATGGATCTTAACCACATGCACTCCCTGCTTGCCTCATGTATTGCTAATAGCTTTGAATGATTGGAGGAGGTTGCCACCATGGTTTGCTTAATAGATCTCCAAGAGACAGCAATATCGCCACAAGTAAATACATATCCTGATTGGGTGGATCAGCCTTACGGGATCCGAAAGGTATCCTCAGACCGCATAACTAAGTAACTCGGGTTTTGGTACTTTGGAATAAAAGAGCCCTATATCACTTGTCCCACGGCTAGTATCTCAACAAATGTTTTACTGCTCCAATGCCTAAGAGTAGGCGCTGAACATTCGCAAGTAAGTTCACTAAAAAGGCTGCTCGCCTCAGACACTCGCAAGATACATTAGTGCTCCAATTGCACTTAAGTATGGTAACTGACCAAGGAGTTTCTCATTCTCTTCTTAGACTTAAATGGGTCTTTATCCACTTCAAAGGATCTTACAACCATAGGGGAGTTAAGGGGATGAGCTTTGTCTACGTAAAAGCTCTTCAGGACTTTTTCAGTGTATGTTGATTAATGGACAAAAATGCCATTTGAAAAATACTCGATCTACAGGCCGAGGCAATAACTAGTCTTACCTATATCTTTCATCTCAAATTCTTTTGTCAACAGCGCTTTTAAGCCCCGTGGGTCCTTATTAGATTCAAATCATCCACATAAACTGCTATAATTGTCAAACTGACTTCTGTTTTCTTGATAAATACACATGGGTAGATTGAATTATTTACATATCCTTCTTTCAATAAGTATGTACTCAAACGATTGTACCACATTCAACCAGATTGTTTGAGTCCATACAAGGATCGTTGCAACTTTATTGAATACATACCACGTGGTTTTGAAAATTTTGCTTCAGGCAATGTAAATCCTTTAGGGATTTTCATGTATATGTCACTATCTATGGATCCATACCAATATGTCGTGGTCAACATCCATCAAAATGCATTTCTAGTCCTTCAAACTGCTAAATGTATTAAATATCTAGCAGATTGCATCCATTACCGTGAATATGTCTCCTCATAGTCAATACCTGGGGTCTTGTGGAAAACCTTATGCAACAAGGCAGCTTTATATCAGACGGTATTCATTATTTTCTATTTCTTTTTCGCATAAAGACCCATCTATATTCAATAGGCTTTTTTACATTTTCTGCGCCATTTTAACTACTTCAGCCCAAATACCTTTAGCTAGTCACCCGCCGCCTCGAATTGTTTCCTTTCCAATTTTCCCAATCATGTCGATTCGACATTCATTTATATATAGCTTGTGGCCTCGATCATCGTTATTTTGCATGATGCCCTTAGCTACTTGGAAAGAAAAGCATTGTTGACAAGAGTATGTCTACTATCTCTATATTTCTCCTCGATAATTTCATCAAAATTATACTCTACAGAGTAAGCAACTTATTAGATTTTCTTTTCCTCGGGAACGACCTTAGATCCGACTACGTCTAATGCTTTAGACGTATTTAGATGTAATCGGCTATAGCATTTCCCAAATCCCTATAGGGATCTCAATATGTGCCTGCATTAACACCGAATATGTAACTTTATTACTTTATTCTGATCAAAGTATCCGGGTAATCGATTCAAGATCCTATAAATGAATGATTCTTTTCAACTTCTAGTTCGGGGATCAAGTTAGTACGGTAGGATCAAGATACAACAATGATGGTGTATTCCAAGTTATTTCACGCCATTTATTAGAATCATTTATCTTCCTAATGGCGAAAACGTATTCATCAAAATGACAATTTGCAAAACGGGCAGTAAAAAGATTCCCTAAGAAGGTCTAAGGTAATGGATAATCGATGCAGAAAGAAAACCTACATAAATACCCAATCTACGTTGAGGACCCATTTTAGAACATTGTTTTAGAGGAATAGGGACATAAACTACACAACCAAAGACACGTAAATGGGAAATATTTGGTTGGGACCCAGAAACAATTTGTAAAGGAGAAAAATCACGATCACCAATAGGACGAAGACGGATTAAATTACAAAGATGCAAAGAAAGCAGCCTCGCGCATAAAGGTAATTTGGTTCTTAAGAGTAATGGTCTAGCAATCCATTGCAAGTGCTTAATTAAAGATTCAGCTAGTCCATTCTGAGTATGGGTATGAGCAATAGGATATTGAACCTCTATACCCAATGACATGCAATAGTCATGAAAAGCTGTAGAAGAAAATTCACCAGCATTATCCAAACGGATAGTCTTAATAGGATGATCAGGAAAATGTGCACGAAGTTTGATAATTTGTGCAAGTAAACTCCAGCAAGCAAGGCTCTAGTAGAAAGAAGGCAAACATGAGACTCAACGAAAGTGGATGCATCAACCAAAACCATAAAGTAACGAAGGGTCCACTAGTCAGGGTCATGTCCACAAATGTCCTCGTTCTAGAAATCGAGAGGCCAGTAACGACTTTGAGGTAATGGTCTGAGTGATAAACTTTCCTTGAGTACAAGCAAGCACACTTGTAATCAAAGATGACTTAGAGTACAATCAGTTATCAAGGAAATCACCATTAGACTCGTGAAGCATGTTTCAAGCATGAGGTGCCTCGGATGACCAAGTCGTCATGCTATAGAACGATGGGGCTGAAGCTATCGAATTTCGGTTCGTAATTGCGTAAGATTCAACAAGAAAGAATGGGTAAGTGAGATATAAACTACATTCTAAAGATCAAATTCTTAAAATTTGTAATAAAATGATCAAAATTTAACAAGAAGAAATAAATAAATATAATTTTGTTCAGAATCAAAATAAATGACACTATTTTTGGAATTATAATTTTGTACAAATTTTCAAGAATTAAAGTGAGACATAAAATTTATTTTAAATTTTACCACGAATTCGCTAGAGTTCAAATGTTGAAAGAAACTTTTTCCAATTATCGTGAATGTGAATTCTCCATGAATTTAAAAGAGTTTTGCAAAATTCATCCTAATGATTATGAATCGAATTCTTCTGAATCTGAAGTAAAGTGATGTTAGCTTATAATTACACACATGAATTCTACTAGAACTTATGTCAATTGAAATGGTAATAAATGCTTTTGAAAATAATACCACATAAATAGATAAAAATAACAAAAGAAGAAAGAAAGATAAATTGGTGAAACAGAAACAATAAAAGATAATAAAAGTCACTAGCTCGAATCCTCAAGATGTTGTTAATTTTATTGTTTTGACTATTAAAATAATAACAAAACAATCGCCAAACAAGAAATCCAAAATAAACGCCATCAATTTCCTAATAATTGGGCAGAATCAAAAAAAAGAATTCTACGATTGGAAATCAATTTCCAAGATTGCCAATCTCCAACTTCAAATTCTTAATACTGTTAAAGTACATATGTGAAAAAACTTTAAAACAAATCAACAACAAAACAGACTTGAAGCAGACTAAAGTGAGCTACAGTTTTGCAAATGTCCAATTGCACAAATGTCCAACTCGCTATCGTCAGTAGATAATCACTGATAACGCACAGAATAGTAAATAAATTCAAGGAGAAATGAGATGGAGAAGAAAACTTAGGACGATCTTTACTCCACTCGATAGCGCTTATTTATACTTCCAGAACGGTAAGCACTCAAAGCTGCCATGTTTCGGGTAAAATCAAACGCACTTTCATAATGATGGTCATTCATTAAAATATTTATAACACGTATTTCTTTCACTGAATTATGATGCTTGTTAAAAGAATAGACAACATTAATGAAATCAAAAGTCCAATGATTTAATTATACATCTTAGAAGCACCTCTCTTATATTGATGTCTTTTTCAAATAAATCTTAAATACTTATGTGGTACTATTATTTTTATTTAATGTTGAATATAACTTTTGTTCTAAGCAATACTTAACATAATTAACTACTAAGTATTTAGTCATTTGCTTTTTCTAAAAAAATCAATATTTTAATTTTTATCTAAATTTTGAAATAATAAATTTAGAAATATGATTTTTTTTTATATTATAATATCTAATTTTTTTTCTTAATAAAAAAAAGCATTAAGAAAAAACTAAAAAGTCAAATATTTTGGCATTTTTATTTAACTAAAAATTTTAAAAATTCAGAATAAGTAATGAAAAAATAGAAAGGAAACAAACCAAATTAATTTGCTTTTAGCAAAAAACCAAAACCAATGCAACCTTATTCTCATTACACTTTAGTTTAGATATAGATGGAAAATACTTTGGAAGCACCTTTTTATAATGAATTACCTAACAAAATAAAATTGATTTTGGGAAAAAACGTCCCTTGAATACTAATTTAAAAGCAATTCAAGTTATTTTCTAATTAAGCTTTTGAAACTTAACTTTTGTATTCAAAGTGAAGATATTTTAGAGCCAACGAGAATCATTCCGAATCAGAAGTTCTAAATACATGTGGCAATTTTAATTTCAATTACTTAAATACATTACATCATTAGAAGTTAGAAAAGAAAGATCTATGTTGGACAACCAAAACAAAACAAATTAAAAATGAAATAAATAAAATAACCCCTTGAACTATATATATATATATATATATATATATATATATATATATATATATATATATATATATATATATATATATATAAAAATAATGATTATAAAATTATTCTTATCATCTATTGATAAAATCCAAAGATTAGACCGTATGAATTGAAAGAATAAAAATAAATTACAAAGAATCCAATGTTGAATAATTTGGTCTCCATAAAAAAAGATAGCAGGAAGAAAATGGAAAAGAAAAAGGGAAAATGATGTGAACTTCTTGTGGATACACACTGACTCATTTTTTGAAAAACAAAAATAAATAAATACTTTTTTCCATTGATCAATGACTAATGAAGCATGTTGTCGGTAAAAGACTAAAAGAAAGGCATGGGATATGCCGATATGGGGGCCTACCATGAAAATTTTGGAATCCAAAGTTCCTTTACCATTAAAAAGTTGCATTTTCTCTATTTTGGCCGTTTCATTTTGGTTCTGCTTACCTTGTTCTTTCCCTGATCAATTCGCTTCTCAGTTCCTTTGCAAGAGAAACAGAAATGGCTGGAGCTTTGGTTGGAGGTGCGTTTCTCTCGGCTTCTCTCCAAGTTTTATTCCACAGATTGGCTTCTCGCGACGTGGTGAATTTCATCAGGGGACACAAGCTCGATTATGCTCTGCTCAAGAAGTTGAAGAGGAAACTGCTGACCGTCCATGCTGTGCTCGATGATGCCGAGGCTAAGCAAATCACTAATCTAGCTGTCAGAGAATGGATGGATGAGCTCAAAGTTGTTGTCTATGATGCCGAAGATGTATTGGATGAGATCGCCACTGAAGATCTGAGGCGCAAGATAGAAGCTGGGGACTCCCAGACCAGCATGTCTATGCCTACCTTCGATGTTCAAAGCATAAACTGTAGAATGGAGGAAATCGTTGATAGACTAGAAGATATTGTACAGACAGACGTCCCGGCTGAAAGAAGGTGTTGGTGAGAAATCGGCAACAGGATGGCCGTCCACTCTGTTGGTAGATGAATCTCAAATCTACGGCAGGGATGAAATTAAGGAGGAGTTGGTTCAACTGCTGCTGTCTGATCATGTGAGGGTACTGATGATGCGATAGGTGTGATTCCATAAATGGCATGGGCGGTACGGGCAAAACCACCCTTGCTCAGCTTCTTGTATAATGCACCCAAGGGTGAAGGGAATGCTTGATCTCAAGGCATGGGTTTGTGTTTCTTGAAGAATTTGATCCTGTCAGAGTTACGAAAACAATTCTTGAGGCAATCAGTTCATCCATGTCCAATATCACCGATCTAAATCTCCTTCAGGTTCAACTGAAAGAGAAAGTTAATATGAAGAAATTTCTGATCGTCCTGGATGATGTTTGGAACGAGGACTCATCTGAATTGGATATGCTGCGAACACCATTCTTAGACGGGTCGAATGGAAGCAAGATTATTGTAACCACGCGTAGCACCAATGTCGCATCGGCCATGCGTGCAGTCCATACTCATTGTTTAGATGTGTTATCAGCTGAAGATGGTTGGTCCCTGGTTCAAAACTCGCATTTAAAAATGGAGACTCAAGTGGGCATCCACAACTAGAAGAGATCGGGAAAAAGATAGTCCACAAGTGCCAAGGTCTGCCGCTGGCTATAAAAGCAATGGGGAGTCTCTTACACTCTAAGGTGGAAGCAAGAGAATGGAATGATGTATTAAGCAGTGAACTATGGGATTTGCCCAAGGATGCGGTTCTTCCAGCTTTGAGGTTGAGTTATTCTTACCTGCCTTCCCATCTAAACGTTGCTTTCTATATTGTGCAATTTTTCCTAAAGACTACGAATTTGAAAAGGGGAAGATAGTATTATTATGGATGGCAGAAGGCCTGTTGGACCAACCAAAAAGCAAGAAAAGGATGGAAGAGGTAGGTGATTTGTACTTTCAAGAGCTCGACAAAGTCATTTTTTCAAAATTCTACAAGTCTTAAGTCATGTTTTGTTATGCACGATCTCGTCAATGACTTGGCACGATTAGTATCGGGAGAATTCTCTATTTGTTTGGAAGATGACAGGATACCTAGTGTCCCGGAGAAAACTCGTCATTTGTCATATTTGACAAATAAATTTGATGTGTACGAGAGATTTGAGCCAATTGTTGAAAGTAAGTGTCTTCGGACATTTTTACCGAGAAGAAGATACTTTTCAGGTCACCGCTTAAATAATAGAGTTCTACACAATCTATTGCCGGAAATGAAATATCTAAGAGTGCTTTGTTTGAGAGGCTATATTATTATTGATTTGCTTGATTCAATTGGCAAATTGAAACACTTACGCTATTTGGATTTATCCAGAACAATGATTCGAGAGTTGCCCAAATCAGTTTGTAATTTATATAATTTACAAACAATCATGTTACACAGTTGTAAATATCTCGTTGAATTACCTTCGAGGATGGAAAATTTGATTAATTTGCGCTACCTTGATATTAGTCATACTTCGGTGAAAGAGATGCCAAGTGATATATGTAAGTTGAAGAACTTAAGATCACTTCCTACATTTATTAAATAAAATTGTGGGTTAAGATTGGAGAATTGAGGGAGCTCAGAAGCCTTACCATTTTAAAGTCGGATAATGTAATATGGTAGTTGACGATTAGAGGCTAATAATATGAAGGATAAGCAGTACCTTGACGAGTTGAATTTGAATTGGAATTACAAGAATGCTAGTGATCAAGGTGATGTTGTACAAAAATGAAAGGATATACCGTGGCTTACAAACCATACAAACTCGAAGGAGACTCAGATTTACTTTGGTGGGTTTAAGCTTTCCGCATTGCAGGGAGATCCTTTTGTTCTCCAATCTTGTTTTCCTGCTTAGAATTGCAAAATTCACGCCATTGCTACCACTTAGCAATTACTCCTCTAAACATCTTTTCATCTCTAAGAATGAAAGGAATAGAGAGGGTGGGTAGTGAGTTTTATCATTATGGAAATGCTTATTCCTCCAATACAATTAAGCCCTACTTTTCATCCCTACAAACTCTACTATTTGATCATATGACCAATTGGGAGAAATGGTTATGTTGTGGATGTAGACGTGGAGAATTCCCTCATTTAGAGAAGCTTCATATATCCAAATGTCCCAAACTCACTGGGAAATTACCAAAACAGCTTCGTTCATTAAAGAAACTTAAAATCATTGGTTGCAGATCGCTTGTGGCCTCCCTCCGAGCTCCTGAAATCCGTGAATTGAGAACCGAGGATCATGGTACTCGCTGAAAAGGCCAGCTAAGGTTCACTAACTTCTCCGAACAGAAATTTTACATCTCTGAATGGAAGGAATTTCCACCCCAATTGCAGGGACTACGGATCAAAGAATGTGATTCGATAGAGTGGGTATTCGAGGAGGGAATGGTACACACAAGTACTTGTTGTCTTCTTCGAATTTTGCACATCACAAGTTGTGGTTTCTCCAGACCCTTGCTGGATACAGTTGTTTTACCCACTACATTGAAGTCATTAAGCATCTACAAGTGTCACAAATTGGAGTTTCTCCTGCATGGGCTATTGAGATCCCACCATCCATTCCTTGAGGATATGTCCATAGCATATTCTAGCAGCTGTAATTCTCTCTCATTATCTTTGTCGTTAAGCATATTCCCCCGGTTGAATGAACTCCGTATCACTCGTTTTGAAGGGCTCGACACTGCCCCATTTCAAAAGAGGATCCCCACATCATTCCCTAACCGCCCAGATATCACACACCGCCCTCGGAGCATCGTATATTGAATTGCCTATCAAGGCAGGTTTCCAGACACTGCATTATTATCGGCGCTGCAGGAAACCGAAATTGCTGGGCAAGACAGCACAAAACACTCTCACTCACCGCTAGGGAATTTGGGGTTATTCGTTGTCCGTAAGTGTTGTTTCAGAGAGATGGTTTGCCCTCCAACATACGTGAACTTCACATTTCATATTGCAATCAACTCACATCTAATCAGGTGGACTGGGGTTTGCAAAGATTGGCTTCTCTTACAAAATTCACAATCAGAGGTGGATGCCCAGATGTGGAATCATTTCCGAATCAGTCCCTCTGCCCTCCTCACCCACCTTCTTGGCGATGGAAAATTCCTAAATCTCAAGTCTCTAGACTGTAAGGGGCTTCAACATCTTATCTCTCTAACAACATTATCCATCTCGCGATGCCCTAACTTCCAATCCTTCGGAGAAGAACTGGGGCCTCAACACCTTACCTCTCTAATAACATTATCCATCTCCCTATGTGCTAAATTCCAATCCTTCGGAGAAGGGCTTCATTACCTTACCTCTCTAATAACATTATCCATCTCCCATTGCCCTAAATTCCAATCCTTCGGAGAAGAAGAGGGGCTTCAACACCTTACCTCTCTTACAACATTATCTATCTCCCAATGTGCTAAATTCCAATCCTTCGGAGAAAAAGAGGGGCTTCAACATCTTACTTCTCTTGAAAAATTAGATATGGAATCCCTCCCAGTTCTTGAATCCTTGAGAGAAGTAGGTCTTCAACACCTCACCTCTCTTAAACAATTGTCTATCTCCAATTGCGGTCAGCTCCAATACTTGACAAAACAGAGACTCCCAAACTCCCTCAACTGTTTGAGAATCTACAATTGCCCTTTGCTGAAGCATCGCTGCCAATTTGAGAAAGGCCAAGATTGGGAATATATAGCTCACATTCCATGTATACTGATAGATGATGTGCTATACTAGTTAGTGACCAGGGTGTTGCCATGCAGTAAGTCAGGTACCTGTTCTACACTCCCAAAAAAGCAGTGAAAAAATGATGTGCCAATTGATTGAAGCTAGCAACCGAACTTGTGTTCGAATTTCTAATCATTTTTGTTTTCAGCTAATACATGCTTGATAGTGGTTGATAATGGTGCCAAGTCTCCGTGTACCCAAGCATGTAAGATTCCATTGCCTATTGTCAGAAAGATACGGTGCCCTATGTGCCTCAACTTATTTTCTGGTGGAACAATTTCTGAAGATTCTCTCCCTGGAAAGACAGAGCAGCAAAAAGACAGCAGAATACTCTGCCCTTCAACTTCAGATTTGTTTTTTCTTTTCCTCTTATGCTACAAGCCTGAAAACAAGAAATGAAGAGGAGTGGAGGAAGAATGATAACAGGTACATGCATTTTCAACACAGAATTTTATTTCCTTGACTTATTCAATTTACCTTACCTTCTGAATGGGCTAACTTATCCCCTGAATTTGTCAATCTATTTCAGGATACAGGAAGACATGGACAAATTTCTGGTTGTTTATGGTCAGTTAAATATTCTAATTGCTTTATTTCTTTTTGGTGGCCTATTTCAGACTTGTACGAGTTGATGCCCTTTCCATCCTACTAAATGGAGATTTGGCTTTCTGCCATACTTACAATCATTTACACATCACTCCATCCTACAAAATATTCTATTGCATATGTGTTTTTCACTGAAAAGGCCTGTTCTGTAAGGACAATTGCAACACTTCTAGACCACCAAGGCATTGTTTAACAAAAAGGGATCATTACCAAAGATTTTATTTAATAATTTCATTAACTTTGTTCGGTCTCTAAATTGCTTGAATATTAACACTAGAAGCAAGTTTCTACTCTTTTTTTTCAGGGAATATCAATGATTTAAATACCCTCACATCTTCTAATACTTTCAACATGGCCATCTGTGTCTCAAATCAAATATGCTTGGCATTTGACTTGCATCACAAAACACTCTAGGTCATACTATGTAAACAATTTAGAATTGTACGGAACTTATTTGGAGCATTTTGCAAGTTATTTTTTCAACAGTGTTGATTAACTCATTTCTCCCTTCCATATCAAGTTAATCACCGTTTCTCCTCTTCCTGTTCCATGTTTAGTATCTAATATGAACATGAAGAATTTCTTGTGAGAAACCCTGTAACACCCGGAATTATTACAATAGCTAAATATTATTTTTCCGAAAATAAAATGATAGACCCGGGTTTAATACTAGAGCCAAGGGTAATTGGTACTCACTTGAGGACCTCAATACATTTGCAGTTTCAATACACAACGATAAGACGGGAACGCGATATGCAAATAGTACAGCTTAATTCGCTTAAATCGCTATTGAAACTTAAAGTCAAAATTGGGTATAAGACTAAACTAGTTTGTAGCAAAAGGATAGTTCTCATTTTTTTGCTCAAATAGAGTTAGGCAAAAACGGAAGAAGAGAGGAGAAAGAGGAAGAAGAAGAAGAAGAAGAGAAGAAGGAGAAGGAAGAGAAGGAAAGGAGATCAGCCAAAAGGTAAGGGCTTTGGCTCATTCTCGTAAAATTGCGTTTCTTTTCTGTGGTTTGGCTCGGGGAACTTCTCTAACCCTAGATTTGAAGGATAATGGGCAGAAACCCTAATTCTTGGTTATTTGTGTAAGGATTTGAGGGGATTTTGTATAGAGGGGTATGATTCATGGATTTCTCTCCTTTTGAAAGCTAGGGTTTCATCTCAACCTTAGATTGGTTAAGTGATGTGTTGGCAAAACCCTAGATTCTGGTTTAAGATGTGTTTTAGAAGATGTTTTGGGTTGAATAGAGTGGCTTTGATGTGTGTTTGAGTGTTGGGGTTGATTTGGTTGGAAACTTATGGAAAAAAGTGGGGATAATCATAAATTTTGGGCATTTTCGAGGGCTGGATTTTTCTGTTATGGCCAGTGTTAGTATTTTGGCCATAACTTGGTCATTTCTTATCCGATTTGAGTTATTCAAGTTTCGCTGTTAAATCCAAATCTTCAACGAGCACCAAACATCCCCGGAAATAGGTACCCCAAATTTCGACTATGTGGCCCAAAATTCACTCAAAGAGAGGCTATGTTCGCTGTACTTCGCTTCGGGCTTTGATCATATCAACCGGTCGTTAACATAACTCCTGAAGCTTCGATGTTCGATTGGGTGATTCCAGTTGAGGAGAACCTTAGCACCTTATCTTCAAATGAGTAATATGGAGATAGGAATACAAGAGGTGTTTTTGTGTTGAGTGTGTTGTTCAGGTAACCCTAATAAGGGGTGTTAAATGTTGATCCCAGCAAGTGTAAGAGAGAGTGCACTTTGGGGATCAAGTGGCTTATGTGTTGAAGGTATAAAGAATATATGGAGTCGAAAGTGGTGATAAAAAGTAATAGACCACTTAGTAATTTCTTGCAGACACTTGATTGTGAGAGGCTAAGGAATCTATGACTTGTTATTTGCGCATCCTTTCGAGTAGCCTTCGTGGGTTTTCACTTCCTTGGGAGACTTGCGAATTTTAACTAAGGAAGGTAGGAGATCTTATAACCTTCTCTCCTCGCTTGTACTATGGTTTGATGTTGTGGGAACTCTGCACCATTCCGTGCTTTGACTGCAGATTCTAGCATATATAAATGTATATTTTATATATACTAATTTTTTGAATTAACCCAAGATGATATTGTTTTTAAATATCCATGTGGTTGAATGCTTGGTGAAATTGTTTAAAGCATGACATGGGTATGAGACTGGTGAGAGTCCTGATTGATGCAAAGGGACACGAGATGACATTAGTCCCCCGGGTTTTGGGTCTGTAAAGGTCACAGACAGGCTGATGCGGGCATATCCCTACAGAGTCCCACTTATCGTTATACGATGCAGATATCCTGCGAGTAAGTCCCAAAGAATTTGTCGTCATTGGGATGACTGGTGAAGTCCCCTGTGAAAGCCCAGCAGTTTCCACCGATTTAGGGTTGAGATGGTGGTAGTATTGCATTCATGTGTTTCATCACCAACCTATTAATTGTAAAATGCTCATGTTTTGAGATATTTCAATTATGTATGAAACTGGAAATGTTTTTTATGAGCATGACTCTGTTATGGGATTCACCACTGAAGTCATCGAACTCACCCCCCATTATTTCCTCCACCTTAGATGTGAACGAATCCCACAAGGACATGAAGTTAGAATCTGGCGTGTTTTTGAGGATGGGAAGTTTATGTCAACCTTAGCTGTTGGTAGTCAACAAGTACATTTTGATGAATGATAGTGTTATGTGGATATTCACACCGTATATTTGGACGCTTGGTATTGCGGGATCACCAGATATTCGTCATGCAGCCAATTGGAACCTTGTGTAAATGTTATTTTGATCAAGTGTAAGTGTATAGTTTTTGGTACATCGGTGAATTAACTCGACCGATATGTGTGTATGCTCTCAGAGATCCTGAGGTGTTTTATTTACGTTTCCAAAAATACTCCAAGTGGAGTTTAGACTCAAGTCGCGGAAAAATCATGTGGTAAAATAGTAACATAAATCACACCTGGGTGGACCGGTGTGACAAGTTGCACGAGCCAAGAGATAAATCCGGGGAGATTAAAGGAAAAATTCAATAGATACACAAAGACTCCTCAAGAACCTTAAGCTATGATCATGGGAGCTTAGGTTTTTAAGGTTAGGATTTGTGCTTGAGATGATATGATTTTCATATGTGGTATAAGACTTCCTAGTAGTGACAATGACAGTATTTAAAGATAACATACATGAGACTGATAACATGTTGGTGTGGATTGTGAAGCATGATATAACAAGTTTAGATATTATAATGCTTGTATGGATTTTTTTCCATGGTGTTGGTTATGTGTGTAATGATTCTTATACCATGTGCAATCATTCAAATCGGGTAAGCATACGCTAATAGCGGTAAATTGTATATCTATGGAAAATTGATGTCAGAACCCTGAGTTATTATTGGTTCTTGTACCATGACATTGTGATAACTAATCGTCTTTTTCCATATTTATAGACAATGATTAGAGGAAGAAGGAGTGGACGATCAAGGGTCAGACAACCTGTGAGATCCTCTTCACCAGTGCAAGAGGATTACTGAGAGAGGGTGCATGCTAATTCTCCGAGGGTCATTCCGAAGAAGATGGACGTGCGATTGATGAAATATTTCATGGCACTTGTTCCCCCAATGTTTCGGGGTGGTATCAACTTCCTGAGGTCAAGCATTGGCTAGCTGAAGGAAGAAGACTCGATTGCCTTGAAAGTCCCCGAGGAGCTGTTATATTCCTAGCCTCCTTTATGTCGAGGACCCAGGCCGCTGGTGGATATGGTTAAGAGCACCCATGATGTGCCACACATGGGGTGGACTCAGTTCGAGGAGTTACTCCTGGCCAATTATTTTCCTGAGGCCATGAGGAGAAAGAAGAGATCGGAGTTTGTGCACTTACAGCGGGGGGTATGATTGTAACCGAGTATGCCTCCCAATTTACTTTGTTATCGGGGTATGCACAACATATGGTGGCGTTTAGCGCATGAGAGTCGAACAGCTTCAAGAGGGTTCGAGGTCAACACTGAGCCGTGGCTCCTTTATGCTTCGCACCTACAAAGGAGGTGGTGGCACGAGCCCGATTATCGAGAGGAGCAGCTTGAGGTACAAAGGAAAGAAACAAGAATTTAGGCTCGAGACTCATGTCAGTGGATAAGAGGGCTGTCACCAAGGATGAACTAAGACACCCAGCTGCTCATGCACAGGCGCTCGGGAGTACAGTATGGGAAATGGGGCCCCGGACGTGTTATGAGTGTGGTGCGACAAGACACTTGAGGAGGTGGTGCCCTAAGTTACAGCAGCAGAACACCCAGCCTCCTCAAGGGCAGTTTTGACTAGTAAACCATTCACGTGTTCAAGGAGGACAGCCTCCAAGGGGAGGAGATCCCAAGAAAGGGAAGATTGCATCTACTTCGGGCCAAGGGTCTCAGAGCAGAGTGTTCGCTATGGCAGCCCGAGATCCAGAGCCTAGTGTGCTAGTGGAAAGTATGGTTTTATGTTATAGCACTTGGGCATAGGTGTTGTTTGATTCGGGTGCATCCCGTTCATTTATGTCTACTTCTTTTACTTCTATTTTGGACTTAGAGATTGCACCACTCTCGTCCTTATTTGTCGAGACACCTATGGCTGGCGTGATGGAAGCTAATCGGGATGCGTTGGTCAGGTCAATGTCGGGGATACGGTCGTGATTGACTTAGTACTCTACATATGACGTTGTTTGACATGATTGTGGGAATGGATCGCCGGTACTCCACATCATGCTGGCCCTGTGACCGTTTTCAAGAAGGTGACCTTCCAGATTGGTTGGGTCACGTGTCGCCTCTTGCGCGATAAAGGTGGTCCGACTGGACCGCTGGAGAGATGGAGAACAAGTGGTTGGGAAAGAATGGGGATCAGCACTTCCTTTACTATGCCGGTGGGAGACTTAAAAGGAAGGTGACGATGGATCGTATTCCACAAGTGTGTGATTTGTCAATGCATTTCCTAATGATCGCCGTGATTACCTCCCATGCAGAGATGGATTCTCCACGATTTCAGATCCCTGGCATCGATCCTATTTCCCGCAGCTCCATTTCAGATGGCTCCAGTTGAGCTTAAGGAGTTGAACCTACAACTACAGATTGCAGAGTAAAGGGTTCATCCGACGTAGCATTCATTTGCGCTTCCAAGATTGCTCGTAGAAAAAGAAAGACTAATGCTACTCGCTTGTGTGTGTGGATTACCCTGCATCATCACTGAATCACTGTTACTCGAAAAATTGATTTAAGATCCGGGTATCGCTGAGAGTACCCGACTGCACATCCCTAAGATCAAGCCGCACGAGGTATGGACACTTCGGTTTGTTGTCATGCCTTTTGATCGGGACTAATGCTCCAAATCGTGCATGGATTTGATGAATAGGATATATCATCCATATTTGGATCAGTTTGTGGTGTTGTTTCAGGGACTCCACATCCTCGATATATTCAAGGGTCGAGCCGGAAAGCATGAGCAACAATTACGCTGGCGCACAAGTACCGGAGAGAATCGCTTGTATGCCGTTAAAGTGTGGATTTCCTGTTAAGAAACTAAATTCCTAGGGCACATGGTGTCTAAGGAAGGTATTTTAGTGGATTCGGCAAAGGTTGAGGTCGGATGCAAAGGGGAGCCACCCAAGAATGTCTTCGAATAATGAGCTTCTAAGCCATCGGTTATTACCGCCGCTTATTAAGAACTTCCGATCGCATGTCCCATGACTAGACCGACACGCTAGGGAGCAGCCTTGAACTGGAACTGACAGTGTGAGGAGTCTTTCCCAAGAGCCCGAAAAAGAGATCGACTACAACGCCGGTGTTGATTACTCCGCGGAGCCGGAAAAGTACACTAGCTCCTCGTGATGCCTCGAGAGTCGGGTCGGGGTGCAAATTTATGCAAAAAGGTCGAGTGGCTGCCTATGCCTCAGCAAATTGAAGAAACATGAAGAGAATTACCCGACGCATGATTTCCAGAGCCGTCGTGAATGAAGCTGTCCCAGTTATGGAGGCACTACCCGTATGGTGAAAGCCTGGAAGTGTTCTCCCACCACAAGAGTTCGAAATATATCTTACTCAAATATTTGAATGTCAAAGCAGAGAAGATGGATTTGAGACACTTCTAAGGACTTTGACTTTTCTTGCAATACCATTCGTAAAGCAATGTTGTTGCTGATGCCTCGGTAGAAAAATCAAGGAGCATCCTTTCTGCTCATGGCTTTTATGGAGTGGAAGATGTAAGGATTACATCACTGAAGCCCAATCCTCATGCTTTGATGGGGATGAGCCTAAGGCATGTTTTATATCGTCGAGCCAAATCCAACGCTTTACTAATACCATCGAGGCTCGTAGGGGTGATAAGAAGCCTGAGGGCACACGCCTACAAGTGGTAGCCGGTGATGCACCCGAAGGTGGAGCATTCATGCAAATGTGTGGAGGGAATCTATTTCCTCAATGCATTGTTCAGCCGACGATGCACATTGAGGTGAGAGGTGAGATGAGGTTCATCATTTCTGGCCACTGGTGACATTCTAGTGGAGACAGATGTACCATGACTATGGCACCAATTTCGCGCGTGGATGAAGAGAGACGCATGGCTCGCTTCCGCGTTCGACGCGCCAACAAGTGAAAGTCGAAAGCACCAGAGACCAAGAAGGCCGGCTATGCACTAAGCACAATGTGAGAATGGAAATGGATCATGACGACTCAGAACTGCTTGTCAAGATTCACAGTAAGTAGAGATGGTGCTCAAGTGGTTGTTGATCTATTGGATCAAATCAAATAAGATTACTTCTTAGTAATAAGGACCACCGACTCTATTCCCATTGAGCAAGCTGTATGTGAGGGAGATCAGGAGGCTGTATGGTGTACCTCTCTCCATTGTGTCGATAGGACTCGAGGCTTACGTCCCGATTCTCGCGGTCTGGCAGTAAAGCTTAAATCAATTGATCGAAGTATTACATTTCACCTCAGATCGACAGCAACTGGAGAGTGATTCAGATTCTCAGAGGCGCCAGGTACGTGTTGTAATTTCTTGTGGAGTTGGATGAACATTTGCCTCGATTGAGTTTATGTGATAATAACAGCTTTCTTAAAGCAAAGATTGATGGCACCATATGAAGCTCTTTATGGAAGGCTATGTAGATCGCCTATGTGCTGGACTGAATCAGGAGAGGCTACTTTGATTGGTCCAGAGTTGGTACAGGAAACGACAAAGAAGATAAGGGTGATCCGTGACAAGCTGTTGGCGCGACAAAGCGTGCGTAAGTTATGTCGACCATGTGAGGAGACCCTTAGAGTTTCAGGTTGGGGACCATGTGTTTTTGCGAGTGTCGCCTCGCAAGGGAGTGTTTCGCTTTGCAAAAGGGTAAACCTACTAGGTGCATTAGTCCGCCGTGAGATTCTCCAAAAGAGTTGGAGAGGTAGCTTATTAGTTAGCTCTTCCGCCGCAGCTTGCTGGCATACAATAACTCAGATCCACTTCCTAGTCGCGAAGTACGTTTTGATGCTTCACACATACTATCATGTGAACCGAAATCAAAGAGCATGAAAACATGAAGACCACTCACAAAGACTCTAGAGTGCAAGAACGCCAAAAAGGTTTTTGAACAAAGTTATTCCTCTAAGAAAGGTGTTATGGGAACACCATGGAGTTGAAGAAGTTACATGGGAACTTGCAGTTGACAAGTGTGAAGAAGTGGTACCCTAACTCTTCAATGTTGAGGCCGCTTAATTTCGTGGACTAAAATTCCATTAAGGGGAGGAATGTAACAATCTCGAATTATTGCCAATACTAAATATTATTCTTCCAAAATAAACGATGGGACCCGTGCTTAATACCAGGAGCCAAGAGTAAATCGTAATTTACCACTCGGCGACCCCTAGTCAGCTAATCATGTAATGAGCAGGTCAATATAAGATTTAGAATGCTGAGTACGCAAATAAAGAGCCAACATTCTTTTAAATCGCTATTAATAAACTTTTAAAATTAATCTATAAGACTAAAACTGGGGTCAGCTGAAAGCTGATACTTTATTTTTTTTTGCTCAAATAGTTAGGGCAAAACGTGAAGAAGAGAGAGGAGAAAGAGGAAGAAGAAGAAGAAGAAGAAGAAGAAGAAGAGAAATAAGGAGAAAGCAGTTATAAGGAAAGGAGATCGAGCTAAAAGGTAAAGGTTTTTTGGCTTCGATTCAGAATGGAGCTTTTTTCTAGGCTTGCCTCGGTAACTTCTCTTAACCCTGCATTTGAAGGATATGGTATGGTAAAAACCCTAATTCTTGGTTATTCGTGTAAGGATTTGAGGGATTTGTATAGAGGGGTATGATTCATGGATTTCTCCTCAAAGCTGGGATTTCATCTTAACCTTAGATCGTTAAGTGATTGCCATGTTCCGTATCTCCTGGGCTTTGGGCATGCGGTTTGTAAGATGTTTTCAGCTTGTTCAGAAATGCATTTGATGCATGGTTCGAGCGCTGAGGTTGATTTGCCTAAACTTACGAAAAAAGTTTTAAAAAATCATAAATTCTGGGCATTTTCGAGGGCTGGATTTTTCTGTTATGGCCAGTGTTAGTATTTTGGCCATAACTTGGTCATTTCTTATCCGATTTGAGTTATTCAAGTTGCTGGTTAAACTAGATTTAAGATACTAAACATCCCTAAATAGGTACCTCCACCTCCGACTCTACGTACTCCAAAATTCCCACTCAAAGCACACGCTCAAGCAAAATTTCGCTTCCGCCTTTGATCATGTATCATCCGGCTGAGCCATGACATGAACCTCAGCTTTGGCTCGACATTCGGTGATTCCGCTGGAGGAGAACCTTAGCACCTTATCTCAAATGAGTAATATGGGAGATGGGGAATACAAGAGCTAAGCTAAGGTTGGAAGGCTAGTTGTTTCACAGAATCCTAATAAGGGGTGTTAAATGTTGATCCTGGGTATGTGCAGAGTGCACTGGGGATCAAGGTTTATGTTGAAAGGTATAAGAATATATGTGAGTCTAGTGGTGATAGCAATGTACCACTTGAGTAATTTTTATGTATACCTTGATCGAGAGGTTAAGGAATCTTATGACTTGTTATTTGCAGATCCTTGGAGTAGCCTCGGGTTTTGACTTCGAGATCATGATTAATCCAAGGGAAGGTAGAGATCTTATAACCTTCTCCTCCCGCTTGTACTTCATGGTTTGATACTGTGGGAATTCTCACTATCTGTAGTTTTGAATCAGATTTTCTGAATTATATATAAATGTATATTTTTATATATATGGAAATCTTTGAATTAACCTAAGACATGATGTTTTTTTAAATATCCATGAATAACGCTTATAAATTGCTTAAAGATTTGATACGGTATGAGACTCCGTGTGAGAGTCTGATTGACAATGCACATGACTGATGACTAGTCTTTGTGGTTGTAGTCCCAGAAAGGTCACAAATATACCGGATGTGGGCATATCCCTTGGTGGTAAGTCCCAACAATTTAGTTTATACGGATACAAGGGGTATACGTCCCCTCGTGGTAAGTCCCAACAATTTGTCGTTGTTTCGGGATGACGGTAGTCCCGGGTGAAAGCCCAAAAGAGTCACCGATGAGGTTGAGACGGGTGGTAGTATTGCATCTATGTGTTTCCATCATCAACCTATTAACAGAAATGCTTTTACGTGCTGGCATATTTCAATTACGATAAATCAAACGTTTTACGAAAGCATGGCTTGTTACTGGATTCACTATCGGGAACTGTCGAATCCCACTCGTTATTTCTCCACCTTAGATAGTGGTACGAGACCCGCCGCGTGATACGAAAGTCGACCGCAGGTTTTGAAGCCGGAAGTTTGTATGCCAACCTTAGCTTGTTGGTGGTTGATCATACTACTTTGATGAATATTTAGTGCGTTATGGATATTCACAATCGTATATTTACGCTGTTTTTTATGAATCATCAGATATTCGCTCTGCGGTAGCCACTAGTTTTGCAACTTTGTGTAAATGTTATTTTGATCAAGTGTATGTGTATAGTTTCTCGGGGTACATCGGCGAATTAACTCGCACCGAAGCATGCTACAGCATGCTCGAGCACTCTGTGGAGAGCTGCTTTTTATTTAATGCTTCAGTGATTACTCCAAGTAGTTTAAACTTAAGTCAGGAAAAAAATCGTGGGTAAAATAGTAACATAAATCACACCTGTGGAATTCGGGGTGTGACAAACCCTTTTTTTGTTTTGATTATGTGAAATATATTAGGTAAATATAAATAATTTTATGTTATTTTATTTCAGATTTGGGACTTATTTGAAATGTGTAAAAGGACTCCTCCAAATTTATTATTCAATTTAATTGATCACTATTTTAACTCCATTTAAAGTGCTGATCATCTCGATGGCCTGTGCCTCAAACTCAAAAATTCATCTTTTCACTCTCGATGCCACCTTCTTCTACTTTATCCCCTTTCCTTCACCCTTACATTGTAAAGATGCACCTTATTGAGGCCTCTTGTACTAAGATAGAAGTTAAAGTTCCCAAGTTCCTGGGTCAACGTCTTTCCGCCATTGATCCGCTAACTCAAATTCATCCTGACAAAAGTGGATCTTCAATGTGTTGCGCCTCTTCAAGATTAAGATTGGATTGTTGGTTTGCATGAAGCCCCTATTCAATTAACTTTTAATATGCCATTGCCTATGGTCATGACACACATCAGGCCAATCAACTCCTTATGTATAATAATTGATTATTATTAAATAATTTTTATGATGGTAAAAATCTAATTAACCACCTGTGAAGCCCAAAGCATACGTGAGATATACAACAGGGCCCAACAAAGGGAAGACTTAAGAATAGAACACCTACCACCCACAATAAAAACCAGATAAATCAATTACAACCCACTCCAAGCTCGTGCCTACCAAAGACCTTAGTCTTTCAACAACATCAGGCAATTTGACCAAGACCAAAGAATACAAAGAAAAGTAGACTTCATCCTATTAATTGAAATAAACTCATCCTCAAAAACGAGCTGGTTTCTTTCCTACCAAATTGTCCAAAAAATGCAAAGGGGAGTTGTAACACCCCAAATTAGACCCTAGTGGTTTTATTTCAGTTTTGTAGTATAAGAACAGTAGAATTTGTATTTTTCAGAATTTAAATGCTAAAAGTGAAAAAGGATAAAACCGGGATTAATACAAAAGCCAAGGTTAAAATGGTAATTTATAAAATGAGGACCCAAGGGTCATAACATAGGAATATTGTATGCTATCATGGAAATTGAATAAATTCATTTGCAAATAGGTGGGAGTTGGAGGACCAAATAGCAAAAATGGATATTTGACTCAAATTTTGAGATAAAGACTTTGATTTCCATGAAGGGGGGAGATTTTTTCTCTCATTTCGCTGGGGTGGTTCACGGTTGAGAGAGTAAGAGAATAAGAGGGAGAGTTAAGAAGGAAGAAGGAAGGAGAAAAAAAAAAGAAAATCCAGGTTTGGAACATCTCTTTTGTTTGGAACTCTTGTATTTGTTAATATGGAACCTATTTGTATGGATTTGTTGGTTAGGAAACCCTCCTAACTCTCTCTCTTTGCCTATGTTTGGGTTTGAAGAACTCTATCCTCTGTATATATGTGTATTTTGGTTTGTTCAAGTCAGATTTGTGGTTGGTTTAGTTTGGTTGGAAGATTCGTGAAAATGGCCGAAGTGGCCATTTCTCGCTAAATCGCAGTGAGTACCGAGCACGAAAGCTGCACCGGCATTCATGTGACTTAGCTCTAGAGGATGCCGAGTAACGGTGACCGGTTAAGTCGAGTACCGGTACTCAAAGCCATTTCCGGTCCCGAGGATGTTGGCACCTAAGATCGAAACAGCAATCGGTGTATGTAAGATCCAAAGATGTTAAGTACTAGTACTGAAGTCGAGTACCTGGGCATCAAAGTGGTTTAAGGACCGTAAGATGCTAAGTGCCGCATCGAAGTCGAGTACCTAGACCCAAGTTGTAAGGTCCGGTACCGGTCTCAGAACTCTATTTATGTTCCTCGTCTGCTAACTCAATGAAAGGGCTCAGATACGTATAAAAGTCATATGAAAAATGTTCTGTACCTTGTCGTGAAGTGAATCGTTGGGCAAACATTATTTCTTGCCCTCATTTTCTAATGAAATTAAGAAGGAAATAACAAGTTTTGAAACACATATAATCGTATGTTTTCTTAAGAACGAATAGTGAATGAATAGATGTCTCTCCGCTCGCGCTTCGCACTCCCGCAGCGCCACAACACTTCTATTATTACACGCAAGACGCCCCGCTTTTAAGGCTTCTTCTGGTGACTCCGCAAGGCTATGGAACTTCACATGTGGAAGGCAACGTATCAGGCCACACCTCTATTCAATAACATCGCATCAGACCTTCTGGGTATTGATTATAAGTATGTCCTTCTCATTCAAAAGATTAGAGGTCTATGCAAGAATACTTTATACGATGTATACATGTGAGTATAAGATACATGAAATTAAAAGTAATCGCTATGCTCTGCTCAGAATGATGACGTACCTTCTGTACATGATCTCTGTTCTAAACTCCTACGGGAGATATGAAAACCCGTCATAAGAATGATAAGAATATGAATAATGAACAATAAGAAAGTATAAGTAATCGCCCGGCTTTGTTCAGATTGTACCTACAAATTTTCCGTACAAGACCTTTGTTCCCCAACTTCTACTCGGAGGATACAGGAAAATCAATGTGCTTATAAGTAATTATGTTATAACGAAACTATGACATATGCTATGTTATGGTGATCCTATAATTATGGACCACTAACCACACCTGCGATCTTATCTTCACGCAAAATATAAGCTTCACATTTTTTCATTCATGTAGTAATCGAAGAAAGACATTCTGCATATCTCCACCTACAACAAGGCCAGTTAATTACATCGTAGAGCATTCAATCACGAGTGCTGACTTTTAGGTTTCGACCTGTAAATGTAAAAGTTTTGTAATAGTGGAATTTGTTTGGCGACAAAGAATGGTAATTAAATACGTAGACAAAACAATTTAAACACCACTACGGTGGTAGTACTAGAAGTTTTATTTCCTTATGGTTTTATATATGAAATGGGCCCACCAATGTCCGAAAAGTAGGTTAAAGAGTCCAAGTCCCGTGCCGCGCCCCCTCTCTTCTCCCAGGCGGGGGTAGGGGCGTGACAGAGCTGCCATCCAAGCCTTTTTGCTTCACTTGCCCACAAAAGAACCATACCAAGACAGAAGAGCCTCCTTCACAGAAAGAGGAAACACCCAACTAACATCAAAAAGCCTTTTTTGTATATACTCATGAGCCTCTAATTCTGCCCCATGGACTAATCTATCAATATTTACTACAGGCATTCAATTTGATTTTCTCACAAGAAATCTGCCAACAATCTTTCTGTCCAATGACACCCCATGGAAGAAAGTGTACCAAGGGTATCGACTTCGTACTCCCTGGGCGTCATCACTTCAACTCCCGATAGACAATCAGCGCTTGTTTTCACACCTTGCACCCACTAGCCCTAAGATCTTTATACAATTTGTCAACTTTATTCAAGAATTCACATCAATAAAAGTCAATTTTATGCTTTATTTGTTTTGATTAAGATTCTTAATTTTATTTGTTTTTATTAAGATACATATCAGAACAAAGATATCAAGAGCTAAAAGGATTTGAAACCTGTAGCTTATACCTACTTGGAAAGCGACTTGTATATTCTCCATGACTCAATTAAGATACCTTTGGAACGAACAAGACGATTTCCAATTTTTCTTTTATAAGCATGCATGTGGGCACATTTTTTCCGCTAAGTTATGGTTAGAGAAATATTTTAATCGCTTATGGTCCATTTTCAGGGGTACGTAAGATGCTTTGTAATTCCGAATTAAAAGTTTTTTTGTATAATTACTCTTGTAGGTTATAAGGTTGAAAATTTTCATATCCAATAATTAAATCAAAAGGATAAATATGCTCTTTAGCTTACATACTTATCAAGAATTCAAGGCATTTGTTTCCTTAATTTGTAATAAAATTATTTTTCAAGGTCATTTCGGGATGGAAGACAGATGGAGTCAGATTGTCGCCTTCTACTGTCCGAAAAACTTTGGTCAGACAAATGTGGAGATGGCAATCAGATACCAATGGCTTATAGGTTTCAAGTACCAAATTGGTTGAGCCTACGATGCTGTCTCGGTTGCTTGCTCGCTTGCGTATAGGGAAAGCTCCTACCTCAATCAAATTCTTCACATTCAACAAAGTAAGGGCAGATATAGGAATATAACATCCTTGTTACATTTCATGTATTTGTTTCTTTCCTAATTATGATTTCATCATCTGTTCTTCTTTGGTTTTAGTCTCAGGCATATATATAGCTATTGGGATGATCACTCGTAACGCGCCAAGGCGCCTTACATAGTGTTGCTATTGGGATGATCACTCCAGATCGCAAGATTTCATGTATCCTATCTGGCCAGCTGTGGATCCTTTTCTTAGACTTGACGATGTTCCTATATATGCTCATTATCCAGAGGAATTTCCATTTCCACCAATTGGTTCTCATTATTTGAATCAGTATAGTCAGATGTTTATTTGGAAGGAAAGATTTGTAAATCATGAAGAATAACTTATGTTGGTTCATTCTCGTTTAGCTTCCTAATTTTGTATAGAAAGAATGAAGAATGCTATGACGTTTGAGCTTTTAAGGCACTCTCCTCTAAATTCTATTCCATGAGGTAATTTATTGATACTGGATGGAGGCTTTCAATTTTATTTTCCCACTAGACATTTGGTAATGATCTTCTTTGGATAAAGGGAAACAAGACACTCTATGGTTCTCCCCATGGAAGACCACAAAGAAACCAACTTTGCACCCGCAGTCTCTAATATCAATATATCATATGTCGTTTCAACTATATTCAAGAATTGTACATTCACCCACTTGTCTATTCTCCAACTATTAAGGCTATCTCTCTGCAAATTACAAGTTGTTTTAAACCATTTTGTAAGTTCTAAGAGGTCGGAAATGTACGATATATTATCACTAACCAGAAAGTATCAAAGTTGCTTGCTTTTGGCCGGTACTTATCATAGAGGGGCAGCTCAATTAATTTAAGGCTTTGGGGTTTAACCCAATAGTTACTAGTTCGAATTCCCTCAGGAGTACTATTGGAGGTTTACTTGGTCTTTAACTTCAAGCTTATTGAAAAAAAAAACTGAGACAAAGTCGGTTTACTACAAGGAAGAAAGCCTTTAGCCACGGTCACCGACCCCGACTAAAAGTAGTATATAATGCAGTTATAAAATATAGTTGCGGATGAAGACAACCGCTGCATGGCATGGCGTGGTGTGGAGAAATCATATAGAGGCGGCCACATCATAAACCGCAGCTATAGGCTTTTCAATTGATTTGGCATAGTTTATACCGCGGCTCAGGGTCGACCCCGGCCATGGGTGGATGGTTTAGAAGCCAAGGGCTTGCGGGTCGACCCCGACCATGTGGATGTTTATGGTCTAGCCAGGTCGACTCCCGACCATGCAGGTGGTTTATAGTCGCTAGCCAGGATCGACCCCGACCATGGTGGGATGTTTATAGCCGCAGCTTGTGGTCAATTCCTACCATGGATGGTCATAATCATGCTTGTGATTGATCCCGGTAATAGGGATGGTTCATACCATTTGCAATGCTTATTTACATGCAAGTGCTTTGGTTTTGTAGAAATTCATAGCAGAACATGCACTGAATGCTAGAATTATAGTGTGACCACTACCACTAAATCGAACAAAATTTGCAACTCAAGGTAGAGAGAGCCTCATACCCTCAAAAATTATTTATACATTGTTTCACGCAATAACACTGACATATAATAATTAGTTTTACATTAAATTTAACACCTATCCTATTGGCAAAAACCCAAAACATGCACCTATCCTATCACAGAAGGTATCAACAGGGGAGAGCCATGGGAATGGTGATTAAATGTTTTTGACAGACTGTTAGATTCAGTAATGTTGGAGTTTGCCTTGGTGGGCTTTATCAAGGGACTCTCCTATTGGATTTGAGGCCAACTGATCAAGAACTTAGGCAGGCTAGACGACATGACCTTGTTTAGTACCTTGTTCAGTTGATCTCTTTCCTGGTAAGCCTTCAAGAGCTGAAGTAATTGCTTGAAACTTTTGTTGTTCTTCTTCACTACCTACAGTGTATTAAAATCATGGTCAAGAAAAAAATGTCCTATGATTTTAGCCGGTTGTTCTCAAACATATTTGAATGTAAGCTATAGGTGGATGTTATGCTGGGTCACTATAATATATAGAAATGCTAGAAAGCAAACCAACAACCAAAAACCATAAGAGACCAATGTAGGGTAAAATCTTGAACCTTCAGATATTGGGGCATTAGATGCTGAATTTCTTCATGGGTTGGTCAGAAAATCTTCTTGTTATCTAATTACATAATACATTTGACAAGGATTGAAGCTTCTTGTTATCTAAATGGGAAAGCAAACAGAAAACCTATTACCAACACGCGAATGACGTAAACAAATGCCAAATTCAAATATCGCTGAATCAAAAAAAAACCCCGCCAAAATCACCATAAATGTGGTCTCCAATATTCTTGGCCACGCTACTCAATTCAACATCATCGAACCTATCATTCGCAGGGAAAAGTCCACAATTCCCATGTCTTGACCCTATAATACTCCTCTATTTTCTCCAATCACACTCAAGTAAAACTTTTTTTTCCTGAGAAAAAAAAATTGATCATAAGCAAATAAATTTATAGGGAAAAAAAAATCATTTATCAACCAGAGTAGGGATAATTTTCAAGTAGGAATATGAAAACCCTGGATGGGTTAGTTAGGATTATAGTACTTGAATAAGGCGATTTCAAGGGCATGAAGGAGTGTGGATATGGAGGGCGTCGAAAATATAGACGATGTCATAACCGGTCACCGAGGTGACTCGGCAAGGACGCTGGGCTGACCAAATACCAAGTCTTTCTTTCTCTCTTCACTGGCCGAAAAATATAGCTTAGTCGGGCAAATTTACGACGGCTCGCCTTGGTTTCGTAAATTGGTACCGTGGAAGCTGCCAGACAAAAGAAGATCTCTCTTGGTGAGTCGAACGATTTTGACTTCATACTTAATTAAAGTAAGGATCTGGACGGAACGGTGTTCGAATGGGTTTCTAGGGGTATTGGGAGTGTTGTGAGTATGGAATTTTGAAGTAGAAGAGAGAAGGGGAGGGTTTTGGGGAATTGGAGGTGGAGGTTTGGTAGTTAGGGTTTTGGGAGTGGGAGGTGAAGATGGTGATATCGAGAGGGCGGTTCGGATGGTCTCCATCGCACATACAGCTGCTGACATTGGTGTCGGAGGTGTTCGAGCCTCCGGAGTCACCGTCGCCTTACTTGGAACCAAACGTGGACTCGATTCCGATGGAGGTGGAGGAGGAGATTGAGGAGCCGGAGGAGATCGAGCCCACCCGCGGCTGTCCCTGCTTCCTGCTTTTAAGTGTGCCAATGGGCACGACCGGGTTTGATGGTGACTGATCCTCGCGAAGATTGTTCAAGTGTGGGACGCGGTTCTCATCGAGACGAATTGTTTTGTAGGTCCACAAAGGTAAGTGCTCATTGTGCTTGAGGGAATGGAGGACAAAATTAACGAGCGGGAAAGATCTGTGGATTCTATATACTACTTATGCGGTAGCGGCGATAAGACCTGCGTGTCTATTAGGCTGAAAATAGCAGCGGGCTTAAGACATACGTGCCTAAGACATACATGCCTATTGGGTTCTATCTAGCCGCAGGCTTAAAATAATGTCTCTATTAACCCTATATATAGTAGTGGTTTTTTCATTGTTCCGACTAAAAGTAGGTTGTATGTACTTTTAGCCATGAATTTTGTTGACCCCTACCAAAAGTTTGCTACTATATATCATCTTTTTTGTAGTGTCGTTGGGGATGGAAGTTGAGGAGCACCGGAGTAGGAAGTTGTTGATGTTCTAGCTCTAGGACAAAATTGTAATTAAAGGGATTCCACTTGCAATCTTTGGCTCTCTCAATATTTCCATCAGCAGAAAGATTCATACATCAAGAAGAATTCTGTTATTCTATTATTCATTTTCATTTAAACTTCCTCATTTCGTAAAAGAATGAAGGGTGTGTTTATTTTTATTTTTGAGCTCGTTCACTCTCTCCGTGCAATAGAAAATTAAATTACCTGCACAATATCTTGGTTCTAAAGCCTATTTAAAAAAAAAAAAAGGTCAAAATTTACTTCCATTCTATTCATCCTTCCTTGCCTGAACCAAAACCATTCTAACAACTATGAAATTTTGGTTGTATCTCATATCACAAGTCGCAAAATGAAAGAGAAACTTAGAATATGAAACATTAAAGTAATAATTTATATCCCAAATGATATTCAGAGAGTGATAAACAGACAGACTTTATTAGTCTTGAATCTGGACATAAAATAAAGAGCTGAAATCACAAAAGAAAAGAAGCATTCAAATCAGTAACCATTATTATTTACAACATACCTCTCTCTCCTATTCATGAAAGAATTCTTCATATTCACAATCTCACATCCTGTGTGTTGGGAAATTTTCAAGAAGAGAGAGAAAAAATGATTTTTGCACTACTCACTTAACACCCTTCTCTCTATTTTTATTAAATGCAAATGCCTTTAAATATGCTACAAGAGATAAATCAAAATTAAAATAAATAAAATCCATTAATTATCCTATTCAAAACTAACTTCCATATTTATCACATAGCTAAAAAATCTCAAACAACCTGACTCTCCCACCACAATTAAATAAATAAATAAAAACAAAGGCATTTCCTAATTAATATAGAAATTATTAAAAACTAATCTTTAACCATTCAACATTCCCTTGATTCAAAGTTGCAGAATTTTTTTTTTTTTTCATGGAGCACATCTCTCCATCTTTTCAAATTTGTGAAGCACTTCTCCACCTCATGATGCATCGTTCACCATCTGCCGATGCACTCTTCATCAACCTTCAATACTTCCTTCAATTTGTTTGAAGCATCTTCTCTTCAAAAAATCAATTCGCCATGGAGCACTTCTCTCCAAATTTCTTTTTTTTTTTGGTGCACTTCATCAGCCCCTTCGTGCACTTCTCACCAACTAGAAAAAGTGTTTCTTCAATCACATCAGAACTAGCTGGGTCACGCTCGTTCCCCAGACACGATTTTCGCCGCTTCTCCAGAAGAGCCCAACCAAGTTTGATCTCCCCGCTAAGTAATCGCGGACTTCGTTGTTGTCTCCGGCAAGGGCCTTCCGGCAGCTCTTCTTCCCGGGCCCCGGATTTTTCCATCGAAGCCTCGCCACCGCCACTCTCTCCTCCCTTTCACTTTCGACCCACTGCCATAAACCAAGACCTCTCAAATGAGCTTTCATTTTGACAACCCATATGTGATAATTTTCTGTTGTAAGAGTAGGAGTAGGAGCAGAAAAATTATTTTTTGCCATCAAAATCACTCACAGACCCTCAAGAACTATGGCTCTGATACCATTGTTGGGAAATTTTCAAGAAGAGAGAGAAAAATGATTTTTGCACTACTCACGTAACACCCTTCTCTTCTCTATTTTTATTAAATGCAAATGCCTTTAAATATGCTACAAGAGATAAATCAAAATTAAAATAAATAAAATCCCTTAATTATCCTATTCAAAACTAACTCTCCATATTTATCACATAGCTAAAATCCTCAAACAACCTCGGACTCTCCCACTCACAATTAAATAAATAAATAAAACAAAGTATTTCCTAATTAATAGAAATTATTAAAAAACCAACTTTGAATCATTCTCCAACACTGTGTTCATAGTTAAAATGATAATGTACACTTCTTACTAAGTGTACAGGTGTGTGCATGCATTATTCTTCTTTCCACCTAGTAAAGGCTCTTCACCACTGATCCCCGCCTCAAACGGCTTTCCTTGCTTCAAGCTTCGCTGGTGTTAGAGGCTTCTCACCGGTCTCTTTGAAATTCACCATGATTTCAACAATATCTTCACTCCCCGCCTTCTGAACGGTCCAAGAGTTCTTAAGACTTTACCACACTCGACTACAAGAGCTTTTCCATCTCCACAGATTGACCTCGCTTGCTCACTCATGAGGATTTGTTGGAAAACAAGAATGCCGGCAGATTTAGATTATTCGAGATTAGCATCCATCGCTGCTTAGACAATTAAAGAGGGAAAGAATGGACTCCAAAAAAAAAAAAAAAGAGCATTAAATATAAGGATGGTCAATTGGAACTTGACGAGGACAAAATTTCCCTTCTCAAGAAAATCAATCAAGCTTAAGGCAGAGCCCATTCGGGGCTCCAAAACCAATTATCTAATAAGCCTAGCATTCCCGCACTCGGCCCATTGCCCGATTCAAACCCCAATAGGCCTAAAGAACCTGCTATCTCAAACCAGATATTTAAGCCACTCCGCACTTTAAAACCCGCACTCGCCTAAATCCTCGAGCCCCTCTAGCCAATGCATCGTCACATAAGGTATTCATCCACGAGACTCTTAATTCATTACGTCTCAAGACAATAAATAAGGAAGAATTGACCTTTGATAAGAAAAGTTAAATTTTATCATTAGATTGGTGATATTATCCATTCCAAAATAAAGGAGAATTGGTCTTTGATAAGGAATGAGAGATTCTTCTGCCGACATCACAAGATTATCTTTACAAAAATCAAGAAGAAATTCAAATATAAAAGAAAAACTCCCCACGAGGAAAAGGGAAGCAATTCTAACTGCACCGATTTTCTTCCTCACCTTTTCCATCCTTTTGCCAACTTAAGCATTGGAGAGGTGGCCGGCACACCACCGCCGAATCCCCTTTCTTTTTACAGGTTTACGCCACTAATGCCACAAAGATCAGACGAACCAAGTACCGACAATTAGCGCCGTCTGTGAGAATCGAACAAAAAGTCTCATCGACGACATGAAAGGGCTTGGCTCCGACAGTTATCCGATAGCCCTCCGCCGCCAGTAGTTCTGATGGTTCCCCTCCCCACGTCTGATTCGTCTAACGTAGGTGCAATGACTAGCAACCCAATTATCTAGTCGCCAGAAGATCAATTTCTTCATTGGCGTCAAGATATGGAGAAGAAACATGAGGAGCAAGCGAGACAAATGAAGGAATTACAAGAATGTGCCGGGCAACTGCAGCGTGAAAAAGATCGTCTACTAGCTCAAGTGGAGAAAAGGCGGGATCTAGACGAGAGAGACGCGTAAGATAGTGGTCAAGCAAAGCATCTAGTCATTCGTGATAAAGGAAGCGAGTTCCACCGTGACGCCCCAAACTCAGGTCCGTTTGACTACCAACTCCGCTACGTGAATACAAGTGGATGTCTGGTTACCCGACGCCACTTCGTAAAATCAGCAAGAGTCTCCTTGTACTGGGAGTTTCCACCCAAATACAATACCCGCATGAAACCTATCCTGCTGAGCCCAATATAATCACAACATGAGTAAACGACAACTTGGGCCAATAACCATACTCATCATGATACAACAACTATATCCAATAGTTTCAAAAGAGTTAATCAATTCTCTTTTATACAACACATATATTAAAATTAGAGAATTCTAATACATGTATACAATCACAAAACCAAAGCCACAATCCGACTTTCTTCTAAAATGTGCCTCTATGACGGTCGCCTCCTCGCCGCCCCGCACTGCAAAATATAATATCCCTCGATTGTGGCGTAGCTAATGCTCGCAGTGGAATCAATCTCAAGTGGGCTACTCTCCACCTAAGGCATATGCAATGTCTGTATCAACCATACATTCAAGAAATACATTATCCTACTTGAATGTCTACATGATCAACTCATACCCCAGGCTCATCGACTTCACACCGCCTGCTTCGTATGAGAAATATCTTTTTCAAAACAATTTCTTGTTTTCGAACTACACTACCGAAGTATTTCCAGAAAATACGGGACTACCCTTCGAGGCGAATGTGTTGAGAACCTTCCGAACAAGCCATGGTCCTCATCCGAATGATCTACTGACCGTCTCCTAACCCCATTCTCCTGAAATTCATCCCGTGAAATTCCTTTCAAAAACGTGCTGCTTTTCTTCACTTTTTCCATGTCATGCACTCACCTAATTTCTAGGCTACTCCCAGTTGCATATGAAATGTGCATTATGATGCCATTTCGATAACTCATATAACACATGCAACATATCACCATGCATATATTCACATAATTTAAATCACACAACTTCATGTCATGTAATTCCACACCAATACACCTAAAATTAAATTTCACTCGGGCTAATTATCGCTACCGAGCAATTCCACTTGAATCACTTGACCAAACACATATTTTCACAAAAAACATATTTTGAAAACACTGTTTCGGGAACAGTAAAACCCTAGGTTACTGTTCCTATCAAAACACAAATTATCTGGGCTCACTCTAGAACTCAGATGGGCCGATTCGGCCTCATACACATCAAAGCACACATTTTCACATAAATGCACAAACTAGGAACTCATTATCAGCCCGTGACAAATAATAGATCGGCTCCACATGGGTTTCAAAATCTAACACCCTGCTCCAAGCTTTGGAACCGATCAAACGGCCCCTCACGGCCTCATTCAACCAACATCAAATACACTTGAACTTAAGAATAAAAACCCAAGTAGGAGAAACCCCTACCTCTCGGAGTTTGAGGAAACTCCCTAAATCTGGTATCCACGCGAACCCCTCTCCGCGTAGAGCAGCTCTCCTTCTTGTCCCGAAGACTGCCGACGGTCAGATCGCCCGTATTTCTAGAGAGAATGAAGACTCTCTCTCACTAGAATTTCTCCATGTTTGGCCACTGCATCTCCTCTCCCCAAATTCACGTTTTTGGTCTTCCTTTAATTGGAGAAGACAAGAACTATTTATTATTTTGTCTTCTTGTGACTTAAAATTTCCAAAATGACCATTATGTCCTTCTTTTCTCAGTTTTGACATTCGGCACTATCTTGGCCGTCCATTTTCATAATTTCTCTACTCATTCCACTTATGGCACATGAGTATCGCAGTTATATGTGCGGACTTTCGGCCGCATTGAAAATCGCTTTATCAAGACTTGAACCGCGATGCCTTGAAAAACGTGCCAACTCCGACTGTCTCGGAATTTTACGAAATTTTACATGCTAGCTAGATTTTGCGAGACGACTCCAACGGTGAAATCCGTTTTGTCATCCGAGATCTAGAGAATAAATTCCGGATTTTTAACCGAAATTACAATTTTGTAATCGAAATTACGATTTTGCCATTTTTCCAGAAATTGGAATTTCTCAGGTCTTACACCATCGCCCTCGACGATGTAGATACCTTGGCAAACGAAGAGCTATCCTCAGGTAGTTCGCCAAATTCCTCCCCAGCAAAAAGCAAAAGCAACAAAGATAGATCGCGCCAGAGACACTCACATCACCCTACATTCAGCAATTCTAATGGTGGTACGTTACGCTGGGCAACGAGCCGAGGTCAGAATCAGACAAACGAAGCGCCATGGAACACATTTACTTTACCTACGGGCGCAACGTCCATGCATCTGGTTTACCCCGTCTTCAGAACAGTACATGCCGCCCACAACAGTGATCTGAGGCCCAATGACATACTCTCTTCGCTCCTAAGGCAACACATCCTTGATTACGAGCACCCACAAGGGTTCATCATGCCAGCCTTTGCTATGTTCGATGGCTCCAGCGACCCTTATGAGCACATGCTTCACTACAATCAGGCGATGACTCTGAACGTCAGAAAAGATAACGTGCTGTGTAAAGTCTTCTCGGCTAGTCTCCAAGGATCGGTGCTAGCTTGGTTCCATAGCTCCCGCTGCACTGTTGAATTCGCTCAACGAAAGCTCGGGATTGGGCTCATCTTCCAAGACCTTTGCTCGCCAGCGTAGAAGATGAATATTATTTCTTTGCAGACCATAATAAAGCAAGAAGAGGAAACTCTACGGGACTTCACCAGGAGATTTGGGTAAGCCGTCCAACAGGTAGAAGTTTAAAGCATGGACGCAGTCCTACAGAACTTTAAGAAGAGCTTTGCACTGTCTACTCCGTTTTTCCACTCATTGTCTTTAGACCCGCCGACTATAATGGAAGAGTTGTACAGATGGGCAGGCAAATATTCAACCCTGGAAGATAACATCTGTGCAACAGCTCAAATGGGCCATGATCACAAGTGCTTTGATTGAAACATTGTCGGAGGGAAGAAGCCAATCTCGAGTTCTACTAAGGGCGTGGAAAAATTGGTGTTTAATTCCCCGAGACTGGGTCTTTGTAAGAAGAGGGAGCCCCCAAAGTTCACTCCTTTGAATATCACCTATGAGAGGCTGCTGCCCCTCATTCACGATTCAAATGGCCCACACCAACTGCATTTAACCCTCTTAGAGAAATCCATTCATGGCGACATTATCAAAGGAATCATGGGCAATGGTGACCAATAGGGTGCTAAGCCAAAATACCCGGGTAGAAAGATTGATTAAAGTAGGGCACCTCAGGAGAAACATTAGGGAAGTTGACCACGAGGAAGAATCCGCACTTGCACCAGGCAAAATCACAACCAGCGTAGCCGCACCTCCCGAATCTAGGTTGACTATAAATTGTAGCACCGGGAGGCCGCCGACGACAAGCACTAAATAAACGCCTAACAAAAGAAACTCCTCGTATAGCTATGGTCAAAGCCGGGTGAACGCTGTCCACAAGCTGTGAGTCGGAAGAGACCAAGCCTATAGACGACCCTTACATCCTTTCCAATAAACCTCAATAGGGTAATCAGGGCCCATTACGATGCACTTCAGACTCACCCTTTCAGAGTTAATGGCTTTGATGTGAACAGAGGCGGTAGATCTCGGCAACAAGCCGCAGATGAGTCAGAAGCCGCTTCAACCAGATTAAGCCTCACAAATGCCACCTCAATGACTAATCCTCTCGTTTAACGGCAACAAACTACTCATTAATCGGGAGATATCACACTTCCCGTATGTTGTACGTGACCCAACAAAAGTTTTCTTCGCTGTTACCTAATTCGGGACTATACAATAGCATAGTAGGCAGGGCCTGGCTACACTCGATGAAGGTCGTCCCTTCAACCTATCATTAGATGGTAAGTTATTTAACCAGTGCGGGGCAGGTCGACCTTCTAAGTAGCCTGTTGGCCGCACGGTAATGCTACTAATTATCCATGCGGGAACAGAGAGAGGAAAAAGGTTCATGCGTTCTTCCCCTCGAGGATCGCATTCTCTCATAGCAAAGCATAGTCACGCCTGTGTAGTGCGGAAGAAAAGGATCCGCAATCGGTGGATCCTCTGCAGGCAATAACACCGATCTAGCCGGAAACTCACATATGTTAGCACTGTCACACCCCGAATTCCACCGGTGTGATTTATGTTAACTATTTTACCACCTGATTTTTTTTTTTCACAACTTGAGTCTAAACTCCACTTGGAGTAATCACCTGGAAACGTAAATAAAACACTACCCAGTCTTCAAACATGTACACATATATCTGGGCATGCAGTTAATTCCTCAATGTACCCAAAACTATACACTTACACTTGATCAAAATAACATTTACACAAAGTTCCAGTAAAACTAGTGGCTACACAAGCCAAATATACAATGATCCACAAAAAGATACTAACCGGTCCAAATATACAAAGGTGAATATCCACATAACACTAAATATTCATCAAAATGATGCTCAACCACCAACAAGCTAAGGTCAAGCATACAAACTTCATCCTCAAACCTTACAGTCCAACTTTCATGTCACGCAGCAGGTCTCGTACCTGCATCTAAGGTGGAGGGAAATAATGGGGTGAGTTCGACAACTCAGTAGTGAATCCCATAAATAAGCCATGCTCATAAAAACATTTCAATTTGTATAATTCAAAAATATCTCAAAACATGAGCATTTTACAAATACAAAGTTGATGATGGAAACACATGAATGCGGCACTACCACCATCCAACCCCTTATCGCTGACTCTTTCGGGCTTTCACCCGTGGATCACCAATCATCCTTAACAACGACAAATTGCTAGGACTTACCACCTGTGGATATGCCCACATCCCGTATATCCGTGACCTTTCTCGACTACAACCTGTGTGGACTAGCCACCGTCCCGTGTCCACTACATCAATCCCACTCTCACACGCTCTCATACCCATGTCTGCTTTTTAAAACAATTTCACAAAGCATTCAACCACATGGATATTTAAAAACATCATGTACATGTTAATTCAAAGATTTCCATATATATAAAAATATACATTTATATATCACTAGAAAATCACACAGTCAAAGCACGGAATGGTAAAGAATTCCCACAACATCAAACCACAGACAAAGGTGAGAAGGCTTATAAGATCCCCATTCCTCGATTCAAAACTTAAGCTCCTAAGGAAGTCAAACCGAGGCTACTCCAAAGGATCCGCAGTCAACAAGTCATATGGATTCCTTAGCCTCTCACAATCCGCGTGTCACATAAAAATAACTCAAGTGGTCTATTACTTTATCACCACGACTCACGTATATTCTTATACCTTCCAACATAAACCTTGATCCCTCAAGTGCACTCTCTTACACTTACTAGACTAACATTTAACACCCTGTCAGGTTACACAAACAACACACTTAACATAAAAACACCCTTGTATTTCATTCCATATTACTCATTTGAAGATAAGGTGCTAAGGGTTCTTTTCCAACTTGAATCACCCAATTCGAGCAATCGAAACCGAGATATGTCCTAAAACAACATGTACTTCAATTTGAATAGAATTTTTGGGGTCCAATGCATTACGACCTGGGATTACACATATTTCGTGGATATTTGTGCTCCTTGGAAGTCTAGTTTGCTACAAACCACTTAAATCACTCAATTCGGAGCATAAATGACAAAGTTATGGCCAAAATACTAACATCACATATAATAGAAAAATCCGTACTCTCTTAAATGCCTGCACTTATGATTTTCCTCACTTTTCCATAAAGCTTCAACCAAATCAACCCTTAACACTCAAACACACATCAAAGCCACTCTATTCAACCCAAAACATCTTCCAAACACATCTTAAACAAGAATCTAGTGGTTTTGTCAACCCATCGCTCAACCAATCTAAGGTTGGGATGAAAACCCTGGGCCTTTCAAAAGAGAGAAATCCATGAATCATACCCCTCTATACAAAATCCCCTCAAATCCTTACACAAATAACCAAGGATTAGGGTTTTACCACCCCATATCCTTCAAATCTAAGGTTAGGAGAAGTTTCCCCCAACCAAACCCTAGAAAAAAAGAACCATTTTACAAGAATCAAAACCAAAACCCTTACCTTTTTTGCTCAACTTCTTTCCCTTCTCTCTTTCCTTTCTCCTTTCTTCTTCTTTCTTTCTTCTTCTTCCTCTTTCTCCCTCTCTTCTTTCACGTTTTTTGCCCTAACTTCATTTTGAGCAAAAATGAGAACTATTCCCTTTGCTAGACTAGTTTTGGCCTTATACCCATTTTCGACTTTAAAGTTTCACTAATAGCAATTTAAGCCATTAACTCTTTCTATTTGCATATCACATTCCCAATCTTATACATCAATTCACTAGGACTTTCTCATTAATGACCTGCTGGTCCTCAAGTGGTAAATTCTACCAATTTACTCCGGGCTCTAGTATTAAACCCGGTTTATCGCTTTATTTTCTAAAAAATAATATTTAGCTATTGTAATAATTCCGGTGTTACATTCCTCCCCTTAAAGGAATTTCGCCCCGAAATTAAATCATATTTAACTCAGAAGAGCTCCGGCACCTCTTCACATCCGCTCAAGTTCCCATGTAACTCTTTTCCACTCCATGGTGTTCCCATAACACCTTTACTGGGGAGGAATAACTTTGCTTCGCAACGCGGCTTCGCACATCTAGAATCTTCGGCCGCCCTTCATATTTTCATATTCTCTGTACTGGGCTCAACAACCCAAGATGTGCGAAACATCTGGCTCATACTTTCACAACAAGGAGACGTGGAATACGTCTTGTATACCAAGCAACTACGGCGAAAGAGCTAACTGGTAAGCTACCTCTCCAACTCTTTGGAAAATCTCAAACGGACCAATGTACCTAGGGACCGCCCTTTACCAAAAACGAACACTCCTCATGAGGCGACACCCCGCAAAAACACATGGTCCCTAACCTGAAACTCTAAGGGTCTCCTCCTGTGGTCAGCATAACTTTCCGCTCGCTTAGGCCACAACACTGTCACGGACACCCTTATCTTCTCTGGCTGCTTCGTACTCAACTCTGTAATTAATCAAAGTAGCTCTCCTAATTCAGCCCAAGACAGCGCATCTACACGGCCTCCATAAAGAGCTTCATATGGTGCCATCCCAATACTGCTCTGGAAACTGTTATTATACGCAAACTCAATCAGAGGCAAATGTTCCATCCAACTCCCGAAGCTCAACACACATGCTCCAGTTTCACATCTTCCGAATCTAAATCACTCTCTCGCCTCATTTAAGGTGAAATGTTGTACTAACTTCAATTCTGTTCCAAAGCTGCAAAGACCGCCGACTGGGACGTAAACCTCGAGTCTCTGGTCCGACACAATGGAGAGGTACACCATGCAACCGTAATCTCCCTCACATACAACTTCGCCAAAGTAAGAATAGAGCCAAGGGTCCTTATTGCTAAGAAATGTGTTGATTTTAGTCAACCGGTCAACAACCACCAAACACCATCTTTACCCCGGGTGAGTCTGGGCAAACCGGCCACGAAGTCCATCGTCACATGATCCCATTTCCATTCCGCGATCGTAAATCGCTGCAATGAAATTAGCCGGGTCTCTCGGTGTCTAACTTTCACTTGCTGGGCACATCAAACACTTGGAGACGAAACTCGCTACGTCTCTCTTAATCCCATGCCACCAAAATTGGCGCCTCAAGTCATGGTACATCTTTGTCTCACCAGGATGTACCGTGAACCGAGAGTGATGAGCTTCCCTCATCACCTCCTCTCTCAACTGTGCATCATCCAGCATTAAAACAACTGGCTGAGGAAATAGATTCCTCTATTTGCATGAATGCTCCACCCTTCCAGTGCATCACCGCCTACCACTTGTGAGCGTGTGCCCTAGTTTCTTTCACCCTCCAGCCTCGATGACTCTTAGTAAATCATCGAGCTACCAACGTATAAAACATGCCTTAGTCTATCCCCATCAAAGCACGGGTGGAACTCGCTGATGTAATCATACATCTTCCACTCATAAGCCATCAAACCCGAAAGGATGCTCCTTGATTTTCTACTCAAGGCATCAGCAACCACATTTGCTTTACCTGGATGGTATTGTAAAGAAAAGTCAAAGTCCTCAAGTGTCTCCATCCATCTTCTCTGCTTGGCATTCAAATCTCTCTGAGTAAAGATATATTTCAAACTCTTGTGGTCGAAGAACACTTCCAAACTTCGACCATACAAGTAGTGCCTCCATAACTTTAGGGCAAACACCACTGCAGCAAGCTCTAAATCATGCGTGGGGTAATTCTCTTCATGTTTCTTCAATTACCTAGAGGCATAGGCAAACACTCGACCTTTTTGCATAAGTACACACCCCAAGCCAACTCTCGAGGCATCACAGAAAACAATATACTTTTCCCCACTCACCGAGAATCAACACCGCTGTAGTCAATCTCTTTCACTCCTGAGCGACTCTCACACTTGTCATTCCAAATTAAAGCTCACCCCTTGGCGGTCGCCCACCTGTGGACATGCAATCCGGGAGAAGTTCAATAAACCGACGGTAATAACCAGCCAACCCGAGAAAGCTACGTATCTCAAAGACACTCTTAGGTCGCTCCCACCGCATCACGACCTCAACCTTTGCCGGATCCACTGAAATACCTTCCTTAGACACCATGTAATTTAGAATTGGATTTCTTGTAAACTGTAAATCACACACTTCTTCCAGCTTCGGGCATACAATTGATTCTCTCGCACTGTGAGCGCTAACCCGTAAATGTTGCTCATGCTCACCGACCCTTGAATATATCAGATGTCGCCCTCAAACACTACCACAACCGATCCAAATACGCACGATATATCCTATTCATCATATCCATAAAGGCATTGAGCATTAGTCAATCCAAAAGGCATGACAACAAACTCAAGTGTCCATACCGTGGCGGGTGCAATTTTTGGCAGGATGTCTCGAGTCCCGTGACTTAACCTGATGATACCTTATCTTAAATCACTCTCGAGAAGCAACAAGCCCCGGCTCAATCGATCAAACAAATCCTCAATGCGCCGAAGGGTACTTGTTCTTCACACCGCACTCTATTGAACTTCCTAAGAATCCACACACAACCGTAGCACCTCGTCTTCTTTCACGAATACCGGAGCACCCTGCTGGGAGGTACTCGGTCGGATGAACCCCTTTACCCCGCACTCATAGCCAGGTTCAACTCCTTAAGCTCAACCTGAGCCATCCCAATGGAGCCATCGAAATGGGATCAGACGGATACAAATCGATGGAGAAATCCATCTCTATGGGAGGTAATCCCGCAATCATCAGGAAATACGCCAAGAAATCACACACACTTCGTGAAATAATCCATCGCCACCTTCCTTTTAATCTCCCTCGCATAGTAAAAGGAGAAGTGTCGACCCCCCATTCTTCCCAACCACTCTGCTCTCCATCTCTATCAACCTACGAGTCACCACCCCTCGACCGCATAGAAGTCGACACGTGACCCACAAACTAATCCGAAGGTCACCTTCTTCGAAAAACAACAGGACCGCATGATGTATAACTGGCATTCCCACAATCACGGGCCAAACACTATCATATGTGGGAGTGTTTCAATCACGATTTCGTATCCCCCAACATTCACACAACCACGTGATCCCCACTTAGTTTCCATCACGCCACCCATAGGTGTCTCAACAAATGCCGGACAAGAGAGGTGTAAATCTCTAAGTCCAAAATAGAAGCAAAAGAAGTAGACATAAATGAACGGGATGCACCCAAATCAAACAACACATTAGGCTCATGATTTGAGTTAAGTAAATTGAAAGAATGTGAAAATGCATATTTTTATATGATCAATGATTTGTAAAGTGAAAGCATGTGAGAATGAATAAGCATGAGTATAGTGATATAAAAGGCATGGTTTTATGATAAATGCATGTCATGTTAAATTGAAAATTGGAATAGAACTGTATAGAACCACTAAACATGAAAATTCTTAGCGTGTAGTTTTTATCTATGTGCAGGTTTCGAGTAAGCATGAAAGAAGGCAAGATCAAGAAGCACATAATCATAGAGAAAGTTGCAGTGTATAAGTATATACCCCGTCATATGCATATCATTTCTTTTGAACATATAATATTTTGCGAACAAAAGAGTTAAACTCTGAACTATTGTTTTGTGTATCATTTTTCAAATGATAGATACGCCATTTTGTAAACGAATTGTATAAGAGTAAATGTTTATGGGCCTATCATTTGAAAATACTTTCACATAATTGAAAACCCTAAAACGAAATGACATAAATAAAATGTTTTGATAAGATAAATGAAAACGGTCAGAGTAAACCGGGCTCCGGTTCGAATCCGCCCTTCAGGTCGGGCCAAGGATTCGGGTCGCGAAACTTTTACAAAAAAAAAAAAAAAAAAAAAGAAAAAAAAACAAATGAAAAAAAACAAAAAGAATTAAACGAGCATCCTGAACGGCGATCCGCCAATCGGGTCGGACCTAAAGGTGCATACAGGCTAAGTGGCAAGAGGTGCAAGGCCAAGATGTGAGAGGCATTGTAGTATGACCCAGAGATTCGACACGTACCTGCCATCAGAGATTTTATGAACCGTTTTGGGGTCGCAATCCTCTAGCTCGAAGCCATAAGCACTGACATTGTCTTATAGGCCGTAAAGTAAGCCATCCGTCCTAACACCCAATTCTTGGATTTTCTTTCGTTGCATCCCCCTGTGACTATAGACGAGATGTTTTAGAGAGGAAACTAATATGCCATGCTCGAGGACGATACGATCCCTGCAACCAAATGAACAGTGGCCATAACGGCAGAGTCCAGGCACTATGGAGGAAGCAAGGAAAAAAGAGGTCGAGAGGGCCAAGATAGGAGAGGCACACATGAATATAGAGATTCGAGACTAACTACCATCATAAAGGTATTTAGAGGACGGGAGAACGAAATAATGAGAATCCAAGCGAGTTTAATTTTAACATACATAGGTCAAGTTGCCACCTTCTAAATTCCTCCTGATTGTTAAGTCTTTGGAGGGATTCGAATGGTCAAAACCACAGAGGAGTGATTCAGATAGAAGAGACAAATCCAGATACTGCGAATACCACAAGGATGTCGGACATCGGACTAATGAATGTTATCGACTCCGAAGGTTGTTAAATTTCTTGGCTAGAAGAGGACATCTTGGGGAATACATTGAGGAGACGGTCTCAACCAAATTTAGATAAGCTGCAAGGACCCCTCGATCATTAACACCTACAACTCTTGACTAGTGAGCGATACAATCCTCATCAGCACGACGACCCTTAGAATCCAAGGTCAGCTGCACTTGGGTACCTTGGTCGTCGAAATTCATTACAGCTTCGCCTTAAGCAGCATCCGACCAATTGATGGAATCATTGCATTCTCTGAGTCCTTGCAAAAATTATCTAAATGATGCCTGCCCAAAAAATACATTCCCCCTCCCACACATTGATCAGATAGTAGATGCCACCGTAGGGCAAGAACTGTTATCTTTTTTAGATGCATACTCGGGCTATAATAAGATTTTGATATTACCCCGCTGGTAAATACAAATATCTATAATAACCCATCATGAATTGTTATAATGTCATGCCTTTGGTCTTAAGAATGCTCCGTGGGCAACTTACTGCTGAATGATGTCTCGCACATACGAACCCCTCGTTGGGAAAGCAGGCAGCCATACCGACAACATGCTAGTCAAATCAAAAGTCTCGCGATGACCATCTAACCCACTTACGAAGCTTTTCAAATAATGAGATTGCAAGACCTCTTGTCCAAGTGGATGCGCTTCCCTTCGATCTCCTCCCTCGAAGTCAGTCTCTCCTGAACACGTGAATGGTTTACCGGTCGAAACCGCCTCTATGAGGCTAGTAAGTTCGTCATGTAACTTAGGGCACCACCTCCACAAGTGTCCTGTCGCACCACACTCATAACATGTCCGGGGCCCCATGTCCCCAACTCATCCCACTGATGTCCCACATATGGCACCTCGATCGCACCCATCAGCCCACCCGGCTGAGCTCAGCCGGTCTGAGCACCCAGCCCTACTACACCAGGCTCATGCCACCACCTCACTATAGGTGAGAAGCATAAAAGGAGCTACCCGAGTCCAATGTTCACCGCACCCTCTTGAAACCTGCTCGGGCTCTCATCCGCCTCCCTTACCACCATATGTCAGGCATACCGATAACAAAGTAAATCGGGAAGCATACTACATCGTCATACCCCGCTATAGCACAAACTCCGATCTCTTCTTTCTCCTCATGGCCTCAAGAAAGTACTTGGCCAGGAGTAACTCCTTGAACTGAGTCCACCCCATGTGTGGCACATCATGGGTGCTCTTAACTATATCCCAATTAACTCCGTCGCTCGTCCCTCAACATAAAGGAGGCTAGAGATACTCTCCGCCTCCCCGTGGACTTCCAAGACATCCAATCTTCTTCTACTCCCTTTTATCCAATGCTCTCAAATTCTCATGAAGTTGATACCACCCCGAAACACCGGGGAACAAGTACCTTGGAAACTTGATCACCCGCAATATCCATCTTCTTCGAATGACCCTAGAGGTAACGCTACCCTCTTCCAAATTGGCCCTTCGCACTGTGAAGAGGATCTCACAAAGTTGTCTCCATCCTTGGTCGTCCACTCCTTCTTCCTCTAATCATTGTCTATAAATATGGAAAAAGACAATTAGTTATCACAATGTCATGGTACAAGAGCCAATAATAACTCAAGGGTTCTCAACATCAAATTTTCATAGATATGCAATCTTTACAGCTATTGACGTATCTTACCCGACATTCAGTACGCTTGGGCGCTTGTATAAGAATAACTATTACACACTAACAACAATTCATGGAAAATCCATACAAGCACATTATAATATCTTAAACTCATATATCATGCTTACAATCACACCAACATGTTATCACATAGTCTCATGTAAACATGTTATCTTTTTTAAATACCCTTAATGTTGTCACCGCTGGGAAGCCTTATACCATATATGAAATCATATCATCCCTTATCAAAGACAAATCCTAGCCCTAAAAACCCAAGCTCCCATGATCATATTTAAAGTGTGCCTAGGAACTTTTGTATCTATTGAATTTTCCCTTTAATCTCCCAAGGATTTATCCCTTAGCCTGATAATTAACTTGTCACACCCCGAATTCCACCTCCTAAGATTTATGTTAACTATTTTACCACCCGATTTTTTCTTACAACTCGAGTCTAAACCTACTTGGAGTAATCAATTGAAACGAAATAAAACACTACTCCAGGTTCCAAACAAACACACATATCGGTACAAAGTTAATCTCAATGTACCCAAAACTATACACTTACACTTGATCAAAATAACATTTACAATAAAGTTCCAAAACTAAGGGCTATGGCCAAAGCCAAATATACAATGATCCACAAAGATACTAACTCGTCCAAATATACAAGCAGGAATATCCATAACACTAAATATTCATCATCAAAATGTATGCCCAACCACCAACAAGCTAAGGTTGGCATACAAACTTCTCATCCTCAAACCCCGCAGTCCAACTTTCATGTCACGGCGGTCTCGCACTGCATCTAAAGGTGAGAAATAATGGGTGAGTTCGACAACTCAATAGTGAACTCCACATGTCATGCTCATAAAAACATTTCAATTTATACACAATTCAAAAAAATATCCAAAACATGAGCATTTTACAAATACTAGGTTGATGACACATGAATGCACACTACCACACCATCCCAACAACAACGACAAATTGTCGGGATTAACACTCTGTGATAGTGCAGACCTTTAGGAACAAAAATTAGCTTTCAGGGACTTACTCACCCAGGGATATGCCCACATCCCGTGTATATGTGACCTTTCTCTGGGACTACAACCTGTGGATCTTAGTCATCATCCCGTGTCCACTACATCAACTTAGGACTCTCACACAATCTCATAAATCGATGTCATGCTTTAAAACAATTTCACAAAGTATCTAACCAAATGGATATTTAAAAAACATCATGTACCTGTTAATTCAAAGATTTCCATATATATAAAAACATAGATTTATATCACTAGAAAATCACAGCTACTAAAGAATGGAATGTAGAAAATTCCCACAACATCAAACCACGTGACAAGGTGAGAAGGTTATAAGATCTCTACCTTCCTTGGATTCAAAAATCCCAAGTCTCCCAAGGAGTCAAAACCTCAGGCTACTCCAAAGGATCCGCAAATGTCAGCAGATTCCTAGCCTCGCAACCATGCCTTCGCATAAAAATTACCAAGTATTCACATTTATCACCACTGACTCACATATATTCTTATACCTTCCAACATAAACCTTGATCCCTCAAGTGCACTCTCTTACAATTTACTAGGATCAACATTTAACACTTCTTTATTGTGGTTACACAAAATACACCAACACAAACACTTCTTGTGTTTCATTCCATATTACTCATTTGAAGATAAGGTGCTAAGGGTTCTTTTCCAACTTGAATCACCCAATCCAGAGCACCGAAACTCGAGATATGTCCTAAACAACATAGTCCCACTTTGAATGAATTTTGGGGTCTAATGGGTTACTTAATTAATAACATATTTCAGGGATATTTGTGCTCCTTGAAGTCTAGTTTACATAGCCACTTGAATCACTCAATTCAGAATATAAATGACCAAGTTATGGTCAAAATACTAACACTGGGCCATAATAGAAAAATCCAGCCCTCTAAAATGCCCAGAATTTATGATTTCCCCCACTTTTTCCATAAGTTTCCAACCAAATCAACCCCAATACTCAAAACACACATCAAAGTTTCACTCTATTCAACCCAAAACATCTCCAAAAACACATCTTAAAATAAGAATCTAGATTTCACAATTCATAACTCAACCAATCTAAGGTTATGATGAAATCCTAGCTTTCAAAAAAGAGAGTAAATCCATGAATCATACCCTCTATACAAAATCCCCCAAATCCTTACACAAATAACCAAGGATTTAGGCTTTACCACCCCATATGCTTCAAATTCAGGCTAGAGAAGTTTCCAACCAAACCCTAGAAAAAGAACTATTTATACAATCAAACCAAAAACCCTTACCTTTTTGGCTAAATCTCCTTCTTCTTTCCTTTCTCCTTCTTCTTATTCTTCTTCTTCCTTCTCCTCTCTTCTTCACGTTTTTGCCCTAACTCTATTTGAGCAAAAATGAGAACTATCCCTTTTGCTAGACTAGTTTTAGTCTTATACCCATTTTTGACTTTAAAGTTTCACTAATAGCAATTTAAGCCATTAACTCTTTCTATTTGCATATCACATTCCCAATCTTATACATTGACCACTAGACTTTCTCATTAATGACCCATGATCTCAAGTGGTAATTACTCTGTCTACTCTTACCTAGTATTAAACCCGGGTCTATCGTTTTATTTTCGGAAAAATAATATTTAGCTATTGTAATAATTCCGGGTGTTACAAGCACTTTGTTATCCAGCGAAGAAAAAGAACAGTTACGACACATATTGTTGAGGAACGAGGATATATTCTCTTGGAGTCACTCAAACATGGCCGGGATAGACCCAACATTGACCTCTCATAAACTAAATGTGATTGCCACAGCAAAGTTAGTGAGCAAAATATACTGCAACCCATCATTATCTATTATTCAACAGATTGACAACTCACTGAGTCACAAGTGGCTTATCACAAAGGTGAAGTATCCCAAATGGCTTGCAAGTGTAGTCGTCCCGAAGAAGGGAGGTAAATGGAGGGTATACGTGGACTACACGGACCTCAACGAAGCATGCCCAAAAGACAACTTCCCCCTGCCACAAATAGATCAGATCGTTGATGCCTTTATCGGGCATGGGATGTTGTCGTTACTAGACGCCTTCTCCGACTATCACCAGATTCCAATGCACCCACCCGATGCAGAGAAAACGGCCTTCATTACGCCACATGGGCTATACTGCTACAACGTGATGCCCTTTGGTTTGAAGAATGTCAGGGCAACCTATCAGAGACTGGTGACCAAGATATTTCGGCCACTGATTGGCAGAACGATGGAAGTCTATATTGATGATATGCTTATCAAGACCAAAGAACGCCTCAATCATACGAAGCACCTGCAAGAAACTTTTGAGCTCTATGCATGAATGGTATGAATCTCAATCCCCTAAAGTGTGCGTTTGGAGCCGGCCTCGTAAATCTGTGGCTTCAGACGTAGGGATAGAAGCTAACTTACTAACTCGTACTATGGAATCTCACCCTCCTATCACCAAAAGGAGGCAAAGAACCGACCGGCCTAAGAAGGCCTTTGGGGCGATTCATCTCCGCTTACGTGACCGATTAAAAGCCTTTTTCACCACCGAAGGGACAAGCGTGTCGACAGATATAGAATGCCACTGCACTTTTATAGCACCAAAACTGTCTCACCGAATCGCCCATCCTCGGGCAAATTTCAGACGTGAAACGCCTTCCTTTACTTAGTCGCTTATGATGTTTCGGGCAAGTGTAGCTTTATTCAAAGAAGATGCAATCAAAGCGAACCCGATATACTCCCTTCTCGAGCAGCAAAATTCCGCCTCAAGGTGGCCGCCAAAAAACTCCGCCTCTACTTCCAGGCGCACCCCATCACTGTGCTCATCAACCTCCCTCTGGGAAGCACTATACATAAGCCCTGCTTATCAGGGTGAATAGCTCGGTGGGTAATCGAACTAAGTGAGTTCAACATTCAATTTAAACCCCCGGTAGTCGTAAGGACAGCACTGGCCGACTTAGTGTAGACTCCTCAACAAGAGATGAACCAAACAACCCCGGCTAGGACTCAATGATGGTGCATCAAGACAAACGGGAGCCGGCTTGGGGCTGCAACTTAAAGCCCCAACCGGAGAAGTCATAGAGCAAGCCATACAACTGAATTTCCCCGCTTCTAACAACGAAGTAGAATATGAAGCAATCATAGCCGGGCTCGACTTAACAATCTCCGTGTCCTCAGAAAAAATTGTCATAAGAAGTGACTCTCAATTGGTGGTCGGGCAAGTAAACGGAGAGTATGAGATAAAAGATTAGTGTATGGCCAAGTATGTGAGTTTGATCAACCTACGATTGGGGAATTTTGCGACTTAGCGATTAGAGCATGTCCCGAGAAGTTCTAATGAATAGGCGGACGCTCTGGCTACCGTAGCTGCATCCCTTATGATAAAAGTGATTCATGCCACAGTAGGGGTGCCGAAATCAACAATATTTGTAAACCTAATTCTCCTATCATTAGCAAAGCTACTCACAAAGATAAAGGGTTCAGTATTCGAACTCGGGATGGGTTTTCTCGTAAATGATTTATTCATTAAAAGGTGAATTGCAATTTGATCTTAAGGTTTGGTTAAAAGTTGATTGAAATAGCTTAGACTGAAAATAACTGAACTAAAAAAAAATATGAAAAAGAACTCCTCAAGCATCTGCCATCAATAGGTCCCAGCAATGAGAGGGGCCCGTCCTTTTTCCTCTCGTTGGGGAAGCATGACATATAGTCATTTCCTAACTGATCTTTATTTGGCTATCAAAACTAAACCCTAATAATTTTCCTTTTGAAATATAGCATTAATTAGACATAAATGTTCCCGGGCCGTGAAAAGCTATCTCCTAAAAATCTACCCTACATTAACTAATAAATGACAACTAATGAATATCAGTGGATCTATTAATAAGCATTCATTGAGCCCTAAAAGCTTGCCAAATACAAGTTAACCATGTGCTACCAAAGGGATTTGAAACATATAATGAGAACCATAAATATCCAGAATGTCAGATTAAATATGATAAGATTAATATTTTACCCCCGTAACCCCGTCACTCTCCTCTTTCAAGGATGGGGGAGTTTAGCTAACCATCCTCCAAGGATGATTAAAACCAAGAAAATAAACTAAATGAAAAGCAAAAGAAAAAGGATACAAGAAATACAAGAAAAGAAAAGAAAAGATAACTTACTGTGTTTTGATTTTCTACCAAAGCCAAGTTTCACCACCAAAAGCAGAGCAATTCTCCACAACATTGGAGCTTATATGTATTTTTCCTTAGGTAGTACCATCATGCCTCAAAAAGGCATTAAACAAGGAGGGCAAAAGTGGAAAAGGAGAAAATAAAGCTGTGCTGTCAACAAAAGTGAGAGGACAATTAGCACAAGCCAACATTTTCGCATCCTCGGGTGTGAAATTTCTTAGTTCGTTTCTTCTTCCATTCCTCTTCTCGTCCTCTTCCTGCCTCCCGATTTCTAATCAGAAGCTACGGTTCTGATTCCTCGCGGCTTGGATTTCGATTCAACAAATTTGGCATTAAAATCTTGCAAAAACAACAAAATTAGTCACAAATGCGACAAAGAATAGTCAATCTTAATGTGCAAATCGGGTTAATTCGGTTGATTAGTACACAAAAAGCGCTCAAAACCTACAATAAATAGGGCTCAACATAGCACTTTTTAGGCACTAATCACTCCCCCCAACATGCACATTGCTAGTCCCTTAGCAATGAATAAAAGAAAGAAAGAAATAAAGAGCAAACAAGATAATAACAAATTTGTGTTCTCAAAAATGATATTTCAAAAAGTATGTAGATGAGTAATGCTTACCCCTCAATGAGAAGCACTGAAACCCTGCCCAATAACCATCTTGAGAGAATGAATGTCATACATAATTGAAAGTATCAAAAGAGCCTCCCTTCTCGGGCTGGAATCCACTAGAAACTTCCACCAAAATCTAAGTGTTTGGTTTGATCATCTCTCAACAATAAGCTGCTAAACTACACTCTCCCCTCAACCAAGCCACTGCCTCCACCTAGGACTAACCAACCTAAATAGATCAGGATCCACTCTTATTCCACAACTCTTTTTACGTTGTAGGGGTGCAATGCTGAGGAATCGACTTCACCAAAGTCCATGTAACGGGGATTCACCGATGACTCCCAACCAATTAAGGCTTTGAAGATTGTCATGCGGTCTTTCGACACTTCCTTCGTGTTTCACCCCGGGACTCAATGATTTCAAACCCACACCTACAACTCGCTAAACTTCACCCATCTACCCGTAGCGAGCACTAAGTTCCAAGTGGACTCCCAACCAGTCGCTTAGGAACCGGCTTTAAAGGCTTTCACATATACCCCTCGACCGTGCTCGCTTCAAGGCAAAGCGCTTAATTTTCTTCTTTTTCTTTCTTTTCATTTTTCTTTCTTTTTATCTTCTTTATTTTTGGGAGACTCATCAGCCTTCTCTTCCTGGGGTTCTTAATCTATTAAAGGTAGTAAATGAAACTAGGCTAGGTTTTTGCAAGGCTTAAGGGTTAGGCAGTTCTTCAGCCTATTGTTGAAACCTAATGTGCATAGTGTGTTAGCAGAGGAAGAAAGGTCTGAGCAACAAGAATTCAAACTAATCATCCAATTAACTAGGCATGGAATCAATCTAACATCAATGTGGATTGACAAAATTTCAATTTTTTCAAACCTGGGTAAGTAGTAAACACAAAAAACAGAATTTTAAACCTGTAAGTGTGAGCTAAAAGTATGTATATCAAAATAAATAAGTATAGTTTCAGCTTTTCAAAAACAACTACTGTTTTCACAAACAAGTCAAAAGCAAGCCATTGACACACAAAATGGGCTTGCCTAAATAAAGAACAAAAATAGAATAGTAAAGCTAATTTCCTTTCAAGCACTTTCCCCCCAACCGAATGTCACATTGTCCTCAATGGGGCTTGAATTGGAAAACTAGAGAAGGAAGTGATACCTCCTCAGTGGTGTGTAGCTGGTGGAAGGTTATCCCCATCCGAGGCAGCCCAGGTGTCAGAGGGAAACCGCCGCCGCCGCTGTGCCCGAGTGGGTACTGATGGTGGAATAGGAGGCAGGCCCAGGTGACCTTGCAACTGCACGAGGATGGCGTGGTTTTGTGCGACGGCGGCCTCTATACGTGCCATCCTCTCTGCTAAAGTTGTATGGGCAGCCGAAAACGATGCTGACGTGGCTAAAAAGGAGCGAACTGCATCCATAATGGCAAGAAAATCCGGAGCAGATATGGAAATAAGGATGGGGTGCAATAATGGCTAGGTCCTTCCGTGGGGCCGGAGGTACAGGGATCGCAGTGGTTACCGAACTCGCTTCATGATGCACCGAGGGTGCTCTATATCTTATGCTGGATGGTTAACCGCTATGCCCTTAGCTCCAACGTGAGGTGAGAGGTGGTGAGTCAGGGGCAGACGTGGCCACCTGTCAATAGTAAGGATGTCCTGGCAAACTCGGTGGCACTCCAATCGAGGTTCCTCAGGAAAACCCAAATGCTTTAATATTCGCCAGCGCCAAGTAAATGTGAGGTATGGCCTCACTGTGGCCGTTTCGGCTATGAACTTTGGCTCCCTCAGCGGAATATGATGTCATCAAAAGCTCGCCAGGCTGAACCAATAACCTCATAAATGCGTGATAGAGCTCCGTGATAGCTCCTTCACCGCACAAGATGAAAGATGTTAGATCGCAGCATGTGGGTCAATAAGGAGCATGCCTCTATAAGTCGCTCCGAAGAGAATAATAGACCCAACCCGCACCGGATATAATCGCGAACCATCTCCCACTAGACGAGGTGTGGGCCAGCTGTACCGTAATTAACCGGAAGCATCGGGGAGCAGTGGAAATGGAATGCGGCTGCAATATCGGCGGCTTGAAGTGTCCCCTCACGGCCATCAATCGAGAAGTGGATAATGTATGACGCAGGTACTGGATGTCATGGTATGGAAGAACTCCAATGACCACCCGGGGTAGAAGAACTCGGCGCATACCATAAAAAGCCCCAGGAGTACCGACTTCCTCATGGAATCCCTAAGTCGGATCTCGCAAAGCAAAGCTGCACATCATAATATATCCCGCGAAGAAAATTCTTTAGTAATCGCAATTTGAATTGCCTATAATGGGGCCACAATGAAAGAGGGCGCCCTGGGATGATAGCTGTGGGAGAGATCCTGGTTGTCAATGCACCGGTCCCTGGGACATGTGGCGACCTGGGTCTCGTGGAGCTCGAGCCGGATGATCTCCGCCCTGCTCCCATGCTCCTGCCCTCGCGGTCGCACCCGTGAGGCACAGGAGCGCCAGTGAACTGGAGCTGTGGTGTGCTACATTGGGGTCAGTAGGAGGAAAGCTCCAAGCCCTCGGGCAGGGGTGGAGAGGAAGGTCGTGACCCGAGGCTCGAAATCGTGATCCTCCCTGGTCCTTGCCATTCCCTGCCAAAGGAGGAGATGGAGAGGGTGGAGGGATTACTGTGCCACCCATTACCGAGTACCAAAAACTTGTAAGAATGTGCAAGAGAAAATGAAAATAATAATAATAATAATATATATATATATATATATATATATATATATATATATATATATATATATATAAAATTAGCAAACAAAATTAAACTAAAATTTGGAGTTATCACTCCTCTCGTAGCCGCTTGAATTCAAGCAGGGTCAAGGAGGGAATCTCCTCCTGTTTGCAATGTGTCAGGCAAAGATGTGGCTTCACTCTCTCGCCCATCGACCTCGAACACTCTATTATCCTTCGGTCGGGCGCAAATCTACCGAGCCATATCGTATGCCCGATGAATGATGAATGGTCCAACGACCGATTTAAGTTTGCCCTAAAATGTGGAGCTCGAGTCGAGTAGGACTTGGTCCCTCCTTCGGTCATGTTCTGCATGTTATCATCCGATCGCATCTTATCTCTTCCTTCAGCAATCCAGTTCATATACATCATTTCGTAGTTCCTCCAACTCATTGAGATCAAGGAATCTTTCGAGTCCGAATCTCTACTTAAATCCATGTTCGCCTCGATCGCCCACCATGCTTTCAGACGATTTCCACTAGAAGATGGCATGCTCCGCCATAGACCAAAACGAGATATGGGACATTCCAAGAATCGCTTTCTGAAGTTGTTCAGAGCCCACAAAGGAATCGGGGCAATTTGAGGGACCAATCTTTTCTGTTGTTGTTCACCACCTTCATTAGAATGGTCTTTATCTCCTATCGGGCAAGCTCTACTTGACCACCGGTTCGAGGATGGTAAGGGGTAGCCACTTTGTGTTTAAATTAATTACATTTAGCCATGAGGTTTCAAAGGTTTGTTACGTATGTGAACCCCCATCACTACAATGGCTTCTGCACCCTAAACCTCGAAAAGATGTTTCTTTCAAGAATTGAGCACCACCCCGTGGTCATTGGTTTTCGCAGGATTGCCTCAACCCATTTAGATAGTCTACCCCCTCACCAATATGTATGCATGTCCATAAGACGTAGTGGAAAAAGGTCCCATGAAATCAATGCCCCAAACATCAAATGAAATTTCTAATTACTAAAATCGGGTTTAGGCATCATATGATCTACGAGACAATTTCCCGAGCCTTCGCATCTATCATGCACTGCACATGTAACAATCTGAATTATTACAATAGCTAAATATTATTTTTCCGTAATAAAACGATAGACCGTTTAATACTGCAGCCAAGGGTAAATTGGTAAATTTACCACTCGAACCCTTTTGGGTCATTAATGAGAAAGTCTAGTGGCCAGTCAATGTATAAGATCGGGAATGTGATATGCAAATAGAAAGAGTTAATGGCTTAAATCGCTATTTTCAAGTGAAACTTTTAAAGTCAAAATGTGTGCTAAGACTAAAACTAGTTCAGCAAAAGAGATAGTTCTCATTTTTACCTCAAATAGAGTTAGCAAAAAAACATAGTTGAAGAGAGGAGAAGAAGGTAAAGAAGAAGAAGAAGAAGAGTATGAAGGAGAAAAGGAAGAGAAGGAAAGAGGACTGGAGCCAAAAGGTAAGGGTTTGGTTTGATTCTTGTAAAATGGTTCTTTCTAGGTTTGTCAGGGAACTTCTCCTAACCCTAGATTTGAAGGATATGGGGTGGTGTAAAACCTCTAACTTCGCTATTATTTGTGTAAGGATTTGAGGGATTTTGTATGTGAGGGGGTATGATTCGTTTGATTTCTCTTTTCAAAGCTGTGGTTTCATCCTAACCTGTATCGCTGAGTGATGGGGCTGGCAAAACCCTAGATTCTTGTTTAAGATGTGTTTTGGAAGATGTTTAGTTGAATAGAGTGGCTTTGATGTGTGTTTGAGGTCGCTGGGATTTGGTTGGAAACTTATGGAAAAAGTGAGGAAAAATCATAAAATTGGGCATTTTAGAGGCTGGATTTTTCATTATGGCTCAAGCAGTTAGTATTTTTGCCATAACTTTGTCATTTCCGTCCGAATTGAGTGATTCATATGTAAATCCAGGGGACTTCAAAGAGCACAAATATCCCTGAAATATGTGTGTCCAAATTCGTAACCCATTGAACCCCAAAATTCATTCAAAGCTAGGCTATGTCAAGCTTAGGACATATCTCGAAATGCAGGTCTCGAATCAAGTGGATTCCAGCTAGAAAAGAACCCCTAGCACCTTATCTTCAAATGAGTAATATGGAGATAGGAATATGTAAGAGAGGTGTTTTGTGTTGAATGTGTGTTTGTGTAACCCTAATAAGGGAAGCCAAATGTCGATCCTAGTAAGTGTAAGAGAGAGTGCACTCGGGGATCAAGGTTTGTGTTAGAAGGTATAAGAATATATGGAGCTCCAGGTGATAAAGTAATGCACCACTGAGTACCTTTACGTAGATACCGACGTAGAGGCTATAAATCTTATAATTTGTTATTTGGTGCATCTCTGGGAAAGAGTTTCAGTTTGACTTCCTCGAGACTCATGGATTTTGAATCCAAGGAAGGTAGGGGATCTCTATAACCTTCTCCCGCTTTGTACCGTGTGGGTTCGCTGTTGTGGGGAATTCCACTCACCCGTGCTTTGACTGTGGTGATTTCTCAAAGTGATATATAAATGTATATTTTTATATATATGGAAATCTTGAATTAACTCTGAGACATGATGTTTTTAAATATCCATGTGGTTGAATGCTTTGTGAAATTGTTTTAAAGCATGACATGGCTATGAGACTATGGAGAGTCCTGGATTGATAGTGACACAGACAAATGACTAGTCCCCGGGTTGTAGTCCTGCAGTTGTCACGCGTATATACTTGATGTGGGCATATCCTGTGGTAAGTCCCACAAATTGTCAAGAAATTCGGGATGATCGGGCACCCCCGGGTGAAAGCCTAAAAGAGTCACCGATGAGGGGCCGAGATGGTGGTGTACTGTATCTACGTGTTTCATCATCAACCTATTATTTGTAAATGCCTATGTTTTGTGATATTTTGAATTATTTATAAATTGAAATTTTTTTATGAGCATGGCTCGTTATGGGATTCACCACCGAAGCCATCGAACTCACTCCCATTATTTCCTCCACCTTGGGGATGCAGGTGACGGTGACCTAATCGCGCGATATGAAAGTCGACCGCAGGTTTTTGTGGATGGGAAGTTTGTATGCCAACCTTAGCTTGTTGGTGGTTGAGCATACATTTTCATGAATATTTAGTGTTAAGGTGGATATTCACACCGTATACTGGGACAATTGGTATCTTTGTGGATCATTGTATATTTGGCTTCTTGTGTAGCCACTAGTTTTGGAACTTTGTAAATGTTATTTTTGATCAAGTAAGTGGTGATAGTTTCGGTACATTGAGTGAATTAACTCCTGCACCCGATATGTGTGCATGTTTGGAGACTTGGAGTAGTGTTTTATTTACGTTTCCATGTGATTACTCCAAGTGGAGTTTAGACTCAAGTTGTGAAGAAAAATCAGGTGGTAAAATAGTTGACATAAATCACACCGGTGGAATTCGAGGTGTGACAAAGACACTGTGAGCTTAAAAAGAGAAGGTGAGAAACTGCATCGCAAAGACCTTCATCATTGCCTGGTGCTAAAGTGACCACCACAGCACTCTCACGGGCAATGGCTTGTGAATTTCGTTGCTCTCTCTTCAGCACACACTTCCTACTTATCTCGATTTTGCAATGCAAGATTTAAACAAGAAAGGTTCCTTCCCAATAATAGGAATGGATCTTCGCTTAAGAAATACTTGTTATCTTGTTCTTTCCAATCAACCTGGAATTTCTCCTTCTGCTGCTAGGAAATTGGCAATCGTGAGTATGCCAGTGGAGAGTTCTAATCGTGATTGAGATTCTTTAGAAATTCATCGTTGATTAAGGGTCTATGAGTGTTGTGGGCTATGGTTAATTCCAAAGATGGTCTCGCTACAACATTCTCTACCCCCCTTTTGTCCTTAATTTGCAACTTAAATTCCCCGGGGCGTATGAACCCACTTGACAGAAAGCCCATCTTTGGCATATTGCTTGGTTAGGAGATATTTAGTGCCTTTAATTTGATCCAAATGATTACATCGACCCAACCAAGTATGCTCTAAATTTGTCTAAGGCATAAAACCACGCTAACAATTCTTTCTCTCAGAGTAGTGTTCCCTCAGGCTTCATTCAAGGTTTCGCTTGCATAATAGACTACATAAGGTTTTCCACCTTCTCTTTGTCCAAGAATCATCACAGCAAGATCACTTTTGTATCACATATCACCTCAAAAGGCAACCCAATCGGGTGCCCTTACTATCAGGTGTCAAATGGGACCTCACTTTCAAAGCTCTTCTCGACGCTCATCCCAAGCAATTCCTTAGTACATCTTTCTCGGAGCAAATATAGAGGGGCTTAGCAATCTTCGGAAAGTCCTTGATAATCTCTTCTTTGTAAAGCTCGCATGGCCAAGGAATTGCCTAAGTAAACTGCTTTTACATTTGTTGGAAATAGTCTATTTCATTTCTCACCAACTTATATTCCCCTCGTCGGAAATGACATGTCCGTATCACAATCCTCGTCTACCATAAATGGAATTTCTCCCAGCTTACACCGTGTTCTTTCAATGCAATCGCAGATAAACAAGATTGGGTTAGACATTCTTCAAAATCACCTCTCAGATAATAAAGGATGTCATCCATATACTTCCATTATGCTCTCCACCATATCACAATAGTACCAAGGCTACCCTCCGAAGGTAGCAGGGCGCTGCAGCTAAAAGGCATCCTCCTCGTAAGTATGTCTCCAAATGACAAGTGTATGGTATTTTCTTGATCCTCTGGTGCGATCTCTATCTAAAAGTACCCTGAATACCCAGCCAAAAAGCAATAGAATGGGTGCCCAGAAACTTTCTCAAGAAGCTAATCAATGAAGGGTGAAAAGGATCTTTTCTTGTTACCGTGATCAAGCCTCCTCAGAATCTTATGCATACCCTCCAACCAGCTGGTAAGGCGGGCAGACAAACCCCTCACCCTTCATTTTTGCCAGTGGTCACCCCGACTTCTTAGGCACCACCGGGGTCGGGTTTACCAAGTGCTATCGACATAAATGATAATCGCTGCAGCAACTCTCGGACTTCAATGCGAACTACCTCCCCCGATGTGAGGATTCACCTCCTCCTCGTGGGTTGCCTAACACTGAATTTCCTTTCAAATAAATGATGGGTGCATTGTTACCGATGCCTTTAACCAGAAATTTTCACCTAAAGTTTGCTTGTTCCATTCGGGAGGAGGTGCCAGAGATTGTCTTCACAGGAGGGTCAAGAAGCACGAAGGGTTACAACTGGACACCGCTTGTTTCTTCCAAAATCGCATATTTTAATCCACTGTGCAGGGGTTTGAGATCCAACTGCTGAGGGTTCCTTTTCCTCTCCCAATCAATAAAGTTGCAATTTTAATTTTTTTCTCCAAAGACCCTCACACTAGGCTCATGCATCGAGGTTCCCGTTGCTCTACAAGGCACTCGATAACTCCGGGTTAGCACATCTCGTACCTCTGTCGCTCATTAGCCTCGTTTCCTTCAAGAATCAGATCTATTATGCGTACTTCACATCATCCTCCACCTGTTGTGATATGCTTTACTCAAGTGGAAGATATTCCAAAGTCATGTTCTCCCAAAGGTGAGTTGCATAACCCTATTTTTAAGAATTTATAATGGCATTCGAAGTATCAAGAATGGCCTCCCAATATGATGGGTACATGGTCGCTCCCCACCGCAACCTAGCCTCGTGTCAAGTACGACAAAATCCATTGGATAGTAGAATTTATCCACTTGTATTAGAACATCATCAATGGTCCCCTTTGGTATTTTAATAGACCTATCGGCTAGAGACAATGTGATGGAAGTGGGCTTTAGTTCTCCCAAACCAAACTTCTTGTACATGGAATATGGCAGTAGGTTCACATTAGCTCCCAAGTCTAGTAGTGCTTTTCTACAATAAGTGCCCCTTAATATTAACCGATGGTAGGACACCTTTGATCTTTGTATTTTGACTGCCCTTGTACTCCAATGATGGCACTGACTGCTCTAAGAAGGCCTCTCGCTGACGTTAAAACCTCTCTCATCAGGCATAGGTCCTTTCAAAAATTTAGCATAAGCCGTGGGACTCTGCTTTATCATGTCAAGTAGAGGGATGTCAGACCTTCTCACTGCTCTATAGCACTCTTAATATTTCTATTTGATTGATTTTTATCTTTTTCTTGTTTCTCGCCTCAAGAAGGAAAGGAGGGGTGTACTCTTTATTCATTGTCTCCCCTTTTGGTGCCTCATCCTCTAGTTCAGTTCAACTACTTTGGATCTTCTTCCATTGTTGGTTTGGGGGGCTGATGGTTTGACTTCTCTACCACCTCAAAGTGACCACTGCTTTTACTCATCACTGAGCCTGGGTCACTAGAAGAGCTCAACTCATGCATTCCCTTTGATCACGTGGTCTCGAGAGGGAAATTTCCCTTTTTCTAACACCTAGTGCTGATTTGTTAGCCTTGAAACTGCATACTGCAGGTTGTCGTATTTTTGGGAAATCTCATACTGTAGGTTATCTATCTTTTTATTGAGTGTGCATTCCACTGCTTCAATTTTCTCTCGATTAGCTCCTGAGCATTCCACTCCGCCTCCGTTCCTCCACAAATTACCCAACTCACTTTGCTTAAGTTCATGATGGTCGCCCATGTGGGATGAGGGATCGAGGCATCACGAGAGGGTGGAAACCGCATGTCACGAGCACTCGGGGAATGATATGGTGGAGGTTTAGGCTTCCAGAAAGGTTAGGATGAGTCCTCCATTGATTATAGGTGGTGTGTTACTCATATGGAGCATTTGTTATGGTTTATTTTAGCCCACAACATTTGCATGTTCCATCAACAAGTCCTCACCGAAGGCTACTGACAATGCTCTCGATGACCAGCTTGATCGGGCGCTTAAAAATGTGGTCGAGGGGCACAAGTGCCGTTTATTGCCTGAACCCACGTCGACTTCTCATTTCAAGCTCTTCCAATCGTCGAGTCAACGTGGACAGCTTTTGCTTTCATCTCCATATCGTCAAAGAGTGCATAAATGCCTCCTTTCGATGGGTCATAGCCTCATTTTCTCAAATTTTCCTGGTTTGGCTCATCCCATGCTTTGGAGGTCTTGGCTACATAATTGAGGAAATCCATGGCTTCATCTGGATTTTTGCTCAGGAAGTCTCCTCCACACATTGTTTCCAACAACTGCTTCATGGAGGGAGACATCCCATCATAAAAATGATTAACTAGCATCCAAGTATCAAAGCCATGATGGAGGGCAGTAATCATGGCTCCATATACCTTTCCCAGCACTAGTAGAACTTCTCATTATCATGGGCCACAAATGTATAAATCTGCCTCTTCGTTATTAACCTGCGGTGCTAATCAAGAATTTATTCAAAAAATTCCTCGCATTTCGCCCAATTCCTCGATAGTTTCGCCTTAGAGAATTAAGCCACCTTGGCCTTGTCTTTGAGGGTCAAAGGAAAGGCTGACTTCAAAGAGCTCCATATCGATCAGACCCTCCTTGAAATTGCAAACTTCCTCAAAATCCTGTATGTGTGTGTATGGATTTTCTCATTCTCCATACCATGAAAAGCTGTGATAAAGTACCCGTATAAGGTCTCATTGCTACATCCTCAAGCAGTGGGATAATGCATGAGGGTGCACTCCATCCTCGTGGGTGAATGTGATCCCTCATCGATCCGTAGGCATTAGGATCCCTTCAATTTCCTATCAAGGCTTTGTCAGTTTCTCGAGTGGGGCTCCATCCTCGTTCGCTTGTTTAGGCTCACTTCACAACCCTCGCCTCCCGTGGGACACTCAGTTCTAATCTTCCTATAGTGTTCCTATCATCCTGTGATCGTATAAAGTCCATGAAAACAAAGACAAGACAAAGCACAAGACAAACACACAGTGGCTACCAGAAATGTTATCGTTAGCTAAAAAAAATTAAACAAGAAATTTTAGTATGGGATGTGATAAGAATAATCAACTCATAGCAGCTGAACCTGCAGGGAAATAAAAAGAAAGCAAAAAGTGCTCGATTCACCAATACTTGTGATGAGGATCACAAGTTTAACAATCTCATCACTTGAGCCTAAGGAACCATCCCCTAAGAATCGACGCCATTTGATTCATGCCACAAAGAGGGGTGCCAATCAATAATATATTTTTGTAAACATACCCCACCTACCGCTGTGAAAGCAAGCCATCGCAAGATAAAGGTCTAGGGTCGAACTCGTAGAAATGGGTTTCCTCTTTCATGTAAAATGATTTGCATTTGGCTTAAAAGGGTGAATTGCAATTTTGGATTCCTAAGGTTTTGGTTAAAAAAGTTGATTGGAAGAAGCTGTGGACTGAAAATAATCGAACTAAAAAAATATGAAAAGAACTCCTCAAGCATCAAAGCACGGTTAAGGTCCGAAAGTAAATGAGAGGCCTCGTCCTTTCCTCAAAGCACATGACATATAGTCATTTCCCGAACCGGATCTTTATTTGGCTATCAAAACTAAACCCTAATAATTTTCCTTTTGAAATATAGCATTAATTAGACATAAATGTTCCAGGCCATAAGTTGGCCTCCTAAAAATCTACCCTACATTAACTAATAAATGATTAACTAATGAATATCAAATGATCTATTAATAAGCATTCACTGAGCCCTAAAAGCTTGCTAAACACAAGTTAACCAAGGTATACCAAAGGGATTTGAACATATAATGAGAACCATAAATATCCATGAATGCTTGCATTAAATACATAAGAGCCATCATTTTACCCCGTAACCCTGCCCCGTAGCCCTCCTCTTCAAGGATGGGGAGCTTAGCCAACCATCCTCAAAGGATGATTAAAAACCAAGAAAAATAACTAAATGAAAAGCAAAAGAAAAAGGATACAAGAAATACAAGAAAAGAAAAGAAAAGATAACTTACAGGTTTTGATTTTCTACCAAAAGCCAAGTTTCACCACCAAAAGTTACAATTCTCCACAACATCGAGCTTATATGCAGTTTTTCCTAGTAAAGTACCATCATGCCCTCAAAAAGGCATTAAACAAGGAGGGCAAGTGGAAAAGGAGAAAATAGTCAAAAAGGTCAACAAAGTGGAGAGAGACACCGCACAGTTAACATTTTCAGATCGGGTCCGAAAAATTCGCACTGGTGCTAATTTTCGCATCCTAAGGCGAAATTTCCTCCTTCCTCGTTTCTTCTTCCATTCCTCTTCTCGTTCCTCTTCCGCTTCCCGATCCAAGCCTTGATTTCTAATCTGTACAGCTAGTTTTGGCTCGGATTCCTCGTGCTTGGGTAGATTCAACAAATTTGGCATTAAAAGCTTGCAAAAACTACAAAATAAGTCACAAAATGCGATAAAAAGAATAGCTAGGACCTTAATGTGCAAATCGGGTTAATTCGGTTGATTAGTACACAAAAAGCGCTCAAAACCTATAATAAATAGGGCTCAACATAGCACTTTTTAGGCACTAATAAAAAAGGAACAGTGCTCCTCCCCGTATACTATCAACCAAAGTCGACGATCACTACTAACCGGGTAAAAGAAGTAGATGAAACTGGTCCTTCGTGGATGACTCCGGTAGTCCGCTATCTAAGTTCGGGGGAACTGTTGGATAACAAAGCTGAAGCCCAAAAGATCCAAGTCCAAGCTGCTCGATTCTCCCTCATTAACAAATGATATATGCAAGTTTCTGCTCCCTAGGCGGGCCCCATCTTTAAATGCCCCACTAACAACAAGAATAATAAGTATACCGGCACTCCATGAAGTGGACATGGAACCATTCTAAGTGTGAGCACATCGGGCACATAGAGCCCATACTCAAGGTTACTACTGGCCGACCATGCGGGTAGATGCCCTCCGCCATGCTAGGAAGTGGTCACTACCGATGTGCTCCCGCCCCGGGAACCCCTACCAAGATTCGCACTACCATAACAAGCCCCTGGCCCTTCACTCAATAGGGTATTGACATAATTGGGCCATTCCCTACCGCCCCAGCATAGAAGAAGCTGTTGTTAGTTACCACCGACTACTTCAGCAAATGGATAGAGGCCGAAGCCTTTGCATCCATCAAAGACAAGGAAGTCGTTCAGTTCGTGTGGAAAAACATTATGTGTAGGTTCGGGATACCCCAATCAATTATAATAGAGAATGGGCCGCAGTTTGATAGCCGGGTATATAGGAACTTCTGCAGCGAATTGAAAATCAAAAACCTATACTCCACCCCGCGGTACCCGCAAAGCAATGGCCAGGAAAAAGAGTCTAACAAAACACTCCTAACAACTCAAAGTCTACTACATTCACTTCTAAAGGAAAACGGGTAGAGGGAGTTAATAGGAGTGTTAAGGGCCTACAGAACGATCTCAAATTTAAAGCCAATGTGAATCACCATTCGCCCTCACATACGAGATGGAGGCTATCATCCCCATGGAAAGCGGAATATCCACCATTCGAACGAGAATTCCTGAAGAAGCAAGCACTGAAGCCATAATCAAAGACCTGGACACGACTAACGAACTTCGGGAAGCAACACCGTGTGCATAGTTTCATACCACAGAGGTTAGCAAGTTGGCACAACCGGTGTGTAAAGTTGCATACGTTCAAAGTCGGGAATTAGTCCTGAGAAGGGTTTTCGAAAACACATCTAACCCAACAGACGGGAAGTTCCAGCCCAACCTGGAAACAATCATACATGGTAGTTCGAAAGTAGGGATAACCTAAGCCTATGCGCTGAGCGTACTGCATCGAATCGTTGTTACTAGAATGTGGAATGTCATGCTCCTCAAGAAGTATTATCGCAGAGCAGGGCCCCTTTTGAGAAAAACTATCATCAATAAAAGATTGGTCCTCATACATTTCCCTCTTAAAACCTTAAGGGCCACTTTTCCAAAAGCTGGCTACGCACGCCCGGCCGGTATCGTGTCCAGATACGATTGTTGAAATCGTCAGGGTATCTAAAAGTCCGCATACGCTGTCGTCTCGACTAGCACCTAGAAGTCTGTGATATACGGTTATCTGCCGGCACCCGCACCGCATACGTTACCGCCCGGCGGCGCTCCAAGATCTTGCCATGTTTGTCGTCCCACTGACATCCCTTCCAGACATGGTTGCCATCCCCGCAGAGAGTCTCACAAACAATGCTACCCCTCGATACTCAAATTCCATTTAAATACACAAAGCGTCACGGCAAATTACAAACAAAAAGTCTGCATATGTGGCCAAAGCACGCCACAAATTTCCAACATAGCCAAAGTTAGTTACAAAAAAAATAAATAAATAAAGGGGTCTCATTCCTACACACTGCCACCCCCCTCCTGAGTCTCCACCAATCATTTTAAACTACTCTCAGATTCACATTCATCTGGTCACATAGTGTGACAAGGCATCCTCACAGTTGTCAAAGAATTCGGGAGGAAGGGGCCTGAGGAGTTAGTGCACGCATCTGACAACCGCCTAACCCCCCCAAGAAATGTTGTTCTCAATCAAACACCATAATGTGGCGAAGATGAGAGTCCAGAGAACCCCCGTAGTCCTCCCAGCCACACCCTTCCTATCCTGCTGCCCAGCATGGAAAAGAAAGACAAATTTCATGCTGTTAGATCAACAGCTCCAAAGAAAGCGATGCTCGTCACCTCCACGCCGGAGAGACCCAGCCTCCGACTACGCCCACCTTCTTTCTCAAGTAAACGCCAAAGAATTCGTGACCTTGGTCGTCGAACACTCCACCCTAGCTTTGCATTTCCTACGCTGTAGCTACCAATCAGCCCCTTGGCTTCTTTTCTTTCTCGCCTCTCATCTCTTTCTTTCTTTAGCCGTATTAACTCTTACTCGCGCCTATTTCCCAGCCTCTTTTCCCAACGCTGACAAAGATTCCGGCTTCGCGCATGTAAAAGGTCAAGGTCCGATGATGCGGCAGCTCCACTGCATAAAGTCGCAGCTTCTACACTATCCAGCGGGACCGAACTCTGCTAGGCTATGTCTGAATGGCCGCATGTACTCAGAAAAGACCAGAATTAGAGAAATTTTATACAAAACTAAAGAGTCACGACTAATACAATCAAGATTACCGCCCAATTAACTCGGTTGAAGTTGTGACAAGTGATGAATATCCCATCACACAGACAGCCGGAAGTCCTATTTATCAATATAAACAGTACGGAATGGAATACCGCCTGTTGTCATCGCTGCATCCTAAAAGTAATTCGACACAAGTCATGCGCTTAACCTAGATTCCTTTCTGATCGAGGAGGCCTCCAACGACGATCGATTTTAGCATGTCCTAAGATCCGGAGCTACCATATCGGGCCGAGGGATGAACCCTTCCGGCGAATACACGCGGCTTACCAACACCCTACGGCAACCGCTTGGTTGGCCACGCCATAGTGCCAGTAAGGTGCCTGAGCAATAAACGGCCCCGATAGAAGCCCATCCCACCCACACTTGAGACGGTGCGGTCTGAGAGAGAGAGATGCCTCACTGAGAACCCAACATCTTGGCCACTGAGGCATTCGAGATTCCCACCAGACTGCGCGTCCCACCACACTGGCAGGAGACCCCAGGTCGCTTCTCCCTAGAATTAGAGGTGTCCACACCCCTCTGCATGGTCACAGACAAGACGCCTCACGCCGCAAACCCGGCGGCAAGGCTAAACATTTCCTTTCCTCCGACAGTTCAGCCATCTACACCTCTTCATCCAATCTAAAAATCTTCTAACCCGGCGCCAACCGCCTATCCCGCCGCGCCCCTCGCTCCCTTCTCAGACGGCAGCCTCCATGGACTCGAGAGGTCGGGTACTAACGCGCACTCACTAAGGTCCTGGCAAAGCACCCTCCTCGTTGGGTCCCTCTAAGCATGGATCACCGAGAGGAGCTGCCCGGGGACCAACTTTCGAGACTGTGGGGAGAACGAAACGCTCCCCTACAATGACCTCCGTAAGCGACGAGTGGGGAACGATAGGGATAATGTAAGGAAAAGGGCTACCACCCAACTCTTGCAAATTCTTCATCGCTAGCGTAAGCTTCCGTTGCGCTCGCTCCGTTTATCTCAAGCACCGCCCTCTCGATGCCTCCAAGCCATCCTTCTCAACTAGCGCCATTAACCGGTCGCTTTACGCCTTTGTCCGAATACATCAAGGAAACAAAGGTGCGCTGCGACATAACTAACTAGCGTAACATAAGTAGCAACCTAGCTAAAACAAACCAGGGAACACTAGGGATTGATTCATGTTGAAAAGAAGCCCGACAGAGCCGGGTGTCTCATACCAAGGGCCCCTAACCAAGACAACCCCCCTTTGCCTCAGTCTTGGGGGAGTCAGGGAGCCCGGTTACAAACTGAAGCTTTGGATTATGGGCGGACATCGACAATCTGCCCCTAATCCTAAGCTTCAGAGTATAAACAAAACAAATCTCCACCAACGAGATATCCAGGCCGTACAAAAGGTTGAACACACTACAACCCAAGAGAATCTGAATAACGTTCGGATGGATAAGTGCAGGAGGTGCCCAGGAAACATGTAGAAACTGCTTCACCAATGACGACACGGGGAAGCGAAGTTCAGCCACAAATTGCTCCCGGATAAAATAAACGACGTTATCTGCTTCTCCTACCGTCGAAGTAGCCAGGCCGTTTGAGAATTCTAAGCTAATGTTGTCAGGGATTTTGCAGTAGGATCTCAACTCCTTCATGGACATGGAAGAGACAAGGTTGCTCTCATGTAAGGCGTACCTCCCACTGGCCCTTTACTACGCCCAAATTGACCGGTGAGTCTCTCTCTCGACCTCCTCGCCATTCTTCAAGCCAACAACAAAAAAAGAAATTGTGGGGAGATCAACTCAACAATATCCACCAGCAATCATGCAGACTAGAAGCCCCTGCTCTTACAAAGCCTATTGAGAAACCCCTGAGCCTGGGTGCATCTCAAAACCCCACGCACAGTTCAGTCCCCAGAAATCTACCGACAGCAGAAAGACGCGTGTAAACGAAACAAAACTATCGAACGATCCATACAAAATCAAAAGCAGAGCAAATGAAAGACCCACCAGGAAACCAAAAGCGACCAGGATCCTCCAAGCGGCTCCTTCACCAAAAACTTCAGGGGTATTATAGAAAAGTAGAATACTTTCAAGCAAAAGAGCATAAGCAAAGGAGTCGCTCTCCAGTCCCTACCTTACATGTATACACATGATAAAGACACTAAGTGAACTGATCGATCACCACAATATCAGGAGACGTGCTCCTTTCCCCCCCAATGTTTTGTATTCGCAAACACTCGCCTCTAGGGCAATGTAAAAGAAAAGTGGTTTCACGTGGCCTAGTTGTCGCCTACCGCAAGCCCTCGGGCTCGTTTCATCAAAAGTGGCTCAGCTCAATAAACCAAGTAGAGCCTAAAGGATCGCCTTTTATCTCGAAATACGATAAATCATCTTCGTAAACCGATAACGACTTCTCATGAGTCCCCTTCAAGTAACTAGCTCCTCTAGTCGGGACACGAAGATAAAATGGGAAATGGAAAATTCGACGCAATAGTATGCCCAAAAACCCAATTTTATTAAAATATGCCAAATAGCTACATTGCAACCAAGACAAACATATCCGAACAACCTTGGTGGATCCCTTACAAGAATATCTAGACAAATGTACTAGGCTGCTTAAAATCAGAAAAGGCCAAGATGAAAAAGGAAGAAGTGAAAAGAAGACGAGGAGGAAGACGAAGAAAAAGAGGAAGAGGAAATGGGGAAAATCAAAGACAAAAAAAGAATTGGCATTAACCGCTTGAAATTTCCCCTCCTCCCACCCACAAGGCCTCGACCTTCGTGAACCCCGCAGGACGCCTCAATACAGGGGGCACGAGCCCCACACGTAACTATGAAAGAAAGGGCAACAAAGATAACGTGCCACTCCACTCATGACCTCCGACCGATCTAGGCAAGGCCTAACGAAGAGTTTCGAAAAGGTGATAATGGCGTCAGTAAGCTTCCCATCAGCGGCGTCCGATGGGTCGACACAAACGTCGTCTTCAAACGCACAATATCCAAAAGCGACAAGCAGGTGCAGAGGCTTCTGGAAGTCTCCACCCCCTATTATTCCACCTTTACTGTCCCAGAGAGGAATTCACAATAGGGGGATAAGCTAACGGAAGAGAAATCCGTTGGGAATCTTATATATTTCGCTAAACTCTCCATCATATATATAGGGGTAAGTTCCTAAGGCGCATTAAATGCATCATCGGGAACCCAGTATTTCCTAGTAACATGCGCCTCGGGACATATGCATATTACTCACCTTCAGTTTCCCACACAAAGAGACCTAACAAACAAATATTTTCCCCGCCTAGAAGAACATGATATTCTAGACAGAAAAAAGGGGGGCATTGTGAGTCCATGGCTTTGAGGCCCAAAACCCACTATCCAATAGGCCCAGCATTCGCACGGGTCCATTGCCTGATTCAAACCCTAATAAGGCCCAAAAGAACCTGTTACCTCAAAACCATACGGGGTTACTCATATCGAAAACTCAAGGCCCCATCCCCAACCCTCGAGCCCCCTAGTCTGCCATATACCGCGCTTTACAAGATATTCATCCACGGGACTCTTAATTCATTACGTCTCAAAACAATAAAAAAGCAAGAATTGATCTTGATAAGGAAAGTCAAATTTTATTATTAGATTGGTGATATTATCCCTTCAAAAATAAAGGAGAATTGGTCTCCGTGGAGAAGAAATGAGAGATCTCCACTACCGACATCACAAGATTATTCTTCCAAAATCAAGGGAGAAATTCAATATAAAAGAAAACTCCCCACGAGGAAAAGGGAACAATTTAACCGCACCTCACTTTTCTTCCTCACTCCATCTTTTGCTAACTTAAGCATCGAAGAGGCGGTGCCGATTAATAATCGTCGACCTTTCTTTTGTGCCCACGCGTTGATGCCACGAAGATCAGACAACTGTGACCTAGACACACCCTTAATTTTGGTCTTTACCGTGCCACCTAGATGAAATCCACTATGCCGTCAGCGGTAGAGATGTGAGTGCAGCAGATGGAGATCCAAAATGGTTGGCAAATGCATTTTTAAGGTAATCAAAACCTGCAGGCCCCTTTAGCAAAGGCTCCATCAGTCTTATACGTGCTTTGCTTATCTCCTGCTTAAGTTCCTCTCAGGAATTGCTGCTTGTTGTAAGATGTCCAATGAAGCAAATTTGCATTTTTACAAACCGATTAGATCATCAGAATCACTGTCTACAATAAGCAATTGACACAGACCGATATCCTCAGATATACACTCTTTTCTTATTCCTTTGGGCAATCACTATAGTTCTTACAACTTTTTTAACCATAGACTCCTAGGATCTTCATACACCTTCTCAACTCTATTCAAGAATTGTACATCAACAAAAGTCAATTTGAAGCTCTCTTTGTTTGATACAAATCAAGAACAAAGACACTGAGAGTGAAGAAAAAGATTTCCAACCAGGTAATTATACTTGAACAAAGTCACTTTTGAATATTCTCCATGGCTTAGTGCTTTCTTGGGTTTTTAAATAAGGCATTTGTTGCTTTAATTTATAACAAAATATTTCTAAAGTGGAAGGAAAAGAAAATTTAGAGGAAAATAAGGAAAATGTTAACTTAATAAATAAATAACAAATTAATTAATTAATTATATATATATATATATATATATATATATATATATATATATATATATATATATATATATATATATATGTTAATTCAAACTCGCTTTTATTTATTTTCCTCATTATATAAAGACTAAAAAATTTAAAAAATATACAATTTTGAGGAATTTTGATTATATTGTATTTTCTTATATTTTTCTATATTTATGAAACTAAATACGGTGGTAAAAATCATTTTCCTCAGATTTTTTTTCTTTCCCTAGTACCTTTCGGATTCTAAATGGAGCCTAACTTGGAAATTAAACGGGAGATGGAAATACGCTACATTATGGCTTCTATGTTTCTAGTACCAAATTATAAGTCGCTGTGCTGCGCTTTGATTGAGGTTGCTCTGCTTTTGGTTCGCAATCATCCTTTTACCGTATATGGTGTTTAGTGTGCTTTAAATAGATAAAGGGAGAGACCAAATGAGTGTTAAAACATTTGAGCGTGGCATACAGGAATATATCATCTTTGTTATGATTTTGTTGGATTTGTTTCTTTCCTAATTTTGATGTCATTTTGGTCTTGTTTGGTTTTTCTTAGGTCTTCTGTATGCGTCATGTTGCTGTTGGGATGATTACTTAATTGGATCACTGTCATGTTCATGTTCGTATGTTTTACATTGGAGGAATTCGCATTGCCATCTAGACTCTAATTGTTTATATCAACAGAGTCAGATGTTCATTTGAAAATATGGATATAGGCATTATGAAGAATGCGAAACTTGATTCATTCTTGTTTAATTTCCTAATTTTGCATAGAAGGATTAAGTCTGGTCAAGTACTTAGTTCTCAAGTACTTAATCCGCAAGATGTGTGAATAATGAATTGCAAAAACTACACAAGTTTTTGCCTTGTTTCCTTATCCCACATGCATGGACACTTATGATACTTTTCTTGAAACATGTTTTTCAAGCTAGCTATATATAGAATAATCTTGAAACATTTTCAAGCTAGCTATAAAGTTTTGTTAAGAATTGATTAATAGTTTATGTACAAATGAAACTATATATATATATATATATATATATATATATATATATATATATATATATATATATATATATAGTTTATTATATTTAATAGTTTATTACTAAAATTAGTTATAGTAATGAATTACATAACAAAAACAAAATGATTTTTTTTGGAGAAATCGTATATTAAATATAATCCAAAAATTGTTTCAAGATTCATTTTTAGAACATTGTTCGATACTTAGTTGCGTTTACTTTTCAGAAAGTGTTAGGAAAGAAAACAAAATGTTAAGGAGATTGATGCCTTCCTAGCTCATAGAAACATGTATGTTCAAAACTGAAATAAAATTCTATCACTTGATGGGGTTGTTGAAATTCTTCTTGAATAAACTAATTTATACCAAATTCACTTCTTCAAAAGTGATGATGATAAGGATGTAAATTTACCAATTATTACTTGCTTTTTTTTATTTGTCGTTATCCTTGTCCCTATTCAATGAGACTAAAAGTATATACCTTCTAGCAAACACCAAGTGCATAAGTTTCTTACCTTTATTCTTTTAATCTTTCTCTTTCTTTTTTTTTTTTTTTTTGCTTTTTAACAAATTCATTCACTTTCCTTCACAAAGAAGCATGCACACATGCTGATTCTTGATTTAAAATTCAACTATGCATGCATCCCTTGACTTTTCATTTGAAAATAATACCTAATGCAAACATCCCACAATATTCCAAAGATAAAAGGTCGTATCTTATCATTCTTTTCTCAATTATTTTAATGCTCCACACTAAAACATGATGCTGCTGTTAATACATTTAATATCAATAATCAAACTCAAGTTCTAATAATTTAATTATACATCTTAGAAGCACTCCTCTCTTATATTGATTGTCTTTCAAATAACTAAATACTTAGCGTAGCATTTTATTGCTTTTATTTAATGTCAATAAGAACTTTGCTCTCGCCAGCATTTCACGTAATTAACTATTAAGTATTTAGTCATTTGCTTTTTCTAAAAAAATCAATCTTTTAATTTTTATCTAAATTTTGAAATAATATATATTTTTTTAAAGAAAAATAATATTATCATCTTAAAAGTTATGCTAATGTGAAAGAATAAATTCAAGATATAAATGACTAAACCATAAACTTATAAAAACAATATCCAGGTTAATAACAAAATAAATCGATATAAAGCCTACAAATTTGGTAATATATACGACTCCAGTTCTTTAACCTATTAACTAATTACACTGATATATTCAACGACGACCTTGCTTTTACTTGTCCAATCGCCCACTGAAAATAAAGCGTCAGCAAATGTCAATACTTAAAAGATCAAATCAGAACGAGCCAACAACAAATCAAACACCGTAATAAGATGACGATAACAAGAATAAAACCACATCGTAAATGCTCAACGATTAAACCAAAACACCCCACAAGATAACGATAAAAAAAAAAAAAAAGATAAAACTCAAATCTTGTAAGAACTATTTTATTTGTTAAATAAAACGAAAAAAAGTAATGCATAAGGGTAATTTCATGTCAAGAATGAACAAAAAAATCACCCCTCCCTACTTCAAGAAAATGGGTTAGAAGAAAACAATATAAAAGAAAGGGAGGGGATGTGCAACTAGGGTTTTTTCTCAATCGAAATAATAAATTTTAAAATAAAAAATAAATCTCAAAAAATACAAAAATTCTTAACTATATATATATATATATATATATATATATATATATATATATATATAATTAGTATGGAAATCGATCATAAGAATTTATACTAGATCATAAGGAATATGATTTTTTTATATTATAATATCTTAATAGAAAAAACATTCAAAAAGCATTAAAAAAAAAAAAAAGCTAAAAAACCAAATATTTTTGTCTTTTCTATTCAATTAAAAATTTAAAAAATTCAACAATAAATATGAAAAAGTTAAAAAGACAAACAGTTACACTTTAACTTAGATATGATGAAAATTACTTGGTACATCTTTATAATGAATAATTTAACAAAATAAAAATGATTTTTGGAGAAAACGTCCCCTGAATACCAATTCTAAAGCAATTCAAGTGATTTTCTAGTTAAGCTTTTGAAACTTAACTTTTGTATTCAAAGTAAAGATATTTTAGAGTTTCTAAATACATGATGTAATTTTATTTTAACTACTTAAATACATTACATGGTTAAAACTTAGAAAAGAAAGACCCAAGTTGGACAACCAAAACAAAACAAAACAAATAAAAATGAAATAAATAAAATAACCCCTGCTCTGCTCAAGAAGTTGAAGCGGAAACTGCTGACTGTCCATGCTGTGCTCGATGATGCCGAGGCCAAGCAAATCACTAATCCAGCTGTCAAAGAGTGGATGGATGAGCTCAAAGTTGTTGTCTGGCGTGATGCCGAAGATGTATTGATGAGAGATCGCCACTGAAGATCTGAGGCGCAAGATAGAAGCTGGGGACTCACCCCAGACCAGCATGTCTATGTCTACCTTTGATGTTCAAAGCATGAACTGTAGAATGGAGGAAATCGTTGATAGACTGAAGATATTGTACAGACAGAGACGTCCTTGGCTGAAAGAAGGTGTTGGTGAGAAATCGGCAAATAGATGGCCGTCGACTTCGTTGGTAGATGAATCTCAAATCTACGGCAGGGATGAAATTAAGGAGGAGTTGGTTCAACGGCTGCTGTCTGATCATGTGAGGAGTACTGATGATGTTTGAATTAATATAAAGCTGCACTTCAACTTCAGATTTGTTTTTTCTTTTCCTCTTATGCTACAAGCCTGAAAACAAGAGGAGTGGAGGAAGAATGACGACAGGGTACATGCATTTCAACACAGAATTTTATTTCCATGTGATACAGGAAGACATGGACAAATTTCTGGTAGTTTATGGTCAGTTAAATATTCTAATTGCTTTATTTCTTTTTGGTGGCCTATTTCAGACTTGTACGTGTTGATGCCTTTTCCATCCTACAAAATGGAGATTTGGCTTTCTGCCATACTTACAGTCATTTACACATCAATCCACGGGTGCTTTAAGGCATGTGCTTTTTCATCGAAAAGGTCTGCTCTGTATGGACAATTGCAACACTTCCAATTGGTATCATTACCAAAGATTTTATTTAACTTCATTAACTTTGTTCGGCCTCTAAATTGCTTGAATATTAACACTAGAATCAAGTTTACCTTTTTTTGTGTGGAATTTCAATGATTTAAGTACTCGCACATCTTCTAATACTTTAGGCATGGCCATCTATGTCTTGTATCAAATATGCTTGGAATTTTACTTGCATCAAAAAACACTCTAGGTCTAGCTATTTTATGTAAACAATTTAAAATTGTATGGAACTTATTTGGAGCATTTTGCAAGTTATTTTTTCAATGGAGTTGATTAAATCTGCTATCGTGTCATTTCTCCCTTTCCATATCAAGTTAATCACCATTTCTCCTCTTTCTGTTTCATATTTAGTATCTAGTATGAACATGAAGAATTTCTTGTGAGAAACCTTTTTTGTTTTGATAATGAGAAATATATCAGGTAAATATATAGAAATAATTTATGTGATTTTATTTCAGATCTGTGACTGACTTGAAATAAATTTAGCATCTGAAACTTTATGAAATGAGAAAAGGGGATCCCTCCAAAGAGTCTATTATTCAATTTGTATTGGTCACTATTTTAAGTCCTGTTTGTGTGTTGATCATCTTGAGTGGCCTGGTGCCTCAAACTCAAAATTTATCTTTTCACTTGATGCAACCTTCTTCTACTTTGTCCCCTTCCTTCACTCTTACATTGTCATGATACAGCTTATTGACGTGTTCTTGTAACTTGAAGGAGAAAAAAGTCGAAGTTCCTCTAAGGTCTGCCTCAATCCTGCCAACTCAGCTCCATCCTTGACAAAAGTGGATCTTCAATTCAAGGTTAAGATTGGATTGTTAGTTCTGGTATCAAGTCTCCCTATTCACAAACTTTTAAGATGCTGTTGCCTATGGTCATAACATTGCCGGAATCAGCTCTCCAGGTATAATAATTGATTTGTCTTATTGTATATACTCATGAGCTTCTAATTCTGCTTTATGGTCTAATCTATCAATATTTACTGCAGGCTCTCAATATAATTTCTCACTAGACATTTGGCAATGATCTTTCTTTCCATTGACTCCCCATGGAAGACAGCCTGCATGGTGCATTTTTTGTAGCTAAGTTATGGTTAGAGAAATATTTAAATTGCTTTGGTCCATTTTCTGTGCGTACAACAGATGACACTCTTCTTTGTAATCTGCAAATTAAAAGTTTTTTTTAAATCATTTTGTAGGTTGTATGAGGTTGAAATTTGTCCTATCTTATACCTAACTAATAAGGGACAGGTATGTTTTCTTTAGGCTTATACTTTTTAATAACTAGGGAATTTGTTTCCTTAATTTGAAATAAAATTATTTAAAAAGATGTCAGGGATGGGAGATGGAGGGAGGAAGATTGCTGCTCTTTCAATGCCTGAAAACTTTTACTTGTATCAAACAGGGAGATGCCAAGTATGCTACTACAATGGCTTGTATGTTTCCAGTACCAAATTGGTTAAGTCGGATGATTCTTGATTGTGGTTGCTTTATTCTGCTTGCGTATAGGAGAGCCTCACTCTAATCAGCTCTATTATTCAACAGGTACAGATATAGGAATATAACATCCTTGTTATATTTGATGTATTTGTTTATTTCCTAATTATGATTTCATCATCTTGCTGTTCTTTTGGTTTTTCTTAGGTCTTATGCATATATATAGTACTCCTCTTGGGATGATCACTCAGAACATCATGAAGGCGCCTTACATAGTGTTGCTGTTGGGTCACTCAGATCAGTATCCAGCACCAGGATCCTTTTCTTAGACTTGACAATGTTCCTATGCCCATCATCCAGACTAATTCTTATTGCCATCTTGTCTCTCATTGTTTGAATCAGTAGAATAAGATGTAATTATGTGACGATTTTTTAATAGACATATTTCATAAATTTTATTCCAATTTTACTTTTTATTTTTATTCAATTAATTATATTTTGTTATTTTGATATTTGTATCTTATTTATTTTATATAAATCCAAGATTATCGTAACCACACAAAGCACCGATGTTGAATTGGCCATGCGTGCAGTCCATACTCATTGTTTAGTTGGGTAATCGGCTGAAGATGGTTGGTCCCTGTTTAAAAAACTTGCATTTAAAAATGGAGACTCAAGTGGGCATTCACAATTAGAAGCGATGGGGAAAAAGATAGTCCACAAATGCCAAGGTCTGCTGTTGGCTATAAAAGCAATGGGGAGTCTCTTACACTCCAAGGTGGAAGCAAGAGAATGGAATGATGTATTAGGCAGTGAGTTATGGGATTTGTCCAAGGATGCGGTTCTTCCAGCTTTGAGGTTGAGTTATTCTTACCTGCCTTCCTATCTAAAACGTTTTTTTTCTTCCTATTGTTCAATTTTCCTCAAAGACTACGAATTTCAAAAGGAGCAGCTCTTAATGTTATAGATGGCGGAAGGATTGTTGGACCAACCAAAAAGCAAGAAAAGGATGGAAGAGGTAGGTGATTTGTACTTTTGGAAGCTTCTATCAAAGTCATTTTTTCAAAATTCAATTAGTACTCATAAGTCATGTTTTGTAACGCACGATCTCATTAATGACTTAGTACGATTCGTAGCTGGAGAGTTACATGCATAGAAAGTATTTATACCAACTCTAGGTATTACAAAATTTCAAAAATGTCTTTGTATCGTGCCATAGGGACTTCGTTCCCTGCACCCCCAACCTATTATTCATCCCCAACAAAGAGAATAAAAGCTTGAATGGCAAATGTCATCATTCCGCATAGGGACGCCTCACTCACTTCGACATTTGCCCCTCTTTCTCACTTCGACATTTGCCCCTCTTTCTCTACAGATGTGTTGCCCTCAATATGAGCCACATATTACAACACGAAGTGACTGCATCCTTGAGCCTCTGGAACACTCTGATATTCCGATCCCCAATATATTTCCTCTCAGCTTCTAAACAAAAAGTATACTTATTCAAAATTACATTCTCTACTCACTCTAATGATTTCTTTTCTTTTTTTTTTTCACATTTCAGCAAATTCAAGATCTTGAGGAAAGTAATTAAATTGGAACAGAAGAAGTATGTGTGTGCCTTATTTTATCATATCCTCCAACTCCCCGACATTGAAAGACAAGAGGTCGATTCCTGGAGTATTTTGGAGATCAATCAAAGTAAGAGAATCACTTCACAAGGAGAAAGAAGTGAATTTCTTAATGCCTTCTTCGAAATCACTAGATTGCTTCATCATTCAATCCATGATAACGCTCATGTTCCATCGTACATCATTAAAATGTACGCTTCCAAGACATGCTGCCAACACTTGAGAAGCCAATGATTTGTGTATTACGAATTTTTCAAATTTTGCTATATATTCAAGTTCCGTAAATTATATTTTGGATTTTGTTTATCATAAAACCTTTCTATGCACGAAGAAGTTGGTAACCACAAATTCCTTAAATGAATGAAAGATGTGTCCTCGTCGAACGATTTTGCTTGGTTCATACCTTCAACCCCGACATGTCCGTCGTGGAGACACTTCCTCGGGTTAGCAATTCCGTTTTCCCAGCCTTTAATACATACAAAATATTCTCCTCACTTCATTGCATATCATTCATTTTTGTGCGATTATTCTACAAGTTGAGTTCGTTGGGGTCCTCCGATCCGTACCACTTCGGAGGAACAGCCCGTTTCATCCCGGGAGACGATTGTCCACTATCCTCGGCATGCTGAGGGGCCAAATTCGCCTTAAGGACACAACGTTATCAAAGCAATCTGATCCAATTTAACTATTGTTTGTATTGCAGGTTTGTTTCCTTCATAATTTTGTTTTTGGTTTTTTGAACGAACATGAAGAACTATAGAAGCTTCCACCAATAAGACAAATTTTTGATTTTGTCATTCACATCAATGTCAACTTTTGTGCAGTTAAAGATGTAGAGGGTAGAATCATAGAAGAATTTGGTTTCTCAAAATCCACAGGGAGAAGGTACGACCAGAAGCCAAAATTTCTTAACTTTTCCTTGAGCAACTTCAACTAGTGGGAATGTTCGTGACGCCTCGGAAATGAATGGTGGAACTTTTGCATGTAACTCAAAAGATAAGATAGCTTTGATAAACACTGAGCTTGATAAAGAAATGCATGTGGATCTGGCGATTTGGAGGGAGGATCATTTGTTACTATGGAACTTATTTTGCATGAATGTTGATGATGTTGTGCATTTGTCAAGTATCCAACAACTAGCTGTGCATGTGTCGAGGCAATGTTCGCCATTTACTTCCGCCTAATCGTTCTTAATAGCAAGAGTTCTTAAAAGAGGCACAGCCATTCTACCAACATCACACACTGAAGATAGAATTTTGCTTAATGCATTAGCATTTGTTCTGGGGCATTTAAAGTTCACTCTAGAGATGGAAGGAACACAATGTTGATTTGTGTTTGAAAGGTGGATGAAAGAAGGCTTAATTGGAACACTTGACAAGGGAGCACAGATTGTTCAACAACTTGTCAATGTCGTCTTGTTGGAAAGCTTTCAGAATGGAGAGGCAATTTGAATGCTAAATGAAATACGTAAGGAGTTGATGAACTTTTATAAAGCTGAAATGAATCCAGTACAACTTGTTGAACTAGACGGAAGAGGACTCATGGAGGCACCAAAAAGTGAGGCATGGGAGGAAGCTAATGAGATGTATCTGATGAACAATAAAATATCCAAGCTTCTCGATAACCCTAATTGCCCTTTACCAGACACGTTTCATGTAAGGTAACCATCATCTAAGAGTTATTTCTCCATCTTTTTTCCAATGCATGCCTATCCTCCAAATCCTAGACTTGTCTCAAACTAAAATAAAATCTTTACCATAAATCTCTTTTAAGTCGGGTTCAACTTCAAAACCCTTTTAAGAAGCTGTGAACTATTCAAGGAGTTACCAAATTAAATCGGAGAGAAACCCTCACATCTTGAGGTACTTGATCTAAGAGATCAAATCATAGATTTACCTCGTTACTTGGGAAATTGACAAATTTAACAAACTTGAAAGTGTCATTTTACCTCCCAGCTAATGGCAATAGAAAAAACAATCCATCCAAGAGAATCATTCTCGAAATGTGATATCCGCATCAGTTCAATTAGAAGAGAGTTAAACATAGATGTGAATCCGCAGGATGAGAGGTGGAATGAGACCATCAAAGATATTTTAAAGGAAGTTTGTTGCTTAAATCGATTGCATTTTCTAAAACTTCACTTACCAATAGCTTTTCTGTTGAATGACTTGAGCAACTTGTCATGGATGCACTTTAAATGTATTGTTGGCAATCATCTGAAGTGCATAATATCTCAGCCGCTACATGAATCAGCCATCAAGTTTGAAGAACAAGAAAGTTCCTTGAAGTAGGTGAATGGTAGAGGCCTTTTAACTGAAATTAAGGAGGTAGTCACGCATGCTACTGCATTTTTTCTTGTTTGTCATTTAACAGCAACCAGTTTGTCTGAATTTGGGGTCAAGACTATGGAGAATTTAAAATTCTGTGTATTACAAGAACAACGAGATTGCAGCTTCCTGTAAATGCAAATGATGAGGATGATGGTGATGTTATACTCATCATTGAGTGCTGGCTGAGTGTTCATTATATGAAAAACTTAAGGAGCATTTGGAAAGGGCAATCCCTTTGGAGTTCTCTATTTTTCCTAAAAGTTTTGAAACTGTATTCTTGCTCCCGACTACCATTTTTACTTGGGATTTGTTTGGAAATCTTAACTTAGAAGAGCTTGTGGTTCAAGATTGCTCGAAATCACAATGAAGTGCTGCTTTCTTACATGAACTCAAGTTGTTGGAGAGATGTTATGTCCCAAAGTTGAAGAAGATGTCACTTCATTACATGCCTAAATTGGTCAACGTTTTTGGAGGTGAATGAGCTGCACCGAGTTTGGAATGGGTAAGCTTCTATGATTGTCCGAGCCTCAAAATTCTGTCCTCAGAGGAAGTCAACAGCTCTACATTAAAGGTTATAACAGGAGAGGCAGAGTGGTGGAGTGCATTGAAGTGGAATGAATCAAAAGGGTTAGAGCCACAAAATATGGATGATATCTTTATTCAAATTGAAAAGGATGTAGATTTGAGGACACAATTAGCAGTTATCAATGATCAAATTCTAGCTCAGATGCAAATACCAGAGCCCTCTCAACAGTAAGGTTGTTTTCCATTCTCTTTCTTTTCAAAGATAATGATGATCTCCATTTTATCTATCCTGTCCACTACTGCTACATTATTAGTCCTATTACATACATATTTGAATCTCTATAGAGTTGCCAAACAAGCCTTTGCATATTTTGCCAATAAATCTCATGAAGTGTTTTATTACAAATCCAGAAGGTCCTAAACATGGGTAAATTAACAGGAGGCTTTGTTTATCAGAAGTAATTCCTTAAACAAGTTTTGCATATACATATTATGTAATGTGTCCAAATATTTTACTGTCTCTTTATTGGTTATTAATTTGAAAAGGAGGAGCAGGTCCTGGTGACTCCCTGGCAAACTATGTAGTCGATGCCGGAACAAGCTCAAAGCAGAAGCAACTTGCTTAACTTCACCATATGCAGTACTAGCTAAGCTTCAGTTATCATGAAATTGCTGCTCCTTATAGCTGAAGAAAAAAAAAATGGAAAAAAAATCGGTCGACACTCTGATTCTGAGTTCCATTAAATTGGTGATGGTCTTATAGATTGTTGTTTGTCTGTCTAGTTGTCTCATGTCACGCTTGGGCTTGCTGTAGAAAAAGAAACTCAAAAAAAGCTACGAAAAAACACTGTTTGGATATCAAACCTTTCTTCTCTAGCTCCTTCGACTAAATTCTGACGTGTATCTGTTGTATTCCTATTCCTTTAAATCGAGAGGTAGCCATTCAAAAGCAACATCTTTTCATTTTGTATGTATTGGAAGTGACAAATGCAGTTTGAGCTCCTAGTTTATCCTGATTTGATGCCATCTTACAGATTCCTTTTAGCTTTGAGAGAAGGTATTCATAAATCCAATTCCTGCTGAATGGTAATAAGGGAGGGTTCAAGATGGCTCGTTCCATCTCAACTTATCATACTTCCTTATAAAAATAATTTGTATTCTCATTCAATATTTAAAATTAATGGAAGTGGGATGGGATGGGTAGGGTCATCCTAACATTCTGCCATTTAGTTTTTTACTCTATCAATATCAAATTTTGTTGCAACACCTCCATGTTGTAAGGCAATGCCTAACAAAAAGGTAACGAATGCTTAATGACTTCTCATTAACCCCTTGTTTGGCCTCTAAATTACTTGAATATTAACACTAGAAAGATCTTGTAAGTTTAGCATTTTTAATGGAATATCAAATGATTTAAAAAACTCATACATCTTATAATACTTTGTCTTTTTAATGGAGAATCAAGTTCATCGTTTTTGATCAAATATAAGTTAAATTTTTGAAGGAGTGGAATTAGAGTAAAGATATGGTAGACTTTCTCCCTTCCATATCAGTTAATCACTGTTTTCCTCTTCGTGTTTCAGATTCAATAATCAGTATGAATACCAAAGGATTTCTTACGAGAAACACATTTTTTATTTTGATAAATAGAAATGACTTATATGAATTTATTTTAGATTCGTGACTTATTTAAAACAGAATTAGACCATGATAACTTATAATTTAATTTGTGTTGATCTGGAATGGCCTGATTCCACCATCTTCTACTTTGGCATATATTGTCATGATACAGCATATTGAGATCTTCTTGTACTTGCAGAAAAAAGAAGCCAACAAACCTCTAAGTTCTGGTCATTTGGGAACTGTTCTATCTCAATCTTGCCAGCTTCAAGATTAAGATTGGATTGTTGTTTCTGGTACAAAGTCTCCTTAGACACAAACGTTTAAGATGCTGCTGACTATGGTCACAACACATTCTGCCAATCAGCTCTCCAGGTATAATAAGTGGCTTGTTTTATTGTATATATTCATAAGCCTCTAATTCTGTTCCATGGACTAATTTATCAATGTCTACTGCAGGCTTTCAATATGTTTTTCACACTATACATTTTGCAATGATCATTCATTCAACCCTTTGGTTGGAATTTTCCAATACCCAAGGTCATCACTTCTCAACTCCCTATGGACAGTCATGATAGTGACAATCATAATAATCTTCATACACTTCTCAACTTTATTCAAGAATTGTACACTAATGTAAGTGTCAATTTTATGCTCTGTTTTTTTGGTTTAAATCATGAAGAAAGATATTAAGAGTGAAGAAAGATTTGAACTGAGGCAGCTCATACTGAACAAAGTCACTTGTATACTCTCCATGAATCATTTAAATCACCTTTCTAATGGGCAAGATTGATTTCTGATTTCTCTTACATAAGCATAAATGGGCACTTTTTTTTTGGCTAATATATAGTTAGCAAAATATTTTGATTTGCTTTGGTTCATTTTCTGATGGTACAACAGAGGAGACTGTCTTTGTAATATACAAATGATAGATTGTTCTTACATCATTTTGTAGGTTGTATGAGGTTGGGATGTGTGATATCTTATGCCTAACCAGAAGGAAATAGTTAATTTTGCTTCTCTTTCAATGCCTAAAAACTTGTATCAAACATGGAGATTGTAAGCATGCTTCTGCAGCCATTGAGTCCTGGCTCAGTGGTTAAAGGGTTGGGTGGAGCATAGGGAAAGGACTAGGTTCGAGTCTCCATGAGGACATAATACTACAACAATATAATGCATAGTGCATAGATGTCAAAAAAAAAAAAAGTATGCTTCTGCAATGGCTTCTATGTTTCTGGTACCAAATTGGTTAGGTCAGATCATGCTTGACTGAAGTTGGCCGGTTGTTCTTGTGTACAAGGAGGAATCACCAATTAGCCCACATTCAGAAGGCAAGGATATAGGAATATAAGATCTTTGTTATGCATTCTCTGCATTTTTTTCTTTCCTAATTTTGATGGTCATTTTTTATTTTTTACTTTTGGTGTTTCTTTGGTCTTCTGAATATATCATTTTGCTATTGGGATGATCAGTTTGATCACTGTCATGTACCCACTTCAGAAACAGGATCCTTTTCTTAGAATTGACAATGTTCCTAAGTTTTTCATTTGAGGAATTCCCAATGCCATCTTATCTCTCATTTGTAAAGAAAGATTTAAGACATCCTGAAAAATACTGTAAACTTGATCATTTTATTTAATTTCCTAATTTTTATATAGAAAGAATAAAGAATGATTGTATGTTTGAGCTTATTAACTCTATTTATGCAATAGAAAAGTCTGCTCAAGTTCTTAGTTTTAGAGTACATAATATGCAAGATATGATCAAATATAACTTCAATGGAAATTTCCAGAACTTTGCTAGTGGTTAGATACAGAGATCATATCCAGCTTTTAATGTTTTGTCCCAAAATAATACATTTTTATTAAAATACCTATTTAATATATACGTTTAAAAAATATATATTCAAACTAGAGTGTCCTCATCAAAACTGTAGTTAGTGATTACGGTTATAAATTTTTGTAAGTTAAAACAGTAATTACTGACTACGGTTTTAAATAATTTTAAGTTAAAAGCTTAGTTGTTGACTACGGTTTTAATCTTGAAATGAGAACCGTAATCACCAATTACGCTTTTAAATATTTTTAAGTTAAAACCTTAATTGTTGACTACGGTTTTAAGATTAAAACCGTAATCACCAACTACGGTTTTAAGTACCAGTTTGACATTATTTTTAAAAACGTATTAGATTAGTTTTTTTTTTTGGTAAAAAATATTTTTTTGGGACAAAACTCCGGCTTGTACCTTGTCTCCATGTCCCACATATAAACGAAATGAGCGACGAGAGCCTATTTGCAGTTCTTTGTTCTTGTCAAATTCTGTTTTTCTGTCTCATTTCTGCCTCTATACTTCTTCCTGAACCACATACATTGTCTTAACACCTATAAAATTTTGATTATTGGTCATGAAATATTAAGCAACTAAAGAAGATAGATATAAGTCATCATTATCACTATGTTACAGTACATAAGAAATATGAAAAAGAAAATTATAGGTGAAATAAGAAATCAGTTGACTAACTATGAGCGAAATAAGAATTCAGTTAAAGTTTCAATTGGATTAGTTACACCGGCACAAGTAAAGAAGTTCAATGACACACTTGGGAACACGGCTTTTACGAGCCAGCCATCCCGCACCTTCTCTGGCCAAATTTAATAAAGGCAAGGAGCCCATCCTGGGCTGCTGTATGTTGATGCAACAACGACGATGAAGTTATCTCTCCCAGAGTTTCCGTCATTCTGATCTTTCACCTCCAAAGAACAACGTGGAGGTCAATCAAGAAAGAGGTCCTCGCGCTGCCCAATGTTCACACGTATAAATCACCGAGTAATGGAAGAGAGATCAGTAGATGATAATGAATGAGCAGTCCTAAAAATATGCTCCATGGCACGGGGGCGTAGCACCACCACCTCCGTTCATGTATCCTACCTTCGGCATTGCACCCACCCCACACATGCATACATCTACCACTGTCCGGGGGCCTGAAGACATGCTATCCTCCCCGCTGGGTTAGCACATCTTGAGCTACGAACCGCCTCGTGGCTTTGTCATACCGTCTTTTGCCATGTATGATGGCTCCTTCAATCCGTATGATCACATGCTGCATTTCAACCAAGCAATGATACTTAATGCGGGAAACAACCGCTTACTATACAAAGTGTTCCCGTCCAGCTTAAAGGGGCCTGCCCTGGCTTGGTTCCACAAACTCTCACGGGGATCTATCAACTTGTTCAGTGAGTTATGGGCTGCATTTGTTTCCCAAAGACTGCGGCTCGCCTCGACGTAAGGGAAATATCAATTCACGCAAACCATCTCTGCCGGGAGGATCGAATCCATCCACGATTCTTCACTAGAAGATTTTGGACAGTCATTCAACATTGACTGCATAAGATGGACGCGGCCTCCGTAATTTCTCGAAGGAGCTTTGGGTCGACCACCTCATTCTTCCACTCGCTGTCTCTGGATCCGCCTACAACAATGGAGGAATTGTATATATGGGCGAATAGATATTCAACGTTGGAAGATAATATCCGGACAGCATCTCAAACCATGATGATCACAGCTCAAAGCAGCAAGTCGGCCACTAAGGGACAGTCTGAACAAAAGGGGAATCAAAGTAGAACTGGGAACGCTCCCGACTAAATCCAAAGAAAAGAGGGAACCCCAAGTAGCTTTTACCCTTCTAAACATCTCTACATAATTCTTCCTCTCATCCGGATCACCCCGAATTTCAAATGGCCCACATCAATTCAAATCAACTTCCCGCGACAACGCAAACTACCCATGAGATGCGATTACCACAGGGACCACGGGCATGAGATCAACTGATGTCGAAGCCTGAAATTTTTGGTGGAAAGGTTAATCGTGGCCGCCACCTCAGAGATACGCTCGAGACAAGCTTCGTGGAGCCGAGGCCGCCTCATTGCCGAAAGAATAGCGACCAACGATGTGCCCCGCCTGAATCCTCGAATCTACCATAAACTACACACCGGGCGACTAACTGACAACCGGGCATCGGGCCTAAACGTCAAAAGAGAAGGATGTTGCAAGAGGCCACAACTCGAGCTCGAGTGAATACCATCCACATCCCAGATAGTTGCAGAGCAATCCAGCCAATTGACGACCATATATCCTTTCCCCCTGTTAACCCATCTAGGGTCATTACACTTCACCACAATGCACTCGTACTTACTCTATGTATTAACAATTTTGATGTGCATAGAGTGCTAATTGACCCTAGCAACGCGGCCGACCTGTTACAACTCCCCACATTCAAGCAAATGAACATCACTTTTGACATGTCGAGTTCTACCGGGCATCCCGTCCGATTTAACGGCAACCACAAGAATAAATGGGTGACATTGCTCTCCCCACAAGGCAAAAAGCGTATTCAAGAGGCTCTTATTTTCACTTGCCGAGGACTTAGGCCAATACAGTTATCAGTAGCCGAGCCCCGTCGCATACATGAAAGTCATGTCCTCGACCTACCATCAAATGATCAGCTACCTGACTAGTGCCGGGCAAATTGACCTCCTAACCAGCTAACTAGTAGCTTGGCAATGCTACCAATTGTCAGTAAAGGAACATGAGAAAGGCAAAAGCTCCTACAATCCGGCCCTCAAGACCCAGACCCCAGAATAGCAATTACAGCTCGCCACCCAAGCAAGGGCGAAGGACAAGGAGCGATTAGCCGTAGACCCCCTGGAATCAATATTCCTAGATGGGCCGGATAAATCCACTTATGTTAGTTCCCTCCTATCCGATGGGGAGAAGGAACAAATATAGTAGGTTCTGCTTCATAATATGGATGTATTCGCCTGGACTCACTCAGACATAGCTGGCATTAACCCCGTACATGCCTCTCACAAATTGAATGTCATCCCTTCTGTCAGCCTAAGACAAAGTCGAGGCATTTCCACCCGACCGCCATCGTTATTCAGTAAAAGTGGATAATCTTTTTAAAAGCAAGATCATCAGTGGAGAAGTACCCGATCGCTGAAGCAACGTGGTGGTAAATTCCAAAAGGCGGTAAAGAGAGTGTGCGTGGATTACACGGAGCTCACGAGGTACGCCCAAAGACAACTTCTACCTCGAGACTAAATCGCCGAAGGACGGCCGACATGGATGTTGTCACCCCGGATGCCTTCTCGATATCAATAAATACCTATGCATCCGCTGGGGACGCTGAACAAAATAATTCGCTCATCAACTTACGGGCCGCTCTCGCTAAGCAATGTGATGTCGTTTGGCCTAAAGAACGCCGAGGCAACGTATCAGAGGTTAGTGACCAAGATGTTCAGGAATCTACTAGGAAAAACCATGGAGGTCTACATTGATGATATGTTGGTAAAGTCCAAGGAACGCTTGGACCATGCTGAACACCTACAAGAGGCTTTTGAACTCCTAAGAGTGTACAACATGAAGCTCAATCCCTCAAAGTGCACCTTTGGAGTCAGTGTGGACCAATTCTTGGGTTTCATGGTGACTTAGAGAGGAATAGAAGCTAACCCCGCTCAGCTTAAAGCCATTTTGGAGTCCCCGGCTCCCATTTCTAGAAAGAGGGTATAATAGCTAACTAGTTTGGCCATGCCGCTCTTGCGTGTTTATCTCGGATTTAAAAGACCGTCTAAGGCCAGTTTTGTCACTCCTCATGGGCCAACCAGCCTGATGGAATGAGGAATGTGATAAAGCCTTCATAGCAATCAAACAAAGATTCTTGCAAACTCCAAATTCCTAGCCCCAAGCCTGGCCGAAACACTTTCTGTACTTAGCAAAAGGTCGATGTCTCGCAAGTGCTACCCTCCTGCTCAAAGAAGCATGAATAGGAAAGGCAGGCCTAAGTATTTTGTTGCGAAGTCCTTAGCCGACACAAAACCCGATACAGCCCACCCTGGCAAGCTCATTAGGCCCCTGGGTAGCAACCAAGAAGCTCACCATACTTCCAAGCACACCCCATTGTCGTGCTTAACTCGACTCCTCTCGAGCACCATTCACAAGCCTAACTCTGTCTCGGGATGCATGGGCTCAATGGGCAATTGAATCAAGCGAATTCTAGATTCGCATAAAAACCAAGATCAAGCAAAAATACCGTGTTCCGGGTAGGATTTTATAGCAAAGATCCTACAATCCGAATGATCCTTGGACAAATTAACCGGTGGACCCTTAATGTGGGACAAGAGTAATACGCCCGAATCCTGTCAATTTATCGGAGGATCCGAACTCGAGTTCTGGGCCAGGACTCGGACTGGACTCTTTAATTCGATGATTTTTTTTTTTTTTTTTTTTTTTTAAAACCGATCTGGTACCTGTGGGTATGGCCCACATCTTATAACAGAATTAAAATATTATATATAAATCAAAAGAACGACCACCGGAGTGGTGTCCATCAAAATCTAGACACATATAACTGAGTCCCATTTACATATACAAAACTGAACTTTTACATTTACAAATCGTATACAGAACCTACATGTAGCGTAACCCTTCCCGTAAGCCGTCACCGTATGCCGATGTTTGCTGATGTCTTCTTCCTCACCTACACGGATTAAACCCGTGCCAAGCCTCTTTACGCTTAGTGGGAAAGATTTCTTGGTACATAAACATAAATACGTATAACAGATTCATTATACTGGCAACTACAGTTACTTTACTGGACTTATACTTATTCGCCCTCCCGTTAGGAGTTTCGTAGCTCTTCTATGCGTAACTTATGCTTATAACAAACTTATGTTTATTCGTGACTGTAGGAGTTACGTAACTTATACTTAATGTAATTTAGGTTTATTCAAAGACTTTCGTAGAGTTAAGGTAATCTCATATACGCATTTCAGATCTTATAAATGCATTTCAGATCTTATACATGACTTACAGAGTATATACTTGTCTTACGGAACTTGTACTGGTCTTACGGAACTTATACTGATCTTACGGAACTTATACTGGTATTACGGAACTTATACTGGTCTTATGGAGCATATACTTATCTTACGGATCTTATCCTGTGCTAAGGAAAATTCAAGTACACAGCCTAGAACTACTATAATCCCATCACACATGTGGTCGATCAAACGTATGCAGATACGCCTATCAGGTATGCGACATTAGTCCATAGCAAAAAATGCATCATAATGTATATATTATACTTATTTTACTTGACACGAGTACCCTTAGGGGTGCTAACAACTTTGTACTTATTTATCGATATAAGAGTACCCGGGAGGTACTCACAGATTCTAATCAAATACAAGAGTACCCGTAGGTACTACGGGAGCTTAATCGTACATGTGATTAACTTACCTGTATACAGAGTTACTCGATACAAGAGCTAATCAAACGGAACTTATTCAACATCGGAGTACCCGTGAGGTACTACATAACTTATACGTAGACAGGAGTACCCATAGGGTACTACAGACTTATTCCTGCATATACATTAACTTACTCATATACGTGGAGTACCGTGAGGTACTCACTTTAACTTACCGATCGGGACTTATTCAGATACATACCCGTGAGGTACCATAGACTTATTCAGTCACAAGAGTACCCTTAGTACTACTTTAACTTATCGATCGTGACTTAATTATGTGAGTACCCAGGTACTACACTCGAATCAAGGTAATGTAGACCGAATGTAAATTTAATTAAATACGAGACCCGTGAGGTACTATGCTGTAACATTTTTAGATACAGAGTACCTGTAGGGTACTACAGAGTTTAATCGATACGTGAGGCCCGTGAGGGTACCATAACTTATTCAGAGATAGACTCATCGATACAGAGGCCCGTGAGGTACTGGGCAGAACTTATCGATACGAGTACCCGTGAGGTACTCAGCTGGCACACGGCACGCCTCGCATCTTTACTCTATTCTTATCTGTCTTAATATAAGCCCCCACCCGACTACCTAGACCAATTATAAGAAATGAGTGTGACGCAGTACAATGGCAATTCGGCTAAAATGATATAAAGATCGCGGTGCCATAAAGACCAACAGTGAGTACCGGCATCGAACAGAGTGCCGCAGCACTAATCAGACATCCACTCATTCATTCTTGGTCCTAGGTAGTCATATGATCAAGTATATCTTTCATAACTTATAAGCCATCTTAATCACATTCCCGTGATCATGATATATTGTTTTTCATGTTCATGTTCATGTTTCAAGCCAGTTTCAGTTTCATATAATATTCGTGTTTCATGCCTATTCCATATGGAATTTCGCTTACTTGTACGACATGATGTCTATCCATACATCATTCATGCATTCTAGTCCCTTCATGAATATATTTTTCTTATAAATTGGAATCAATCCAATCGGATCATCCAAACTCAAGTTATGGCATTTTCATGCCAACTAGTCGGTTTACCGATTTTACCGAGGGACAGTTTGAATATTTATTTTCCAGTGCCTTGTCTTGATATTTGACACTTGATCTTTGTACTCCTTTAAAGTTAAGGTGCTAAGGGTTCTATTCCAACTGGAATCACCCAATTTGGAGTAATCGGAATCAAGTTACGTCCGAAACATCCTGACTTCTTCTATGTTCAAAGCTGGAAACTAAACTTAGCTTGCACATGGGTCCCACTTTGAGTGCATTTTTGGGCTATCTAGAGTCAGAATTTGGAGATACTTATTAAATATGTTTTTTTCTCCTTGAAGTCTATTTTAAGTGGCTACTTGAATCACTCAAATCGGATAAGAAATCTATAAGCTTACGCCAAAATACAAACTCCATTAAAACTGGAAAACTACAGAACAGGTTGTGGGCCGGTACAAGCTCAAGTCAGACGGCATAACCCACAAAAATGACCAACCGAAATTGTATCGGTACAAGTTCAACTTGTACCTGTAATAAGTCTCCGGTGCCCGTAATGTGTTTTCCCATTTTTCTACGCACTTTCATCCACGGATCACCCTACACTTCCTACACACATCCAAATCATTCCAAATTCACCTCGAATCTCTTTCTACTCAATTCTCTTTCACTTCTTGTCTCTTTCTCAAAACCTTTCCATTAATCTCTCCTAATATCATTCTTAATAAGGGTTACCACCATATACATACCTAAGTACTAAGATTTGTTGTGGTTTGATCAAAACCTCTAACTCAATTTCCTTCATTTAACCATGAATCCAACAACAAATAAGGATTCCATAATTATCTTGTTCTCAGGGGTTATGCCAACTCTTATTTCCCTAAGAAATCTAAGGTTAGGATACAATTCTATCAAAACCCTAGATTTAGAGACAAGAGATTAACCATATCAAGCCTTAAATTCCATGTGATCCATACAAAATCCATACTCAAAATAGTTTCCATACCAAAAATCCAAAGTTCCATACCTTTGGCTTGCTTGGCTTGATCTCCACTCCTTCTCTTCTTCTCCTCTTCTTCTTCACGGTTTGTTCCCCTCCTCCAAATGAGACCAATTTTGGTCTTTAAATCCAGATTTTGCTAAGGCCTTTTTGGCCAAGACAAAAACCCATTTTTTTGGCTTTTAACTTTTCATTTTTGCATTTAGGCCCATAACTCCTTCTATCTATAAATAAACTTTCCTTTTTATTTATTTCTGGGTCTATAGTCTCATCAATTCATATCTTTTCGCCCCCTTTGACAATTTGCACTGCTCCTAAGTCTTGTACAAATTCCGGTATCTAGACTTCCATGTTTCCCCAGATTTTATCTCTACTTTAAACATTTAAAATTACGCTTACAAAATACCCTAAACATGTCGAAAAACTGCCAGGTATATTATTTCGGTGTTACAAGGTGTGGCATCTCAAGAAACCGTGAAGCCGGCATCGATTTGCAACTTAAATCTCCATCTGGGGAAAAGATTGAGCAAGCAATCCGTTTAGGCTTCAGCGCCTCCAACAACAGAGTATGAGGCCATCTCAGCTGGGAAATTGAAATCTTAGTGTAAATTGCTGTGTCACCCAACAAGCTTCGATTCAAAGTGATTTCACAGGTAGTGGGCAAATGCGCATCATGAGTCGAGACCCCGAATGGCAAGGTATGTATCCCTGGTTAAGCAATGCTTGGGCAGCTTGGAAGCTTCAACACATCCCCAGGGACTGTAATGAGAAAGCGAACACCTTGGCCGCTTCTCTTCTAATAACATAAATAGTGTTCCTGCCTATCTATTATCAACCAGATTCTTCAATTATCACTACCCGGGTGAGTCAGGTGGACGAGGTCTCCCCTTCTTAGATGGACCCCATAGTTCAGTATATCAACACGGGAGAACTTCTAACCAAAAGGGACAAAGCTCACAAGATCCAAATCTAGTCGGCCAGATTCTATTTAGTTAATGGGCAGCTGTTTAAACGATCCCTAGACGGGCCGTACCTAAAGTTCTTAACTATCGAACAGGGACAATATGTATTAGCCGAGTTACATGAAGGGATATGTGGGAATCATCCAAGCGGCAGAACTCTAGCACACAAAGCCCACACTCAGGGGTATTATTGGCCAACCATGAGATTTGACACTGACATGCGCGAAAGTGTGATCGATGCCTGCAAGCCCCCGTCTCGAGATCACCCGGCCCAAGACTTAATTTCCACACGAGCCCTCGCCCCTCTCAACGGAATGATTATAGTCGGGTCGCCTCCCGCGCCCCGGCTTAGAAAAAATTATTGTCGTAGCCATTGATTATTTCAAGAAGTGGATAGAGGCCGAGGGCTTTCTGCTTAAATCATAAGACATACACCAATTTATGAGCATCATTACCTAAGGACTATTATTATCTAACCCAAGAATCCGCGCCAAAAACTTGTTTACTTCCTCTCGCTACACAAAATACCTATACAAATTTATAGCGTTATTACCTGCTGACTATTATCTAATCCCCAACAATAATGCCATGAAACTTGTTTGTTGTGTTTCTTGGTATCTATCAGATCGATTAAAAGCTAGCTTCCCTTATGAGTAAATCAATTTCTTCTCGGGGTTTCGATCCGTGATGTCAGACGCATGTGCTCTAACAAGTAGTAAATCGATTTAAGTCCGATATCGATCCCACAGAGATCTCAAGAATTCTCAATCAACTACCTCGACTACCTCAAATCCCATATACTATTTAGACTTTGATAGGCAATTTGAAATATTCTTAGCAAACCTTAAAAATAGTAAAACTAAGAAAAGGACTTAATAACAAAATGAATTAAAATGAAAATCTAAAATAACAAATCTTAACGACGTCATTCATTAAAGGGAGCATTGGAAAATAATCGCTTATTGTGAACAAATCAATCATGCAGCATCACTCATATAACTTTGCTTCATGAACCACGATTAAAACCCTGGCCCATGAATATGGTAAAGGTACTGATCTCTCCTTACTGCACTTTTCATCATCTAATCTTCCCTGATTCTTTCCAAGACAGGGGGTTAGATAACTACTTTTAATCTCGGTTGCCTTGTTCTGGATATTTTTCTTTTTCAATACTTCATACCCTGAACATGGATCAGAACCTAGCTCCTAAGACATGCATAGTACGGGCTTAATTTCTATCGGTTTCTCTTCCTCCAAATTCGAAATTACCATCCTTTCCTTTGATTAGATCCTCGCTAACACGGATTGAACGCATCGGTCAATCGAGGTGAACTCCGCTTGTTTAAATGGATAAGTCATTCAACTCATTCCTCGATTTCAAGTGAGAAGAGGATTTATCGATTTAAATTACGTGAGCTCATTAGGGATCACCACTATCAGCCCAGATACCTTTCTTAAATTGTTCATCACTTCTCGTGGATTGCCTTCTCTCGCGTCACCAGAGCCTCCGAAATCGTGAAAGAATGAGACATCCTATTATGGGTATAAGGCAACACATTTGGGATCGATTACAGAATACTCCATGTGGAAGTAGATTTACAAGCGTAGTTGATAGCTTCTAATAAATTTATGCGAGAAAGATAATTTCGACATGAGTCTATTGATGGAAAATTTGGGTTTCTAAATCACTAGATTACACCCTACAATGGCTTCTTGATCAGAAAACCTTTATAAATCGAAGCTGAAATCAAATTCAAAGATTTATGCAGGAATTGGAGACAATCGAGGCGATAATTTGAAGAAATAGAATTACGCATTCCAACTTCTACTTTAGCGATGCGTCCAGGATCAAATTTGAGCGAAATAAACTAATCCTAAAATAAAAACAAAACAAAGAAAGAAAATTAAAATCTGAGAGCCTTGGCTACGAGATCTCTCTTTTTGGTAGTAGAGGAGTTGCTTTCCTTGATGGCAGTTGCTTATTTATAGGAGTTTTGAAATTGGGCCTGGCTTGATGCACCTCCTTGTGGATTCGGATTAAGCTGCCCGTTTAGTTTGTTAATGTCGGCTACCGATTCTTTGTCGCGACCTCGATTCAATCTACCTTTCGTCAGGAAGCTTTTATTTGGTGACTTGCGCTAGCATCCCTTGGATCGATGTCGCGGCCCATTAAAATGATGTCAGCGACCTTTACTTTCCTTATGGCGATCGTCGCGACGCTAAATGGCGTCAGCGACCTTAGTTCTTTCGCGGTACGATGTCATGGCGCGAAGTGCGAATAGCGTCGCGACCTTAATTCCTTATGGCGATATGCGACCTTTGAATGGCGTCGCGACGCGGGTTCTTTACCATTGATGTCGCGACCCTTTGAATAACGTTGCGACTAATTCTTATGGCCCGGTGCCGCGACCAACTGAATAACGTCAGCGACCTCTATGTTCGATCTCTTGAAATCTTATGTTGCGACTTCTGTCGGTGTCACGACCTCCGTATCTTTGCTCGGCGCTAGTGCATGCGACCTCGAAATTGTGTTGCGACATCATATCTTGTTCTTCATTAATTTATAGTTTACTTTGACTTGGATTTACATTGCGACTGCTCGTTACGCCTTGATTGCCCTTATGCCAGCGGCCCGGGTTTTGTGAATTTGCGACCTTGATGTGATTCTTCATCAGGCCGGCGTCTCTCTATGAGTCCTTTCTTCTCGTGCATTTCTCTGTTTGCTTATCATTGACCCGATCGTGTCATTCACCTTTCGGCCGGTTTACGCTTCTTTTCTTTTGATATCCTCTTTCTGCAGATTTCACGCTACACTTAGCGATTTGAGTGGAGATTATTGACATTTACGCACATATCGATCTTTTTAGATAGAAATCAATGAAAAATGGACTGAAAATGGATGACTTTTAAGCTCATCAAACTCCCCCGAACTTAAATTTTGCTTGTCTGACGAAGAAAGATTTGTTTGTCCTCAAAACAAAAAGGACATTACGTATTGTTTTGCGATTCTGACAATTTAGTGAACTAGAATTGCATTCTTTTACGTATATCTAGCTTCAAGTCGGATGAAGGTTAATCACTATACTCAATCAGGTGCACAAAACTAAATTGTTGAATTTGTTTATAAACGGTATAGTCAGTTGATCCTGGCTGAAAAGTAGGTTGGTCTTCTCCTCTTTTCTTAGTGGTGAGTTAGCCCTCACGGGAGTCCTTCCACCAGGTTTTGATCACTAAGATTTTTCCAATTCCATATGCTTATTTATTTCATATTGATCTCCACTAATGTAGGTAATTTCAGCCTTTAAGATGTCCAGGTCTTTCGAGCTTATGTCATCGAGGCTTAGGTCATGGGTAGGATGGATGGAACTTTTTTTTTAGGTTAAGATTACCGGGACTCTTTCTCCTTTTATAGCCTTTACCCTTCTTTTCCTTGCAACTTCTTTAATTGATTCCCCCAAACTTCATCCTTAGAATTATCTTCTTGTTTTCTTAATTTAGAATTATTCGTTCCCATTTCTCATTTGTACTTCTCCTTTATTTGAAACTTTTTTTTTAATCACCCTTAGGGAATAGTGCAATGTTATGTCTTTTAGGCTTTCCTAACACTCTTCGAACTTTGGGTTAGTAGCTCACATACCAGTTGGCATTGGCTAGAATTACTAGTGTTAAAGAACACCCCTAAGAACTTAATTGTTGAGAGAGGAATTGGGAGGCCCACGAAATGAAAACTTCTTCGCTAAGCTTTCTTTACATTTATCCTCCATAGCAGTCTTTCTCCTCTTCACCCCTTCCTGTATTTTCTCCTTTAGTTCCCAAAAAAATGTCACACTCCCTGAGCTTTATCTCTTTCTGCTTCACAGATCTTGGGTAGCTCGGAGGTTCTTATTTGGAGGATTAATTATCTGGATGGCTTGCAGGATTTCCAGTAAACATTTTGAAGATAAGGATTGTTTTGGCTCAAATTCAGGAACTAAGGTATATGCGGAAGCATATAAATGAGGTGGCTAGAATGGCTCAGCGCAAGGATGGCTGCATCATTTCTTATTAGTTATCACCTAGGATTTCGCCTTGATCAATAATCTAACAAGTTCTAAGTCGGTTTGATTCTTGTGACTAACCACAGGATGTCACTTGACTCACTTGGTTGATGAGGAGTTACATGATTTAAGGTTCACGGAGTTCAGCTTCTTTATTTTATACTACAAACTCAAAAATATATTTTGCTCCTTCAATTATATGACTTTCCTTTATCTTGGACTCATCGGCTAAATTCAAGTCAATTATGCAATTTGTGTTTCAATTCAATTATATGTCATTACGCCTTGATAACGATTATTTGTGTTGAAACATCTTCTAGTCAAACTACATCAACTAGTTCGATTATGATATCGACATTTTCATTCTTGAACTAAATCCTAATGTTATTCTCCTAACAGATTCAAGCGAAAGTAACAATACAATCTAACTCGAAGCAACATCAAACATTTCCCTTTTTAACAAATTTTCTTATTTATTCACTGATATAGTTGAAAGGTTAGCCATGACCTCGATTTTACATCGCGACATAAAATCTGAGTACATGACGAATGCGCACTTGCCTAAATTTGATGATCAGACTGACTTTTCACTCATATTAATTTGCACATTCTTAGCATCATTAAATCATTCCCACCTGACCAATTCAAACATGTATTCTATTCAATTTTCCACGGAATTTATGTAGGAAGTACTCCTTTAGGTTATATTTCTGTGAAGTTTTGGAGTAAGATCACCAGGGTTTTATTCCTTCTCACTGAGCCATTCGGTCTGCATCGGCATACGTAACAATTTCAAAAGGATTAAATTGTTCGAATACTAACCTAGAAATTCCTAACAAATCATGACTATAACTAAAAAAATTAAAAAAAGTAATTAAAAAATATCAAAAGTCACATATAAAGTAAAAATCTATATGGTTGCCTCATGAATTTGCTGTTTTAAGGTCCTTCATTTGGATTAAATTTGTTTTAAGCATTCTCTCTCTCGATTCACGAACAGAGTTCTTCCTTTTCTTCTCCTCTTTGAGATAGTGCTTGATCTTTGACCATTAACCTTGAATTCTTCCCGACGCCAGTCCTGAGTGTTCTTGCTCGAAAGGTAGTACTGACATACTTGTATGATCACTCCATTTTTGTTGATTTCAACTTCCTGGAAATAATGCCCAATGCGAGTTAAATAAGCGGGCAGATATCTTTGCTCTGAACTTCTCCTCATAATCCATACCCCAGTCATGCCATTTCTTTGTCTTGTCATGTATATTCGCGTATCTTGAGCTTAGTTTGCCAGATTCCTCAGTTCATTCAATTGGAGCAATCTCTCTTCCTTTGCAATTTTGAAACTCGAGTTCGACTATACATTGGCCACGTGGCTTTGTATTCGATTCAGAGAGGAGGTGACATGGTTTGCCAAAGACAGCAGCTCTGTATAGGGACGTCGATGGGAGTTTTGAATGTAATCTGTAAGCCCCAGAAGTCGTCATCGAGTTTGGAAGACCAATCTTTTCTGCTTGAACTTACAGTCTTTTCCAGGATCCTTTTAATCTCCCTATTGGAAATTTACCGCGCTCCCATTAGTCTTTGACTTTTCACTGCTCTAATTCTTTTCCACTTCTAGGCACTTACGACCCATGCACGGTCTTTTGGATTTTTCTTCGTGTCCTTTGGGAAAAGCATCTTTAATTTGATTCACCTACGGGGTTGGCGATTGCCTGTTTGTGTCTCGAGGAGTTCTTGAGGCATTGGTAGTCGTCTGAAATTTTGAGGGTGGTATTTGGAAGCTGGTGCAGGAATTTTGTTAAATGGAAGTTCAACTGACTTTCTATTTTCCCCCGTAGGCTGCCCATTTTAGTGCTTGAGTCGAGCCACTTTTTATTTGATATTCATTACGCCCTCTCCTTTTATTCTTCTTTCTTTGGAACCTTGGTGGAGCATACCCTACTTGAGAATTTGCCCATGTCTTGGGACGTGTTGTCTTCTCACCATAAGAAATTCTCATGGTTCCTTAATCTTTGAATATAATGGGTTGGAGTTGGGGTTAGGCTTGAAATGATATGCTCTGCTCCGTTCAAATAGTTAGCCTCCTGCTTGCACAGGAAACCTCTTGTTGCCCTCGACATTATTTACTCTTTTCCTTCTCTTTCCTTTCTTTCTATATCTGTTTTAGGTACATTCTTTTATCCAACCGATGCATCAATGCATCATTGGCCTGCATGTGTTATCTTGTCGACTCAATGTTCGAACCGCCCGAGCTCTTGCTGCTTTGCTCCTGAGGATTGGAAGGAGGTCTCATATTTTCCTAGCAAGATCCTCGTCGGTATCTTGCTTCTTACTGCTCTTAACTGCGCTTTTAAGATACTTTGCCCATAAGTTACATCTAATATACCTTTTGAGGTATAATTCATGGAAATCGTAGAAGATGTCCATTTATGTCTTAGTCTATCCGGTGCATGGACATCTCTTAGTCTCTTGTATCTCTCTGACGATTATCTGAGACTCTCATGCCTTGTTTGAAAGTAGTAATTTCCCTCTTATTAGATTCCCGAAGTAAGAGGATGGAGAAAGAATGCGCTCAAGTAAGACTTCCATCAGTTCTTCCATGTATTAGCAGATCCATTATGACAGTTAATCAAACCATGATGCAACTATATCTCTTAAAGAGAATGAAACAAGCGCGGCTTAATAACCACGGTCTCACACCATTCAGTTTCTTGTATTGGCGCATTCCGAGAGAAGCGAATCCCAAGTGTTCGTTGGGATCTTGAGGAGGAGTGACACATGAGTGGATTACATTGAACCATGGTGATCAGAGCTGGCTTGAGCTCAAAATTGTTAGCATCTATCGTTGGTTGTCTCACTGTTGAGTATTCATCTTGGATAACTGGTCTCCAGAAGTCCTCCATAGTGTCTCGCTCTTGAGGTACTTATGCTGCGAATTCCTGGTTGACTGCCCCGGTCAATCTTTCGTCTGCCATCTCTGCTATTTACGCACTCTGTAACTCTTTGCCCTCTAGCATTGCTAGTCTCGATTTACAGTGGCAACAATTCAGCTCCTGCTTCACATTGCATGAATTAACTCTTGAGTATAATATCTTGAGATCAAATGGAGTCGATGATACGAAAATTGTATTTGTAACATGAAAAGCTCTACAAAAATTTCGAGTAGCTTGCTAAACTATTCTTTGTTGAATCATATTTTGCAAATTTTCTATTTTCTTTTTATAAGTTATGTCCAAACTAGTATTTAGCTTTTTGATGCGAATATTGATTCGCGATTATTTCGATCCCGCATGGCACCAAAAACTTATTCAAACCATAAGACATACACGATTATGACATCCATTGCGGGGACTATTATCTAATCCTGAAACATGGCCTTAAAACTTGTTTACCTCTTTCGGTTATGGGCGAAATACCTGCTACAAATTTATGGCGTTATTACCCAATTTATTATCTAATCCCGACAATAAAATGCCATGAAACTTGTTTATTTGTGTTTCTCATCTATTATCTTGATTAAAAGCGGTTTCCTTAAGAGTAAATCAATTTCTTTACGAAAAGTTTTGATCCGAGGATCTTTGCCGATGTCTGGTCGAACAAGTAGTAAATTGGATTTAAGTCGGATACTCCGATCCCACGAGAGATCTCGAAAATTCTCGATCAACTACTACTAACTACTCCGACTCTATATTATTTGGACTTTAGTAGGCAATTTGAAATATTCTTATGAAACCTTAAAATAGTAAAAACTAAGAAAAGTGACTTAATAACAAAATGAATTAAAAATGAAAATCTAAAATAACAAATTCGGTGTCCAGTTATCTATTAAAGGGAGCATTGAAAATCTTGCTATTGTGAGCAATCAATTCTACTTGAGACTACTACATAACTTTGCTTCATGAACCCTGAATTTAAAACTGTCCAAGGAATGGTAGTGGGTTGGATCTCCTCATACGCTTTTCATCATCTAATCTTCCTGATTCTTTCGAAGGCGAGTTTAGATAACTACATTTAATCACAGGTTGCCTTGTTACGGATATTTTTCTTTTTGATGCATATTACCACGAACATGGGTTGTAAACCTTAGCTCTAAGACATAGGTATACTTGTAGGTTTACACTTTCTTAATTCTCTTCCTCCAAATTGGAGCAGTTTGTCTTTCCTTGATTAGATCCTTAACGGGAATGAGCGTCTTGTTCGAATCGAGTGAACTCTACCTTGTTTAAATGGATAAGTCATTCCTTCATTCGATTTCAAGTGAGAAGAAGGATTTGTCGATTTAAATTCCACCGAGCTCATTAGATCACCATTATCGATTCGCATACCTTTCGAAATTGTTAAGTCACTCGGGATTGCCTTCTACGCTGTCACTCAGAGGCCTCCACAAATCAGAATGAGACAAAATCCTATTATGGGTATAAGGCAGCTTACATTGGGATCCCGATTACGGAATACTCAAAACCTGACAAGTAGATTTACAAGCGATAGTTCGATAACTTCTAATAAATTTACTTGAGAAAAGATAATTTACGACATGAGTCTATTCAATGGAAGCTGGGTTTCGTCACTAGATTACACCCCTCTGATGGCTTGTTGATCAAGAAAACAAGCTATATAAATCGAGCGGAAATGCGAATTAAAGAAATTTATGGAATTGAGACAATCCATCTGATAATTTAGAAAGAAATAGAATTACTGCATTAGAAGCTTCTACTAGCATTCAGCGTCAGGATCTAAATTTGAGCGAAATAACAAGCTAATCTAAAATAAAAACAAAACAAAGAAAGAAAAGAATTCAAAATCTGAGAACCTTGTTTGGTCCTCTTTTTTGGCCGCGAGAGTTGCTTTCCTTGATGGCAATTTGCTTATTTATAGGGTTTTCAAGTTAGGCCCTAACTTCGATGCACCTCCTTGTGAATTTGGTCTTGGCCATTTAGTTTATTAATGCCAGACCTCAATTCTTTATACATGACCTCGATTGTCTTTCTTCACGTCCTTGAAGCTTTTATTTGAGTCGCGACTTGCACTTTAACATCCCTTGGATCACGATGTCGCGGCCATTAAATGATCATGAACCTTCCTCCTTATGGCGATGTCATGACAGCTAAATGACATTGCGACCTTAGTTCTTTGCAACTGATGTCACGACGACTGAATGACGTCGCGACCTTAATTCCTTGTAACTGATGTCGCGACCACTAAATGACGTCGCGACCTTAGTTCTTTGCAAATGATGTCGTGACCATTGAATGACGTCGCGACCTTAATTCCTTATGGCGATGCTTCAGCGACCAGCGAATGACGTCGCGACCTCTATCGATCTTGAAAATCTTATGTAAGCTTCTATTCGATTATCGCGACCTCGTATCCTCTTGCTCGGCCGCGCCCAGATTCTCGCGACCTCGAAATTGTATTTGCGACATCATATCTTGTTCTTCATTAATTTTATAGTTGCGACTTGGAGTTTTATTGCGACCTGCTCGTTTGCCTTGATTTCCTTATGTCGCGATTAGGTTTTGTGGATTGCGGCAGTCTTCTTCATCAACATCGAGGCGTCGCTGTGAGTCCTTCTTCCTCGTGCGCATTTCTCCTGTTGCAACATCGTTATTGATCGATGTATCATTCTGCTCAACCCGATTTTACGCTCCTTTTACTACAATATCCTCTTTCTCTTGAATTTCCTGTTGCATAGCAGTTTGGTGAGTTATTCAACATTTCTGCATATAAATCAGTCCTTTTTAGATAAGTCAATCGGAAAAATGGGTAAATGGATGACTTTTAACTCATCACTTTCATCAATTAAGATAGGATGTCACTCGTTCATCACGGAAGATATTTATGCGCGATTCGGTATACCCAGTCAATTGTCAGGATAACGGACCTCGATTTGATGGCCAGGACATAAGGAACTTTAATTACGAGTTGAAAATAAGAATATATACTCCACCGCGATATCGGTGAGCAACGGCTAATGAAGCTTCTAATCGCCTATTGACCATATTAAAAGCGATTAGACTATTTACAAAGGCAGAGTGGGTGGATGAGCTCCGGTGTACCTTTGGGCTAGATGACAATCAGTAGACCGGCCAGACTATATCTCATCAGCGCTCACTTATGGGATGGAAGCTATTGTCCAATGATCCCGGGTATGCCACGCTCGGCCAGTATGCGACGGAGTTGAATGTTGGTGCGATTAAAAACCCTAGACATGCTTCGGACAAACGCACGACGGTGGTACGTGCGGCATCGTGCCAACTGCCATTCGGCGTATTACAACATGCTCGTGAGCGGATATTCAGCGAGGGACTGGTCGCAGAAAGTTTCGAACACGGTTGATGGTCGGTCGGAAGTTGGTCGGAAAGTTCTAGCCAAATTGGGAGGGACCGTATATTGTAACGCGAGCCAGCAAATCTGGATCGTATGCATTAGATAAACTAGATGGGATGCCTGTACCTAGAATGTGGAATGTTATGCACCTCAAAAGGTACGATCAATAAAGAATGATTCAATCTCCCGATTATGTTCCGTCCTCGACTTTTTCATTTACAAAGCCGGGTAAGGTTGATGTCCTATCGACCCAGTATGGTTGATGCCCAGCTGGTTCATTACAAAGTTCGAGTAAGGTTGATGTCCTACCGGCCCAATATGGTTGATGCCCAGTTGGTTCATTACGAAGTCCGGGTAAGGTTGATGTCTTACCGGCATAGTATGGTTAATGCCCAGCTGATTCATTATAAAGCCCGGGTAAGGTTGATGTCCTACTGGCCCAGTATAGTTGATGCCCAGCTGGTTCATTACAAAGTCCGAGTAAGGTTGATGTCCTGCCGACCCAGTATGGTTAATGCCCAGCTGGTTCATTACAAAACCCGGGTAAGGTTGATGTCCTATCGGTCCAATATGTTTAATGCCCAGCTGGTTCATTACAAAACCCAGATAAGGTTGATGTCCCTCTGAAGCGAAGTATAGTTGATGCCCGGCTAGTACACATTACAGCTTGAATTGAGAAGTCGCAGAAGGGCAAATGAACCTTGTCTACCAGAGTGTTTATCCGGACTTAATCTATGTCCTACTCAAGGTACCTCTGTGCTTACCCGGCTAAGAGAACTAAATGACTTGATTCAACAAAGAGAAAGCAACAACATCAGATCCGCAAAGCAACACACTTTATTAAGGAGCTTGGTTACAGAGTAGCAAAAAATGGGGATACAAAATATGGGTGAAGAGCGAGGCTTAATGACGATGCCCAGTACAACCGAAACATCGTGATTTCCTCCTCTCCTGGTTACTCTAAGTGGAAAAATCCCGAATCATTGCAGGTCAACCTCGGCGCGGAGAGATGCTTGTCGGCCCTCGTGTTATCAGATCTCGGGTGCGGCGGCCTCCTCAGCGCATTCATGCTCACCGGGATGAACGATGGTGTGGTCGCGGCTTGACGGGAAAACACCTAGGGGCATCGGGTTGATGGGGAACTGGGGATAACGACTTGGACATGTCGGCATCCGCCACGGAACCTCGGGTTGGCTTCCACAAATATTATGTGCGAAAGCACAATAGCCATACCCATAGTTGAAAATCACGTCGAAGCCCTCCTCGTAAGCCTCCTTCAAGTCCATTTTCTCTTTAAGGGCCTCTGCTTGGATAACGGACACTTCATCCTTACAAGTCTGGTTAAACTGAGAGACTCGTTCGTAATTGAAACGGCTAGCCTCGTCTTCGCCAGCCTAGCCTCTCTGGCTTGCGGGCATTTTGGACCACAGCCAGCTCGGACTCCACTTATGTCACGGCACTCCCCACCGTGGCCCGGCATCCATGTGACCATCAGCGTTCGTGGTGGCTTGGCATCTCTCTACACCTGCCTTTCCGGGCCACCTTCTCAACGCCTTCCTTGGCCTCCTTCTCCCAGCGTCGGGATCTCGACTCTGCTTCAGTTAAAGAAGCACTCATCGCACTATGGTCAGAAACGGTAGATTGAGCGTAGAGTCGGAGCCTCTCCATCCCTCCAGCGAGGCCCGGAATTCCCGGTGCTGAGTAGAAGTCATGTTCGGATAACCCGTAATGGCTGAAATAGCACATTAGAATAAGGCGATAACTCGAAATAATATTAGAGCGATTAGTGGTTGTAAACTTACGGCTCCACCGGCCCAGATGGCAGTTTGATTCACGTATTTGCATGTGGTGCCTAAGCATAGGTAGGGACTAAGATGACATATTCTTCTCCCTTCCCCTGGCATGACCTAAGGCATCCAAATTGAGTCTTAGAATACGGCTGAATATATGGGCAGCCCAGGGATTCGATCTGACGGCCTTTAGCGATTGATAATCTCTGGGCACCTTACGGCTGACCCGATCTTCCTCCATGGGAGAGCCTAGCCACGTGGAGGAATATAAGGAGATTCGGCCGGTCGGGAGGCGGCGACTCTACGGCGAAATGGTGGCCCTATCACGACGGCCCGGTAACCTACTTTCCGTGGAATGTCCTCTCGGACCTCCGCGTGAGTTAGGGAGGCCTCTCCTTAATCCACCAAGAGGGTAGTCTCCGAAGCAGACTAGCCATGAAAGCCCGTTGGGGAGACCTCTCACTACAAAATCCACGAGGCGAGTCTCAGAAGCCGATTGGCCATGAAGGCCATCTTAGCGGGCAGAAATGACTATCGCCTACACATCCGAACTCTCGTCGGATGGTTGTCGACTTGCCTACTAGCCACATCAGGGGTAGTAGTAGTCGTCTGTTTAAAGGAGGCACCTCATTTACGCTTTCGTGCGGCGAAGTTGTGGACAAGATCAGCCATCTCGTCCTCCTCTTCTTCCTCTTCACCAATAGGGGGCGAGCTAGAGGTTGGGGGAACCCAAGGGACAAAATCTTCTACCCCTGCTCCAGGAGCTTTTAGACGTTCAGGCTCTCGCCTTCCCTTCTTAGACACTTGGGGGGCAGGACGAGAACCCTTTTTCGTAAAAAGGAGACGCTCGAGATGGCTACCCCTATTGTCCTTCTTAGATGCTTGGGGGACAAGGCCAGAATCCCCTCTAGCCAAAGAAGTTTGCCCGGGCTGGTTGCTAATCACCAGTTCTAGACCAACCACCTCGGTCTCAAAAGTCTCTGCTGGAGACGAGCTGCCTAGTGCTAAATTCAGGAGATCAGCCACAACGTAATGCTCCCCCTCTACTATTTCTTCGGGAAGAGGGCACGGAATAACTAATATGATGTAGGGAGATGGGCTGTGACTCAACTCACAAAGATTGTTCATAGTTAAGAGAATTTCATGATGACGTTCCCGCTTAGAAATCTCTAGCAATCTCTGAATCATCTTAAAGCTGGCTTTTTCCACCCCGTTTACCAGTCTACCCCTCCGACTTTTCCCTGCACAAAAAAAGTGTATAATAATAAGCGCGAACGTAGAGGGTAGACGCGTAAAAGTGCACCTACATACAGATCCCGCAACTTGAACACACCTAGGAATGACATTGATTGGTTAAAAACAAACGGAAAGTCAGGGGAGTCCGGGGTCTCATACCAAGGTCCTCTAACCAAGATCACGCCTTTCGCCTCAATCTTAGGCGAGTCGGGAAGACCCATAACAAATTGAAGTCGGGGGCTCGGGGCCGAAATGGATAGCCGACCTTCGTGTCCTAGCTTCAAGGTATAAATAAAGCAGACCTCTACCCGATGAAATATCGGTTGGTAGAAGGAGAGTTGACACGCGCACCAGTCGGGATCAGATTGACATTCGGATGGATGCAGACGGGAGCGCTCTAGAAGTGGGCCCCTTTGCAAGAGCCGAACGGGGAAGCGGCGACTACGAGCTGTTCCTTGGTGAAGTACCTTGCCTTTGTCTTCCACACGTCGATAGTGGATACAAGCGGACCGTCAATGACTCAGAAGTCAATGTTGTTGGAATTAAACGATAAGACCTCGGCTCCTCCATGGGCCAGAGGGAGATGAAATACCTTTACAAAGGCGTATCGGCTAGGCCCTCTTGCATGACGCTAGTGGAAGTCTCTTCTTGACCTCTCACCATACTACAAGCAAACAACAAAAAAATGGGAGAGGAAAGGGAAATTAGTTACATGCCATGATACCAAACTAGTAAAAGGGCGAGAATCCACATGAACCTACCAGACCCAGGAAAAAACCCCCAGTTTTAGCGTGTTCTAAAAACATCCTCCTACGATCCTGTCATCGAAAACATGCCGGCAACTGGAATATAACGTACACAAAACAAAAACAAGGCTTACTTAGAAGATAGGGGAAAACAAACGCCTAGAAAGACAATTGGCAAAACATGCAACGCTACACCGGAGTATAGACAAAAGCCCTTGAGCGGAAGGGAAACAAGAAAATGGGATACACGCGATGGGAACGAGTGGGATCCAATTATGACCACCTAAGTATTAGACGTCTAGCGTCTGCAGGTGCATTAAATGCATCGTTGACTTATCGCCCCTCCAAAAGATTTGAATTCTAGTGACGCTTCACTTACTAGGGCATAGTAAACGAGGGTGACCCAGGCTCGTGGGCCCCCAGACTAAGGCCCTTGCACCTCTCCAATGGATGGGCTTGGGCTAAACAACCAAGCTAAGTTCAGTTAGGAATTATAAGGGTCGATCCATTCTAAAATTCATCAAACGCCACAACCCTTGTCCTAAGGAGTTAGTCCACATTCTTGACAGTTAGCCAGGAAGCAGAAAAGTAAGGTGAGCAAAACGCAAAATTCAAAACACAAATTCATTAATTACACCAAAAGGCGTTCATAATTATACAACAACGCTTACAACCAAGCGATCATGCTTCAACAATTACATAACCCAGTAGGGCGAAAGAATTTGGAAGCGAACAAGAAAGAAAAAGTGGAAGAAAAAAAGTCCTAAATAAGATGAAAAAGAAAAGGTCAGGCCGTCTGCGCGTGATTCTGCCTTTCAAAAGATGCCAAAGCGAAGGGGCATATAAGGGGCCTTATCGCTGAACATGGATATATACAATTTCATTGATTAGGAAAGGGGTGTTCTTGACTCTTGATTCCGGTGAGTTTTGAGCCACCCAGAGGGCCTTTCAAAAGCAAGTTATGCCTTGTGTTTCCTTGTAGCCTCGATCGACCCACATCCAACATCACATTCAGCCCAAGAGCAATCTGGAAAGCATGGTACTGGCAGCGTGTAGCCATACATACCCACCAACAACTCAAAACCAGCTAGTAACACAAAAGAACCCATTACCCTGCAGCCTTTAATAGAGGTTTCGAACCTGTGGGAAACCCCAACAAGCCGTATTAAATGTGGCACCAAAAATATAAAACTCCCTAGTAACGCGCACGTTGGAACACACAAGCATTAACGGCCCCCCATTCCTAACAACAAATGAAGTCGAAATCTGGTATTTTTATTGAGGAAGGCTGATCTCCCGGTGAGAAAAAAGGGGCATTGTGGTACCACATGGCTTTGGCTCTTATCTTGTTTAAGGCCAGACGATTAAAGCCACTTAGAAGCCAAGCCCAAGCTTTAGGCCCAAGGACCCTTGCCCACAGGTTGGATCCAAGTATCCTCACAACATGGATCCGGGCTCGAATCCCGGCCCGTGGACAATCTGACCACAGCAAAGGCATGCAGGATTTATTGCTAGGACATATCCTCTCCTAGCCGGTTGTCGTCTCTATGAAGATGGCCAGTCAATAATTTCCCGGCTGACTCATTGCAGCTCTAAAACGCATCCTCCTACGAATCACGTACGTAACCGCCCTTAGGATGATTAAAAGATTCTTGAGGCAGAAAATTCGGATGACTTAGCTATCTAATAACAGCTGACGCGCAAATGAAGCACCCCCCCTTACATTTCAGAAATCAATCACCCACTTTCCATAAAAAGTGGACCATCATCCTCTTCCATAAATAAGGAAGGAATCACAATAGTATCTGATACCTTACTGAAAAACTGACGTATTTACTCTCTTTATTGCTCTGTCTAACTTAAGCATCGGAGAGGCAGCCGGCACACCACCGCGGTGTCTTTTTTGTTTTGCAGGTTCTTACCGCCAAGTTAATGCTCCGACAATCCGGTGACTCTGAGAATCCAAGAGACAACAACACTCAATATGATTCAAGTTCCACAAGAGTTTGGTCAAAGCTAACTTAATTTCAGCTAAATATAATTGGCATTATGTTTGGGAGTATTTTCAAATCTGATTGTATGGCTTACATGCCAAATTATTTAATTTCTACCAAACTTTTACATTTTTTTTTTTGGTTTAGATTTATTTACTTTTCTTGAATGTGTATGACAAAATCCAAACCTTTCATTCCTTTCCCAATTGTTACTGTTCTAGCTCTAGGAACGTAAAGAAGCATGCACACATGTTGATTCTTGATTTTAAGTTCAACTATGCATTTCTTAACTTTTCATTTCTTTAACACCTCAAAGAATTGAAGAAATCAAGAATCCACTTAAAGAGAAAATATCATATCCTCTTCGGGAAGACACCATCTTCTTCCACAATCTCTTTATCATCTTTTTTCTTTAATTTATATAATATTCACCGAATTATGATGCTTGTTAAAAAAAATCCACGACATTAATAAAATCCAAATCTCAATAATTGAGTTATACATCTTTGAAGCAGCTCTCTTATATTGATTTATTTTCAAATAACTAAATATTTATCCTCATAACACTTTAATTAGATATAGATTAAACGATACTGTGGAAGCACTTCTTTTTATAATGAATTACTTAATAAATAAAATTGATATTGGGAGAAAAATTCCCCAGATTTCTAATTCAAAAACAATTCAAGTGATTAGGTTGAACCATATATGTTCTTATTATTAAAAATTATTCATAAAATCCAAAGATTAGGTTATATGAATTGAAAGAATAAAAAAAAAATTCAAAAAAAAATCCGAAGTTGAATAATTTGGTCTGAATAGAAAAGGGAAAAATGATGTGAACTTCTTGTCGATATACACGGGCTCATTTTTTTAAAAACAATAATAAATAAATAAATAAAACCTCCTTTTTCTACCATCAGCAAGTTGCATTTTCTCTATAGTATACAAACCAGCAATCTTTTCTATTTTGGACGTTTCGTTTTGTTCTGCTAACCTTGTTCTTTCCCTGATCAATTCAATTCTCAGTTCCTTTGCAAGAGAAACAGAAATGGCTGGAGCTTTGGTTGGAGGTGCGTTTCTCTCGGCTTCTCTCAAGTTTTGACTGACAGATTGGCTTCTCGCGACGTAGTGAATTTCATCAAGGGGACACAGCGCCTCGATTATGCTTTGCTCAAGAAGTTGAAGAGGAAACTGCTGACCGTCCATGCTGTGCTCGATGATGCCGAGAGTAAGCAAATCACTAATCGCACATCGAAGTGGTTGGATGACTCCAAGTTGTTGTCTATGATGCAGAATCATGTGGATGGGAATCGCCACTGAAGATCTGAGGCGCAAAATAGAAGCTGGGGACTCCCAGACCAGCATGTCTACGTCTACCTTCGATGTTCAAAGCATAAACTGTAGAATGGAGGAAATCGTTGATAGACTAGAAGATATTGTACAGGACAGAGACGTCCTAGGGCTGAAAGAAGGCGTTGGTGAGAAATCGGCACAAAGATGGCCGTCCACTTCGTTGGTAGATGAATCCTCAATCCCAGCGGGGATGAAATTAAGGAGGTTGATTTCAACTGCTGCAGTCTGATGCGATCATGATCATGAGGAAGTGCTGATGATGTGTGTGATCTCCATAGTCGGCATGGGCGGTACGGGCAAGCCACCTTGCTCAGCTTCTCTATAATGACCCAAGGGTGAAGGAATGCTTCCGATCTCAAGGCATGGGTTGTGTTTCTGAAGAATTTGATCCTGTCAGAGTTACGAAAACAATTCTTAAGGCAATCAGTTCATCCATGTCCAATATCACCGATCTAAATCTGCTTCAGGTTCAACTGAAAGAGAGTGTTAATATGAAGAAATTTCTGATCGTCCTGGATGATGTTTGGAACGAGGACTCTTCTGACTTGGATATGCTGCGAACACCATTCTTGAGTCATGGGCAGATGGAAATAAGACCATTATAACCACGCGTGATACCAATGTGCGCTCAGCCATGAGTGCCAAGGTCTGCCGTTGGCTATAAAAGCAATGGGGAGTCTCTTACACTCCAAGGTGGAAGCAAGAGAATGGAATGATGTATTAAGCAGTGAGCTATGGGATTTGCCCAAGGATGCTGTTCTTCCAGCTTTGAGGTTGAGTTATTCTTACCTGCCTTCCCATCTAAAATGTTGCTTGCCATATTGTGCAATTTTCCTAAAGACTACAATTTGAAAAGGGAAGCTAATGTGTATGGATAGCAGAAAAGGCTGTTGGACAACCAAAAAGCAAAGAAAAGGATGGAAGAGATAGGTGATTTGTACTTTCAAGAGCTTCTATCAAGTCATTTTTCAAAGAAGTTCAACTAGTGCTTTTAAAATTCATGTTTTGTAATGCACCATCTGTCATGGCTTGGCAAGATCTGTGGCTGGATAATTTTCCAATTTGTTTGGAAGATGATAAGATACATAGTGTCGAGAGGCTCGTATCATGTATCATATTTGACAAATAGACGATGTGTATGAGATATTTGAGCCAATTGTTGAAAGTAAGTATCTTCGGACATTTACCGAGAAGAAAGATACTTTTCCGTCTGCAAGTAATAGAGTTCTACTATAATCTATTTGCCGAAATGAAATATCTGAGTGCTGTTTGTTCAACTATACTATTTTTATTTGCCTGATTCAATGGCAAATTGAAACACCTTAAAACTATATTTGATTTATCCGAACAATGATTCGAGAGTTGCCCAAATCAGTTTGTAATTTATATAATTCCATCAATCATGTTATGCTTGTAGAAATCTCGTTGAATTACCTTCGAGATGCAAATTTTTGATTAAGTCATGCCACCTTGATATTCCTCGTAATACTTCGTGAAAGAGATGCTATAATATATGTGTTGAAGAACTTACGCATCACTCCTACATTTATTGTACAAAATTGTGTGTTAAGATTGGGAGAATTGAGGGAGTTTCGTGAAGCCTTACCATCAAAGCCGATAATGTAAATAAATGGTAAGGATGCATAGAGGCCAATATGAAGTGATAAGCAGTAATTCTTGAGATGAGCTAAAGTTGAATTGGAATTACAAGTAATGCGAAGATGATCAAGGTGAAATTGCTCAAAAGGAAAGGGATATACTCAGAAGCTTACAACCACATACAAACCTGAATAAACTCCATATTTATTGTTTTGGTGGTTTAAGCTTTCCGGATTGGGTAGGAGATCCTTTGTTCTCCAATCTTGTTTTCCTAGAGCTTATGGATTGCAATAATTGCAGGTCATTGCCACCACTTGGGCAGTTACCCTCTCTTAAATATCTTTCTATCTCAGGAATGAAAGGAGTAAAGAGGGTGGGTAGTGAGTTTTATTATTATGGAAATGCTTATTCCTCCGATACAATTAAGCCCTACTTTTCATCCCTACAAACTCTACGATTTGCTCATATGACTAATTGGGAGAAATGGTTATGTTGTGGATGTACACGTGGAGAATTCCCTCGTCTGGAGGAGCTTTATATATTCAAATGTCCCAAACTCATTGGGAAATTACCAAAATGTTTTCGCTCCTTGAAGAAACTCTTCAAATCGATGGTCAGGATCGCTCGTGGCCTCCCCCTCCGAGCCCCTGAAATCCGTGAATTGAGAATCATGGATCATGGTGGTAAATTTCGGTTGAAAAGGCCAGCTAGTGGGTTCACTAATCTCCTCCAAACTTCAGAAATGGAAATTTCAGACATCTCTGAATGGGAGGAATTGCCACCCCAATTGCAGAGACTATAGATCAGTGAATGTGATTCGATAGAGTGGGTATTCGAGGAGGGAATGGTACACACAAGTACTTGTTGTCTTCTTCAAAGTTTGAACATCAAAAGTTGTGGTTTCTCCAGACCCTTGCTGGATACAGTTGGTTTCTCTTGCATGGGCTATTGAGATCCCACCATCCATTCCTTGAGAATTTGTCCATCGAGAATTCTAGTAAAGTGTACCTGTAATCTTCATTATCTTTATCATTACATCTTCCCGCTGAATAGACTCACATTCTAGTTTTGAAGGGCTCGAATACCTCTCGGTCTCCATTTCAGAAGAGGATCCCACATCATCTCTTAATCGTTAGGATATCACACACTGCCGTGATATCGAGTATATTGAATTGCCCGCTGCGGTGTCGGCCCGTTGCGGTATCTACAATTGCAGGAAACTGAAATTGTTGGCAGTACAGGCACACACACTGTCAGTACTCTCATCATTGGGGAATTTGAGTTCAGGAGATTGTCCAGTATTGTTGTTTTAGAGAGATGGTTTGCACTCCCACCTACGTCAACTTCACATTTCATTTTGCGATTAACTCACATCTAATGAGGTGGACTGAGGTTTGCAAAGACTGGCTTCTCTCACAAAATTCACAATTAGTGGTGGATGCCAAGCCCTAGAATCATTTCCGAATCAGTCCCTCCTGCCCTCCTCACTCACCTCTCTTACTATTGAAAATCTCCCAAATCTCAAGTCTCGGACTGTAAGGGGTCACATCTTATCTCTAACAACATTATCCATCTCCCGATGCCCTAACTTCCAATCCTTTGGAGAAGAACAGGGGCCTCAACACCTTACCTCTCTAATAACATTATCCATCTCCCTATGCCCTAAATTCCAATCCTTCGGAGAAGGGCTTCATTACTCCACTTCTAATAACATTATCCATCCTATCGCCTCTAAAATTCCAATCCTTCAGAGAAGAAGAGGGGCTTCAACACCTTACCTCTCTAACAACATTATCCATCTCCCAATGCGCTGAATTCCAATCCTTCGGAGAAGAAGAGTGGCTTCAACACCTTACCTCTCTAACAACATTATCCATCTCCCAATGCGCTGAATTCCAATCCTTCGGAGAAAAAGAGGGGCTTCAACATCTTACTTCTCTTGAAAAATTAGATATGAAATCCCTCCCAGTTCTGGAATCCTTGAGAGAAGTAGGTCTTCAACACTCATCTCTCTTAAAACAATTGTCTATCTCTCCATCGCGATCAGCTCCAATACTTGACAAAACAGAGACTCCCAACCCCTCCACTGTTTGAGAATCTACAATTGTCCTTTGCTGTTACTCATACACTTGAGAAAGGCCAAGATTGGGAATATATAGCTCACATTGCATGCATATTGATAGATGACGTGTTGTGCTAGTTAGTGACCAGGGTGTTGCCATACAGTAAGTCAGGTACCTGTTCTACACTCCCAAAAAAGAAGTGAAAAAATGATGGCCTATTGATTGAAGCTAGCAGCCAAACTTGTGTGTTGGAATTTCTAATCATTTTTTGTTTCTCATCTTAATACATGCTTGATAGTGGTTGATAATGGGTGCCAAGTCTCTTGTGTACCCAAGCATGTAAGATTCCATTGTCATTGTCAGAAAGATACGGTGCCCTATGAGCCTAAACTGTTTGCTGGTGGAACAATTTCTGAAGTTCTCCCGGAAAGAATAGAGCAGCAAACGAGTTGCAGCAGAATACTCTGCCCTTCAACTTCAGATTTGTTTTTTCTTTTCCTCTTATGCTACAGGTACATGCATTTTCAACACAGAATTTTATTTCCTTGACTTATTCAATTTACCTTACCTTCTGACTGGGCTAAACGTATCCCTGAATTTGTCGATCTATATTTGTGATACAGGAAGACATGGACAAATTTCTGGTTGTTTATGGTCAATTAACACTGAATTGCTTTATTTCTTTTGTACCTATTTCAGTCTTGTACGAGTTGATGCCTTTTCCATCCTACAAAATGGAGACTTGGCTTTCTGCATACTTACAATCATTTACACATCACTCCATCTTACAAAATATTCTATTGCATGTGTGTTTTTCACTGACAAAGGCCTGCTCTGTAAGGACAATTGCAACACTTCCATACGACCATAAGGCATTGTCTAACAAAAAGGTATCATTACCAAAGATTTTATTTAATAACTTCAATAACTTTGTTCGGCCTCTAAATTGCTTGAATATTAACAAAAAGGTATCAATGATTTAAATACCCTCACATCTTCTAATACTTGTAGCATGGCCATCTGTGTCTCATATCAAATATGCTTGCCATTTGACTTGCATCACAAAACACTCTAGGTCATGCTATGTAAACAATTTAGAATTGTACGGAACTTATTTGAAGCATTTTGCAAGTTATTTTTTCAACAGAGTTGATTAACTCATATCTCCCTTCCATATCAAGTTAAATCAACGTTCCTCTTCCCGTTGTCGGGAAATAAACACAAGACCGATATTTTCCTCGTTGATTTAACCCGTTAGGAGTCAATGAAATGCAAAAACAAGAAAATAATCTGGCAAGGAGATAATCACAAAAAAAATAGAGAGAGAATTTTTAACGTGGAAAACCTCCCCCAAAGTGAGAAGAGGAAAAACCACGGGACCTTTGTCGGAGTCCACCCAAATATCCACTATAATAATTTAGGTACAAAACCTAACTCTAAACAAGGTGATCCCAAAACAAAGAAATCATCCAAATATAGTGAATAAATTAATAGGCAAATCTAGCCTCAAATCAAAAAACATATTGATGAAGATCTTCACCTAATCAGACAAAACCGGTCATGTCGCCTCCCAAAATCCCACTCGCCGGAAAACTGCTCCCAAAAAAGAAAACCGCCTGTCGCTTCTCTAAAAACCACCTGCCGCTCATGTGTTTTGCAATTAAACATGTAGCCCTAATGGGCTTTAGAGAGAATAAAAGAATCGGGGCCGCCTACATAATTTGGGCTGGACCTAATTTTACACTCACAAGCCATGTTTATTATCTAGTATGAACATGAAGAATTTCTCGTGAAAACCCTTTTTTGTTTTGATTATGTGAAATATAATGTAAATAGAAATAATTTATGTTATTTTATTTCGATTTGTGACTTATTTGAAAGAGAAAAGGGATTCCTCCCAAATAGTCTATTATTCAATTTGTTTGGGTCACTATTTTAACTCCAAATTTGTGTGTTGATCATCTTGAATGGCCTCAGCCTCAAACTCAAAAATTCATCTTTTCACTTGGTGCCACCTTCTTCTACTTCATCCCTTCCTTCACCTCAAGCATTGTAAAGATGCAAATTTTATCGAGGTCTCACTTGCGTAAGAGCAGTCGCCCTAAGCCTAGTCATCGAGAACTGCTCGTCTCATCCCGCCAACTCGCCCATCCTCGACAAAATCGATCTTCAATGTCTCAGACTTTAAGATTAAGACTGATTGTTGATTCCTGCATCAAGCCTCCCTATTCACTAACTTTAATATGTCATCGCTTATGGTCATAACACTTTGTGCCAATCAGCTCCTTAGGGTATAATAATTGATTTGTCTTTTGTATATACTTTTTTATGTATAAAAGCAAAATATAATTAACCACCTCGGAAGGCCCAAAGTATATAGTAGATATACAACAGGGCTCCCAATAAAGGGAAGCATAGAGAATAGAACACCTACCACCCACAATAAAAACCAAATAAATCAATTATAACCCACCGAAGTCAAAAAGTCTACCAAAGACCTTAGTCTCTCAACATTGTGCAATTTGACCGAAGACCAAAGAATACAAAGAAAAGTAGGCTTCATCCTATTAATTGAAATAACTCATCCTAAAAAACAAGCCGGTTTCTTTCCTACCAAATTGTCCAAAAAATGCAAAGAGGAGTCAGCTTATCCAAGCTTCTCTTTTTGCTTCACTACCCACAAAAAAGAACCATGGCAAGATGTATGAGTCCCCTTCACGTAAAGAGGAAACACCCAACTAACATCAAAAAGCCTTTTTTCAGAGTATACCATGAGCTTCTAATTTCGCTTCCACGGACTAATCTATCTCTATTTACAAGCAGTATTCAATGTGATTTTCTTACTGTGACATCCGGGCAATGATCTTTCATTCAATGACTCCCATGGAAGAAAGCAATAAGGCATACATTCGACTCCCAAGGTCACTTCAACTCCCGACAGATGGGCACAAGTATTTTCAATACCTTATGCACCCACGTTCCTAAGATCTTTATACAATTTGTCAACTTTATTCAAGAATTGTACATTAACAAAGGTCAATTTTATGCTCTATTTGTTTGGGATTAAGACTTAATTTTATTTGTTTTTATTAAGATACAAATCAGAACAAAGATATCAAGAGCTTAAGAAGGATTCCAACCTGTGTAGCCTATACCGAACGGAGCCACTTGTATATTCTCCATGACTCAATCATGTACCTTTGAACGAGCAAGGCCGATTCCAATTTTTTCTTTTTATAAGCATGCATGGGCACATTTTTTCTGCCAAGTTATGGTTAGAGAAATATTTTAACTCGTTTGATCCATCAGGTACAGCAGATGAGACTCTTGCTTTGTAATCTAATTAAAAAGTTTTACATCATTTTGTAGGTTGTATATGTTGAAAATTTTCATATCTAATACCTAATCAAAAAAGGTGCAGGTATGCTCTTTAGGCTTACATACTTATCAATAACTAAGGTGACGGTTTCCTTAATTTGTAATAAAATTATTTTCAAGGTCATTGGGATGGAAGACAGACGGAGGAAGATTGTCAGCCTTTAATGCCCGAAACTTTGCTTGTATCAATAGGAGATGGCCATTGTATGTTACTACAATGGCTTGTATGTTTCAAGTACCAAATTGGCTGAAATGGATGAGATGCTAGGTTCAAGTTGCTTTGTTCTCGCCAGATAGTGGATAGCTCACCAATCAGCCCACATTCAACAGGCAAGGATATAAGTAAATATAAAATCATTGTTATGCATTTGATGTATTTGTTTCTTTCCTAATTATGATTTCATCATTTTGTTCTTCTTTTGGTTTTTCTTAGGTCTTATGCATATATAGTGCCTCATTGATGATTCACCGTAACATCATCAAGGCGCCTTACAGTGCTGCTATCGATGATCACTGGGACAAGATCATGTATCCTATTCAAAGAGTCTGATCCTTTCTTAGACTTCCACGATGTTCCTATATATGCTCATTATCCAGAGAATTTCAATTGCCACCAATTGGCTCTCATTGTTTGAATCAGCATAATAAGCAATTAATGAAGCATGTCATTTCAGAAAAAGATTTGAAGAATAACGTATGTTGGTTCATTCTCATTTAACTTCCTAATATTTTCCACTAGACATTTGAAATGATCTTCTTCCAAAGGAAATGTTTGTAGGCCACTTGGTGGCAAGTCCTGGATCACCATAATTAGAAAACAAAACAGAATAACCGAGAGATTTGTCGATTCGCGTACCTGGTTTGGAATCCATTATGCTTGATGCGGAATTAGCGACGGTCCACGAACACGGACTCAAGTTCTTCTCCCCTATCCCCTTTGTTAAAACACTGGCCTAATGAGATTGCCACTCACGAGAGGAATGTTTTCTCTCAAAACCGTATGTGAGTCAAAATGTGAATTCAGCTTGCTGTGAGGAATTGAGCACTTATTTATGAGTTTCACCACTGCCCTCTTTATTACTTGTCACTACCGGCCCACACCAGCCAGCCCCATATTAGACTGATTAAGAATCCATATATCTTACCTTATTAGACTCAAATTAATTAGCTTATTTTCAATTAATAATAAACCCACATTAGAAATTCCCAGCATTCTCCCACTTGGGCGATATTAATTGAAACAGAATCGTGTGCGCACCTCATATCGGGTTCAGAGATTATTCTTAATAGTCAATCCCATCCTATAAAGTCTCGAATCGAATCATGGCGTAATCGTGATGTACTAATGCCAGAGCCTTCCATGGTCACGAGAGCTTAACGATCGATATGGATTCAATATGGTGTAGCGTGTTAAATGGACAATACCTCATAATGAGTGATACTATGTGTTATCCATTTTGTTATCCAAATTTTCTCCTTATGTCACAAACCTGCTTGTGTCACCGTGAGAATATTCATCATGGTTCCAACGAACCTGGATATGTCTTACCTTGATAGTTAACTGTACTTTATGTGTAACAAGACATATTGTTAAGGCTAATGCCAAGAATGCCCCATAGCCTGTACTCAAGGTTTACACAATGCCTCGAGATTTTCAACAATTATATGTATTCAACTTGATAAATCTACATTCATAAATACCTCATTGAATGCAAAAGAGTTGATACATATTCAAATATTACAAAAATGTAATGAAATCAGATACAAACTTCATAAGAGCAACATAAAACTAAACAGCTCCCACTAATTGACAGTATCCCATGATACTCCTAAGCCCATGTTAATGACATGTCGATCAAATATACAAGGGCGAAGGCCTTTAGTTGGGGCAGATCCGCAATCTATATCATCTCGTTGAAATGTGCTCCACCGCAATGTCACCGGCTTGAACTTTTTCCTTTATAGTCGTGTACTTGACCTCCATATGCTTGGGATTCCTTCGAGACCTCTCACAGTAATAAACAACACCGCAGAGTTATTGTCACAATACAACCGTATAGCCTATCCACAAAATCAAATACTAGCCAACTCCTTAATAAGGTTTCTGAGCTTAAATCAAGCCAGCAGCCGGGCTGAAAAGATGCTACTAACTCCGCCGCATGGCAGAGGATGCTATTGATTTCGTTTCTCACTTTTCCATGATAATCGCACCTCCCGCTAACTTAAAGATGTAACTCGTTGTTGACTTCTTTTCATCCTCGGCTGTACCAAGAAAGTCTCGAATCAATACCCAACTAGTCAGAATCCTTTAACATGTTTGTAAATCAACATATACTATTCTTTGTAAGTACCTCATAACCTTCTCGGGCAAAGAACCCAATGATCGTATCCTCGATTTCAATCGATATCCGCTAAGTCCCGTCGCAAAGGCAATATCTGGCCTAGCAGATACTGAGCATACATAATACTCCCAAGTGCACTAGCATAAGGTACATTTTTCATTCGGGGCTTTCGTAACCGAATGAGGACATCGTGGACAGACCTAACTTATCACCTTTACGTACATGAGCAATTCCCGCTTACATTGTCGCATGTTGAATCTTCTAAAATACTATCAACATATGCTCGAGATAAACCCAATAGTCCGTGAGATCCACTCCTATGAATCTTAATGCCTGTGACAAAAGACGCCTCACCAAGGTCCTATATCAAAGTTCTTTGACAACATCCGCTGTTCCCATGCAAGAAACCAAGGTCACTGCCAAGTAAGATATCATCCACGTAGCATAAGGAAAATGAATTTCCACGACCTCGCAAGATATACATTGATTCTGATTTTGTTCTCAACAAAACATATACAACAATACTATGAAACTTTAAGTACCATTGTCTAGAAGCCTGCATTTGAGACTACAAATAGACTTTTCAAATTTCCACATGCCGCACTCGAATCATTTGCCAAAACCTTCTGTAAGTTGCATCATATGACTTTCGCCAAGGTCTCCATTGAGAAAGGCGCTTTTAACATCCATCCGGTGTAACTCCATATCGAAATGAGCAAACTAATGCCAGTGACTACTCCGAAAGAATCTAGAAAGAGACCGAGAAAGGTTGCTTCATAGCCCTACTCCTTCTTCTCCGAGTGAAACCTTGGCCAACAGTTCGCTTTAAACTTCTCAATCTTTCTCAGTGGCCCCTTTTGGTCTTATATACCCATTTGTAGCCAATGGGTCTGCGGACCTTCAAAGACCAACAAGTTCCTAAACCCATTATGCCTCATAGATTGAATTTCATATCTCACGGCATCCCAACTCACGCTCGATCGAGGACAAGAAATAGCTTCCGATAGTGCTACTGGATCACCATAGAACCGAGCATCGTAGTCTTGCTCTCCTATAGACTAAAGAACCTGGTATAGCTGACTGCCTCCCTAGTGGACTCCTTATTGGAGTAGCAATAGTCACATCCCGCACTCGAGAGCCTTGATGAACTTCACGTAGAGCCGCCTCGACAACGTAATCCCGAGCCTCACTGTGTTGAATATGGTGTGGGAGTTTCCACAATTATCCGTATGGGAGAAGATAAAGATACTCATATTACCCACCGTACTATTATCTTCAATATTCAGAGTGCAGCCTAATTTCTTCGCCACATCAAACTCCAAAACTTGTCAGATGTGATTCCACACAATTCTTTGGCTCACTGATTGAGGAACCGATATCCCTTCGAATGTTCCAGGTAAGATACAAAGTAACACCGAGTGGTTCCGAGTCCAACTTACTTTAATGTTGGATTATACAACTCACCTATGCAGACATCCCCAAACCTTAAGATGGTTTAAGCTAGGCTTAATACTCAATCCATAACTCAAAAGGAGTCAATGAAACAGCTTTTGTAGGTACACGATTCAGAATGTACAAAGCTTGCCAAAGCTTTCACCTACGTAAAACAAGGTAAATTTGTCCCCATTAATCATACTCCTTACCATTTCCATAAGAGTGCGAATAAAAGGTTTCTTTCTACACACCATTTTACTCAGACTCCTGTGCATAGTAAACTGTGCCACTATCCTTAATCCTCTAAGTATTTGGCGAATGGCCCTTGTCAGTCCAGCACGCTATGCTTGCCATAATACTCTCCACCCTACGATCTAACAACCTTTATGACTTTTCCCCAACTGCTTCTACTTCAAATTCGAAAAATCTTGAACTTGTCAAGAGACTCACTTTTCTTTAATCATACAAATAACCATATCGAATAATAAATGTGATGAAATTAAAAATTTCTACACAAGGTTGTCGATATGTCCACTTATATCGCAGGAATGACTCCAACAAGCCCGAACTCCTTGGATCAGCTTTTTTCTTATCTTGGTCATTTTACCTTTACAACAGTCTACGCATGTCTCTAAGTCATTTTTAAGAGCAAAGTGTGATGTTAGTCTTATCACCCTTTCTACTTATCCTGGGAGATATACAAGCCGTTTATGCCACAATGCATAAGACTGCTCCTTAGGTAATGGTCTCTTTAGAAACAACCTTTTCACCGTATAGTTGACGTGATATGTCAATAGGGGAGATAAACACAATCTGTACAGTCCGTTGGACATATAACAGCACCCAACCTTATTTGAATTAAGAAACAAAGAAATAACATTGCTCTTGATTTCAAAAAGAGAAGCTATATGTCCAACACGATAATGAAAACCAAGTCTGGCCTAAATGAAGGTACATAAAAGTGTCTTTCAACATTAATCTAAAACTGTAGCTCAGAATCAAGATTACATCTCCCACAAACATAACATCGCCTTCTCGTTTGCGCTGAGTTTTGATTCATCCCGATTCGCTTCCTCCAGCTTATGAATCCCCCGTATGGTAAATGCAACATGATTAGTTGCATCGCTATCGAGCCACCAAGAACTGGATGGTGCTTCTAGTTAGGTTGGATTCACAAACAAGTGCTAAAGAATCATTACCTGTAGGCTCACGTTTGGACAACCAAGCTTTAAACTTTGCACAATCCTTCTTTATGTGACCTTTCTTCTTACAAAAGAAGCAGCGATCACCATCCCTCTTGAAGGATGTCTTCTTTGGACCCATATTGTCAGATTGACCGGTAGTGTCATGAGTACCTTTATGAGTACGATTTCTGGACTTTATTTTTCCTTTGTGGGAACTAGGAAACATATAAGGCCAGATGTCTCTTCTCCTTCTTAAGTTTCTCTTCCTCTCGCCACCACCCTTGCTATCAAGCTTCATTAACTCCACCAAGTCTCACTCGGGAATTGTAATTTGTCTTTATAATCCCAAATCGTGGAAGGGTGTTTAGGCTTGATGACAATGCAAGCATCAGAATGGAACATTAAGAGCTTGAAGCTTGCCTTTAGGTCTACTATCCTAAGGACATAATCTCTAACCCTGCGCATTCATCATACTTCATATTGAAGAGCTAAGAAGTACCAACCTTAGCATTAGATGAATGCGTTTTTAGCCTCTAAGGCGCTTATCATTTCCTTAGCAAGCATACTACCGGTAAACCACTTTAAGTGTTCTTGAATGGATTTCTTCATTGTCAATAAGCAAATCCGATTGCTCTTTTCCCAGGCAGCATAGTCCGTTTTCTCAGCTTCAATACTGTGGCCAGTGATATCTCGCCTACTTTTATCTTTGTAAGAGCAATGTGGACATCCGCCAAATACCTCCATTTCAAATAGAAAATCCTCTTCCATTTCTTAAAGTTCAATCCAAAGAAGGACCTCAATCGAAATGGAATCATTGCTTACGTAAAAGTGACTGGAAAAACAAACAACATCAATACAATCAGCATCATGTGAATACTTACACAGAATTACATGTATCATCACATAATCACCTGGGCAGAAAAATATGACATGCAACAGTGGCACTCTCCACATGACAACGCTATGAGGAACATATTCTAATCTTTCGTGAAATCACCACCTTTGGGTGTATGAATCACTAAGATCAGTCATTTCTCAAGCACATGCTATACATGTACCCCTCCATGAACTAACACAAGATCATCTCCTTTGGGAGTATGATCATGCAATAAAACAGGAGACATCCCACCACAATATGAGACTGATATTTCTCAAACCCAGTCGAGTGTGCCACTTTGGCGGTCACAACCCAATCGAATCATTGAAAACTTCTCATACCGTGGATATGTTTTATGTATCACATTCACTATATATATATGTAATGCCAGACGGAAAAACAGGGGCGTATGTCTACATTACATGTCATGCTAATTATACTGTTCAATTCATTAATAGTCAATGAATTACACTCTACACAGTCCTTATATGGTGATATACATGTGAGCTATCATACATATTTCCGAAACCATAGAGAAATACAAGAAAACACGCAAAAAATACCTTAAAAATACGCGTACATAGAGTTCTATACGTATTTTCGAATCTGTAAAAGCTTCAAACATGTAAAATAAATATACCACATTGTAGAGTATCTCCATACGAAGCGCTGGTTTGCCAAGATCGCCCAAAACGGAAGACGGACGCGCCAGCATGCGCCGCCGGCGCTGGGCCCGAATCGTTCCGTCAGGGTCATAATCGGTCGGGGTCAAGATCCGGCCTCGATGACGCCAGCGATGACGCCATCGTCGGGTCAGCATGACGCCACTGCGATCGCCATCCCTGACGGCCGTAATCGAAGCCGCGGGTCAACGACCGAGTCAGACCGGCCTGACCGTCAAACTGCTCGGCATGATCACCATCATGACACAAGAAACGGTTAATGGACAGTAGACGCACCCGTCAAGAATGGTCCACAGAGTCCACTACGCGCCTGTCGCCTCCTCAGGCGTGGCGGCGTGGTGGCGCGCGAGGCCCGCCTCCGGCGACGCAAGCCACCCATCAATTTTCTCGCTTCAACGAGTAGATTCCAAATATGCACAATATTCAACTTTCATCTGATAAAAATGTCGAACTGACAAACCTCGGAAAACAAACAAAAACGCTTTTTTTTATGTTCCCATTCACCTATGGTAAAGCCTGATACCAAAATGGGCCACGAAATGGCAAGTCCTAGATCATCATAATTAGAAAACAAAACATAATAACCGAGAGATTTGTCGATTTGCGTACCTGGTTTGGAATCCATTATGCTTGATGCGGAATTAGCGACGGTCCACGAACACGGACTCAAGTTCTTCTCCCCTATCCCCTTTGTTAAACGACCGTCTAATGAGATTGCCACTACTTAGAGGAATGTTTTCCTCAAACCGTATGTGAGTCAAAATGTGAATCTGGGCCATTAGGGGAGGGACTCGAGCACCCATTTACAGAGTTTTCGACCACCTGCCCTCTCCATTACTTCGCCTAGTCATACTCCTACCACACCACTAAAACCCATATTAGACCGATTAAGAATCCATATATTCACCTTTATTAGACCAAATTAATTCAAGCACTCTAAATTAATAAACCCACATTAGGCTCTACAAATGTTATTCACCCCTATGGGTCTCCATAAGACAAGCAAAAACCAACTTCGCACCCAAGAGTTCTGTAATATCATCATATCATATGTCGCTCAACTCTATTCAAGGAATCAGACATTCACCCACTCGTATATTGTCTCAACTATGAAGGGTATTCCTTCGAAAAATTACAAGTTGTTTTAAAACCATTTTGTAAGTTCTAAGAGGTTGAAAATGTACGATATATTATCACTAACTGTAAAGTATCAAAGTTGCTTGCTTTCGTCTAAGACTTAGCCTTGCCTAGTTTAAGGCCTTGGGGTTTAACCCAATGGTTATTAGTTCGAATTCTCTTAAGACTATCGGAGGTTTACTTGGTCGTTAACTTCAAAAGCCCATAGGATTAGTCGACGTACGTGCAAACTAACCCTTATTGAAAAAGAGACAAAGTCAATGGGATGAAGGCAGGAGCACCTGAGTAGAAGTCGATGTTCTAAATTTCCAGGACAAAATTGTAATTAAAGGGATTCCACTTGGTAAATCTTTGGCTTCATTGTTTCCATCGTTAGTAAAGATTCATACATCAGAAGAATTCTCAGTATTCTATTATTCATTTTCATTTAAACTTCCTCATTTCGTAAAAGAATGAAGGGTGTGTTTATTGTTATTTTTCAGCTCGTTCACTCTCTCCGTGCAATAGAAAATTAACTTACCTGCACAATATCTTGGTTCTATGAAAATTAAATGAGATCTTAAACAACATAATCCAATTAGATCATTTGCGGAAGAAAAATGCTAGAATCTGCATACCTCCAGCCATTGTTAAGAAACCGAGAAAACTGGAAAACTGGAAATATTTTGGTTCTTCTAAACCCTTCTCAAAACCAACTTGATGGGTGATTTTCTGCATTGAAAGTAGGCTTAGGGACCCAAAAATGTGCAAAGGTTCTCTTTATATGGAGACCAGCTATCACAGTATTCTCAAGAGTTGCAAGGGTCGGGAAAGGTGTTACGGATATTGAATTTTGAATTTAAAAATTAAATGTTTACGGATCACTCTAACATTCTCCCACTTGATCCATATAGTTTAACATCTATCATAAGAGCAAACTAACATATAAATCATGGCGATAGGTCCTCTTATGAGTAGTATCTTCCATGTATTACAATATATCAAGTTCCTCAACACAAACTCCTTAAACTGTCGAATAAACCATATGTTTATTCAAGGTCCAAACTTAATGATACTTCTCAAATAATAATAATAATCTGAAATGTACAAAACCATATAAGAAATATCAGACTGAATAAGAGTTTTATTTAAAATAATGAATGTACGTATAATTAAAATTACATCGTGGAACCAAGTCCCATTTGTACTACATGATCCTTAAAATACTTAGGTGGCATGCCTTTAGTTAAAGGATCGGCAATCATCAACTCAGTGCTAATGTGTTCAATGACCACTTTCATTTCTTTAATGACGTCTCTTGCTACTAAGTACTTAATGCTCCATACGCCATTTCGACTTCCCGCTCTTATTGTTCTTAGCCATAACATCAAATGAGTTATCACAATACAACTTCAATGGCCTAGACATATAGAATCCAATTCTAAGCCCAAATATAAACTCTTTTTAACCATACACCATGCGAGCTAGCTCAAAACAGATACGAACTAGCTTCCATAGTGGAAGTGGCGCTCAAGGTCCTAAGCCGCACATCTCCAAGACACACCATCGCAAATTAGCTTGAAAATATAAACTTATCGCTTGATTTTCGAGAATCAACACAGCCAGCAAAGTCCTCATCGGAGTAGCCAATCACCTCCAAACTATATGTCTGTCTATACATAAGCATGTAATCCTTTGTTCCTTGAAGGTATCTCTTCACCTTCTTTGCAGCTCTCCAGTGGTCAATACCTGGATTACTCTGATATCTTCCTAATACTTCAACAGCAAATGCAATGCGTCAGGTCCGTACGTACTTGAGCATACACAGCTTCCAACACCGGGGCATATGGAATGTTCTTCATGTTCCCGTCAGAATCATTTTTAGGGGCATTGATTCAAATCGGACCACACTTTAAAAATGGTGCTACACTCCTGAACAATTTTTCATGTTAAATCTCTCTAAAACTTATTTGGAGAGCAGTCTCTTGAAACAAACCCAAAATGCCTCTAGATCTTTCCCTATGGATCTTAATGCCAATGACATAAGATGCCTCACCCATATCCTTCATATCAAAGTTCTTTGAGAGAAATTGTTTCACCTCATATAACGAACCCTTACCATTGGTTGCAAGCAGAATATCATCCACATATAACACTAGAAAACAAATTTACTCCTAATCGACCTTCGATATATAATACATTGATCCATGATATTTTCTTCAAAACCGAATGAAGTAATGACTTCATGGAATTTCAAAGACCATTGGCGGGATGCTTGTTTTAATCCATATATGGATTTCTTAAGCTTGCAAATTAAATGCTCACCTTCACTGGGAGGAGAATCCTTCAGGTTGTTTCATGTAAACCTTCCTCTAGATTACTATTAAGGAATGTCGTTTTCACATCCATTTGATGTAAATCAAAGTCAAAATGGGCAACTAATGTCATGATTATTCGAAGAGAATCTTTCTTAGATATAGGAGAAAAGGTCTCCGTGTAGTCGATTCCTTCCCTTTGATTGAATCCTTTGGCAACGAGTCTAGCCTTATGTCTCTCGATGTTGTCCAATAAGTCCTTCGTCGTTTTAAAGACCCATTTACATCTAATGGCTTTTATACCATCAAAGTAACCTAACGATCCTTAACTCCAAGTTAGATGCCATAGAATCTACTTCTTATTTCATGCATTGTACCATGAGTTAGATTCCTTAGAACTCATGGCTTAGAAACGCTTCGATCATTTTCGCCCAATGTTATAGTCCAATTCTTGTAAATACACTATATAATCATTAGGAATTGATGGATTTCTAACTCGTAGGATCTTCTTAATGCTGCTTCATCATTCTCAGGAATTTGTTGATCAACCTATCGCTTAATTGGTTGTTCAACAATTTCGAATTTCATTTGCAACTTGATCCACATGATCAATATTAGCAACATGTGGAACTTCGTGAAATGGTCGTCCCACACCTTACCAGACTGGAGTTTGAATGAAAATCAATCTATCACTGGAACTGCAGGGTTGACCTTCATAACGATCCTTCTCGTAAAACAATGTCTTGAAACCGATCACCCTAATCGGGATGTCATTCTCAAGAAATTTCGCGATTTCTGATTCCACAACTTAGTCAGATGGGACAATAATCTATACCCCTTGACCTTCTCGTAATATCCAATGGAAATACCTACCGATGGTCCTTCGTCTACTTCTTCGGTGGGTTATAAATTCTTACTGCATTTAGCATCCCCAAACGTATATGTCGCAAACCTGGTTTCAACTCAATGACTCAAAAGGTGTCTTAGAGACAACCTTGGTTGGAACTCGATTTAATATATACACAGCCATCTTTAGAGTTTCAGTCCACAAGTATTGAGATAGTTTTGTATTACTCCTCATACTGCTTACCATGTCCATTAAAGTTCGGTTTCTTCTTTCTGCCACACCATTCTGATATGGAGAACTAGGCATAGTGTACTAGGCAACAATCCCATTTTCTTGAAGAAACTTCGCAAATGCACCAGAGCTTGTCCATTCTTTGTGTATTTACCTTAGTACTCTCCATCTCTATTTTATTTCATGATCTTAATATGTTTTCCGTGATTGATTCTCTACTTTTAGCCCTTTTAAAAAACTTTAAAGGCCTAAAGTTTCATCCTTTCAACTAAGAAGTGTGAGATACATATATCGTGAATAATCATCTATGAAGGTGATAAAGTATTTCATACTCATTCTGCACTCCATGTCGACAACAAATGTCGTACGTATAATCTCTAATAGTTTCGCCCTTGCACCCCTTTTAGACTTGTTGGTTTGTTTGCCTTAATGTAATTCACACAACTAAGTACCCCATCATTAACCAATTTCTTTATTCTTTCAATGCAGATGTGTCCTAATCTCCAAGTGCCATAACATAGAGGATTCCTCATTCAACACATCTTTTAATCTAAGAAGAATACGCATAGAATTATAAGTAAAATTATTTTGTAACTGAATATGGAAAAGACCATCAGACAATGTACCATAACCAATAACTTTAGATTTATTAGATAAACTGAAACCAGTATCTCAAAAGCTAAAGGAAAATCCTAAAGGTACAAGTCTTGAAATTGAAATTAAATTCTAGAGAAACTTGAACATAAAATGTCTTTCCAATTCTAAATGAAATCGTTGCTTAATACTAGCTGCAAGTGCTAATAGCTTCCACACGTGAACTCATCTTATGGTTCGAATAGATGCATCATTTACTCCCAATCGGCCTTGCCAGATACCCCGTAAGGTATTTAAAACATGGATCAGAGAACCGTAATCAACTACCTCATGTGTTTGCAATTTTTAATATTAACCATTAGATTCATAACATACAAAAGAAAATTGAGTACCTTTCTTTATCAAGCCGTATCTTAAATTTCTCGAGCAAATTCTTCTTCATGTGTCCCTTCTTCTACGTAAAAACACTTCAATTCTTTATGCCTGATCAATAGGAATCTTTCCCTTTTTTAGCTTGATCCTTTCTTTCTTTCCAAAGGTGGTCAAGTTAACTCTGTTTCGCCTCTTCCATCATTAACCTTCCTCTTCTTGCACACATGGTCAACAATTCATTAATTGGATCATTATCCTATGTGTAAGCAAGAGATTTTGAAGGGACTGTATTGTTGGGGCAGAGTGTTCAATATATAATGAACAAGGAAAGTATCTGACATGGTAACTTCTAATGTCTGAAGTTGGGCTGTTATATCCCTCATGCGCATGATTTGATCACGTACTCCTCTTGTCCCGGTGAGCTTGGTGGATGAAAATTGCATAATTGAGGTACTTGCAAGAGCTTTGTTAGAAGTTTCCAAACCGCTCTCATCCATGGCCGTATGGTCAATTTTAGTAATTCGTCGATGGAACCACGAATACCAAGAGATATCTTAGTCTTTATGAACATCACGCGAGGCGACAGGACCTCTCCCACTTATCATAAAGACATACAAATTTTCTCGGCAAAGGTCGAGCTCGATAATGGGATTAGGTTCCTCTTTCCTTATAGTATAGTCAATATCCATCCATCCCAAATGTAGAAGAACTCTCTCCTTCCATACCTTATAGTTATTACCCCTTAATTTGGGAATATCACACTTAAAATCAGAAATATTCACAGGTTGAATAACTGCAAATGTTAAGTATACAGGCTTATTAATCAAAGATTGAGGCAAAGATACAATGATATGTTTTACCAATGTAAATCATGCTTTTAAATCATAAACCTAGTGACATAAAACTTGCCTGTGGACTAAAGTCTTACTCAATTAGGTTTAATTAATTTTTTGACAAGACTACCAAATCATGTTCCTTTTCCTAATCCCTGTGGGTAAATTAGAAAATATGATTTGATATTTCATCCTAATTAATCATACAAAATGTAATAAAAATTCCTGTGGGATGAGATTTATCACATTCCATATGATTAATTACAATTAATGTAATCAAATGTGATCTTAAAACTTAATATATAATTTTAACTAATTAAGGATGCTGTGGCTATTCCCTAATTAATTAAAATTATATCGATCACTGAACATTATTATAAAAACTTAAATGTAATTTTAAAGAACAATATTATTAGCATGTAAACATTATATGCATGCTAAATAAAATAAATTCTATAAGAAATCCATATTTTAAAGAATAATATTATTTGCATGTAAACATTATATGCATGCTAAATAAAATAAATTCAATAAGAAATCCAATGGCTCCTATTGAAATATAAACTTTGTTGTAATTATGAAGTATGCAACATATAGTAAATCTATATAAAGCAAAAACAGTGTAAAAATAACCTAGTGGTAGATGGCTCATCCCATGACCTTCAAAACCCATACAATGCATTTTGTCTCCCTTTATTATTATTTTTTTTTATAACTCTTGTTGAACTTAATATTAGTAAGGCCAAAGTTTTTCTCCAAATTCTTAAGTCCATATAGCTAAGCCCAATCTAGTCTAGGCCTAAATTAAATTCATACAAGCCCACCTTCACACATACCAAGGCCAATCCAGTTTAGCCCAAATTAAATTAAGGCCAAAGCCCAGCCCAGTTCACATAGCCAAGCCCAATCCAGCCAAAAATCATCTTTAACCTCTAAAAATGGTTTTTTGCACAAAAAAACCAGTTGTTTTTTTTTTTTTTTTAAGTTCATCCTTTTGACATGATAATGGGCTCAAAATAGAGCTTTATTTCAATAACTTAGTCCAAATTTGAGGCAAAATCTCACCAGCCCATAAATCATAATTTTTATTATGTTCGGTTTATATTTAAATATATGTATATGAATATATACTTGCAGACACAAGGTATTATGTTCGGTTTATATTTCTTTACATATATGTATATAAATGTATACTACAGATAAAATAACAATCGAAATCATTCCCAATCGAAAAACAGAAACGTATCCTCCTTCCTAATGAACTCGCTGGCAGAAACCCAGATAGACACGTAAAACTTTTCTAAACCAAAAGGAGTGAAAAATCACTATGCCTTAAATCATAAATTTTTTCTAAACAAGTGCAGGTGTTGCTCTAATACCTAATGAAAATTAAATGAGATCTAAACAATATAACTTAATTAGATTCATTTATGAAGAAAATGCCAAAATCTACATACCTCCGTGCTCCATTGTTAAGAAACCGAGAAAACTGGAAAACTGGAAATATTTTGGTTTTTCTAAACCCTTCTTCAAAAACAACTTGATGGTGATTTTTCTCCTCAGATTATGAGTAGCTTAGACCCAAAATGCAAAGGTTCTTCTTATATGGAGACCAGGCCATCACAGGTCTTCTGAAGAGTTGCAAGGGTTGGGGAAAGGTGTTATGGGATATTGAATTTTGAATTTAAAAATTCAAATGTTCATGGATCACTCTAACATTTTAAGCCTATTTAAAAAAAAAAGGTCAAAAATTACTTCCATTCTATTCATCCTTCCTTGCCTGAACCAAAACCATTCTAACAACTAGGAAATTTTGGTTGTATGTCATATCACAAGTCGAAAAAATGAAAGGGAAACTTAGAATATGAAACATTAAAGTAATAATTTATATCCCAAATGATATTCAGAGTGATAGACAGACAGACTTTATTAGTCTGGAATCTGGACAGAAAAATAAAGAGCTGAAATCACAATAGAAAAGAAGCATTCAATTCAGTAACAATTATTATTTATAACATACCTCTCTCTCCTTTTCATGAAAGAATTCTTCATATTCACAACCTTCCATTCTGTGTTCTTCATTAAAACATGAATGTACACCCACTACTATGTACAGGTGTGTGCATTATTTTCTTCTTTCCACCTAGTAATTACTTCATTCTTCTTCATGTCAAACCAAACCAATCATATGTTATCAGTCAAATACTTATACCATTTCCCATGCACATTAACCGACACGGTGGCTACTGCCACCAGTATTTCAGCAGCTGCCACCACTTATCAGTCAGATCAACGCCCCACGTCGCCGGAGTGCCATCTCGGCTAACTCTTGAGGGCCATTCCTGCAAGAATGCTACATCTTTTAGAAGCAATAAACAGCATGGGATATTCTCTCAAACACGGTGTCTCCAGCTTGCAGGCTCTTCACCAACATCCTGCTCATAACGGCTTTCCTTTCTTGAAGCTTGTTGATTCACTTGTCAAGGCCAAGAGAGAATTTTTGTGTTCATTCCACTCTTGGTCTTTGCCGTGCCATCTGGGTGAAATCCACTGTGCCGTCAGCGGTAGAGATGGAGTGAAACAGATGAGATCTATAATGGCTGACAAATGCATTTTTAAGGTAATCAAAAGCTGCAGGCCCCTTTAGCAAAGGCTCCATTAGTCTTATACGTGCTTTGCTTATCTCCCGCGGCGTCTGTCAGAAATTGCTGCTTGTTGTAAGATATCCAATGAAGCAAATTTACATTTTTACAGACTGATTAGATTATCAGAATCACTGACTACAATAAGCAATTGACATGAATCGATTGTCCTCAGATATACACTCTTTCTTTATTCCTATGGGCAAAGTCACTATAGTTCTTACAACCTTTTTAACCATAGACTCTAGGATCTTCATACACTTTCTCAACTATATTCAAGAACTGTACATCAACAAAAGTCAATTTGAAGCTCTCTTTGTTTGATACAAATCAAGAACAAAGACACTGAGAGTGAAGAAAGATTTCCACCCAGGTAGCTCATACTAAACAAAGTCACTTGAATGTTCTCCATATAAGGGAAGCATGTGAGGATCCTATTCAAATCAAAACAGAGCATTTCTAGCCTCAAATCACGTCCAATAAATAGTCATTAATTCTATATTTGAATGTAATTGTAACAGTAGCTTAATTTTAGCCTTACCGTTGACCAACTGTATGTAATTGTAACGGTAGCTTAGTTTTAGCCTTACCATTTACATGTTTACTAAATTAGACTCTCAATCACTCTGTATATATTTAGAACTTCTATCAATGAAATGTGTCGGAAAATCTATTCCTTTACATGGTATCGGAGAACGCGGATCTCTAGCAGTCCTTACGTCGAGTCCCTTGCCATGCCTTCCTCTCCGTCAAATCCAAACTTCAATCTCCACACCCAACCTCCTTCCGTAGCAAATAAATCACTCATTGCACTCAACATCACTGCCCAAATCAATGAAAAGTTAACTCCCACCACCTTTCCTCAATGGCGTGCTCAATTTGAAGCACTCCTCATTGGTTACGATTTACTCGACTATGTCGAAGGCACCCTTCGGTGTCCCTCTTTCGGCCCAGTACCGCGGTGATGGCTAAGTAAGACCCAACTGGGTTCGCGGGATAAACTTATCTGAGTGCTATTTTAGAATCTATCTCCCTCGGCAATCCCACCCGCTTATTGCTCTGGCCTGGACCTCATGGCCAGCGGACAAAGCTAAAATTTATATGCTAACCCGATCCCGAACTCGAGCTATGCGGTTAAAGGAGGGGCTTCGCCTTAATCCAGTGGAACTCGATTGATCACAAATACACACTCCCATCTTTGTGAAGGCCTTGGGCGATGAAATAGCCATTGTGATCATCCCGATTTCGGATGATGACCTAACTCTTTTATGTGTTGAATGGCTTAGGTCAGATTTTCGGGAGATCGCCGGCGCCTATTCGGGCAGGAATCGTCATTGGCCTTTGAGGAGTTGACCTTTTGGTTAGACATGATGCATATCGGCAGGCCAGTAACACAACAAGGTTGTTTCTACCAACTTCCGCAGCGAAGCATTACGCACGAGAGTCAATCGTGTGGTCCTTCAAAAAACATGATTACGCCATGGGCCTCTGGAGTTTCAACTTAAGCGAAACTTTAATGGAGCCCCAGCGTGATGATCGTCGCTCCGATAACATCTGCAGGAGGCCCCGATTATTCAATCGGTGTTACCGGCCAATGCAAACTCTTGTGATCGGTTGGGCCACATTGCCAAGTCTTTGTCCTCAATTCCATTCTCGAGAATGTTTCAATAAATTGTGCTCGCATCTAATGGAAGGGATAAAAATTGGTTGCAGTTAATTTGCTTCTCATAATATCAAGGGTGATCTTTCCAATTTATCTATTCATTCCAAATATGATGAAACTAACGAAGTAATTCTCGGTGATGGCTCGGGTTTGGCAGTCTCACATATTGGTTCTTTGGCTTTGCACTCTCCTCAATGAACTTTTACATTGCGTGATACTCTTTGTGTTCCAAACCTTTGCAAAAATTTAATTTAGTTCATCATCTCACCGACAAAATAATGTCTTTGTTGAATTTCATCCTTTTTATTTTCTTGTGAAGGACAAGATCTCGGGGGCGATTCTACTAAAAGGAGCATGTAACAATGGCATCTACACCTTCCTGGAATCAATAGTAGCATCAAAAAAGGTTGCTAATGTGCATGAACGGACTTCTATTGATGGATGGCACAAAGCGTCTTGGGCATCCTTCTATTAAAATTGTCCATCATCTTGTTAAAAATTTTTCTCTTCCTATTTCATCGACTAAAAATTTGTCTTTAGTATGTCATTCATGTTCTATCAATAAAGCTCATCAACAACCCTTTCGTGTCAATAGTCTCCAAAGTCATGAGCCACTTGAACTTATTTACAACGATGTGTAGGAGTCTGCTAGTTATATTGGAATTGATGGATCGAATATTACCTTATTTTGTTGATCATTATACAAAATATATATGGTTTTTATCCAATGGTCACTAAATAGGTGTTTCTAAAATTTTCCACATTTCAAACGGTTTTGTTGAAACCCGCTTTCAAAAATCAATCAAAACACTATACTCCGACAATGGTGGTGAGTTTATTGCTTTAAAATCATATCTCCTACTTCATGGCATAACTCACTACACTACTACTCCCTACACACTGCAACAAAATGGTGTCTCTGAACGTCGTCATCGTCATCTCGTTGAAATAGGCCTTACACTCCTTCATGATGCCCATCTTGATTTCTCTTATTGGCCTTATGCCTTTCAAACAGCTTCCTACCTCATAAACAGACAACCCACACCTCTTATTCAGGAAAAATCACCTTTTAGAACCTTTTTGGTGGCTTAAATTATTGAATTAAAAAATTTGGATGCATTTGTTATCCTCTACCACGACCTATAACTCAAATAAAATGCGACCCAAATCCAAAGCTTTAAGTATTTTTCTCGGCTATTCACCAACAAAATGCATACAAGTGTCTTGAACCTCAAGCAAAAAAATTATCTTCTCGACCGTGTTGTTTGATGAAACCTAAGATCAATCGGCCTCTCGACCGGGTCTTCGAGTGCTAACTAGAAAACTCCCGGACCCTCACCTTTTCTTCCTCTACATTTAGGGTGCCCACCGGTTCGTAGTCTTAGTCATCGCGGCGCCCGGTGCACAAGCATCATTACAACCAACCGAAGGTTCTGGCCATTGTCGCGACCTCAGTACTTTCGGACCCTACGGTTTCTTTACTTCATGATTCCTTACTTAAGTTATAAATCACCCCATCTCATGCGAATCCTCCTTTAGATGATAATAGGGTACTTCTCCTTAAATCTTCATCCACTCTTCTATTCCTACTCTCGAGATGCCCATCTCGGTCGTATTTTCTCCTCGTCTTGGCGGTTCTGAGCCACTCCACGAGAACTTGATACTCACTCCCCAGCGCACTCATAACATGACCATAGTCAATGAACCAAGAATTTCAAACCCAAAGCAGATCCATACGGTGTCCAGACATCCTCTTTCCCAAACCATTGAACCTTGACGAGTGTAGGCGAAGCCATTTCTCAGCCACCATTTGGCGTGAGGCCATGTCATGAAGCTCAACTGCTCTAATGAAACATAGGGACTTAGGACCTAGTTTTATCACCCTCATTGTACCCGTGTAGAGGCTGTAAGTGGGTCTTCGAGTAAAGGCATGTGATGGATCAGTGGACAGATTAAGCTTTGTCTAGTTGCTAGGGTTATGATCCAGCGCCTTGGTATTGATTCTAGAAAAACCTTTAGCCTTGTGGTCAAACCTGACCCAACTATTAGAAGCTGTATTATCTATTTAAATCATGAAAGGGTGGGATTTGAGGCAAATGGATGTCAACAATGCCTTTCTACATGGTGCATTAGCGGGGCTTTGTTTTGCAAACAGCCCGAGGTTGAGACTTGTCGGAAACCTAATATGTTTGCGAGGTTAAAAAGGCGGTTCTGAGCTTAAACAAGCTCCACGGGGCTTAGTACACGACACTCAAAATGCCATTCTTGGTGGGTTTCACGAGTTCCAAGGCTGACTCCTCCCTCTTGTTTACAGTGAGAGCTCAATCTTTGTTATTTTAAGTTTATGTTGATGATGTGCATTATTCTGGAAATAATTCGAAAATTCTCAAAGCTGGCTTGATATTGTCGCGGTTGGGTGATATGTTTTCTCTCAAGAATATGGGTTCTCTTCATTTCTTCTTAGGGATTGAAGTAATTCCTACTCGGCTGGTTTATTTCTCTCACAACATAAATATGTTCGTGACCTTTTAGCCAACACAAGTATGAGTGGTGCTAAAGATGTCTCGACCACTGCTCTACTGTTTCAATCCCTTGGTGATCGATGGCATTGCTGCGTGGACCAACTCAGGAGTTTGTGGAAATAATTGGCCGCCTTATTGCTTTCCTTGACACGTCGAGCATCTCATTTGCAGTCAACAAACTTTCTCAGTTTTGCACAAGCCAACTACAAATCCTTTGGGCAACAACAAAGGCTTCTCCTTCTTAAAAGCGAACCATTTTCATAGTATTCGGATCCTGGCTGGCCTTCCCATATTAAGAACATACTCCGATGCCAATTGGGCTGGAAATGTGGATGACCGCACGTCAACCTCTGCCTATATCAGTTTTTTAGGCTCTCATCCCATTTCTTAGAGCTCAAAGAAATAACGTGCCGTTGCACGATCCTGGCTGAAGGTTGAATCAGGGCACTAGCGATGCGGCTTAGAGACAATGTGGGCATCCTCTTCTCAAGGAACTAGCATTTCCAGTCACAGAATCTCCCCAGCTACTTTGTGATAACCTCGGAGCCACACATCTCAGTTTTAACCCAGTCAATCATTCATGCATGAAACATATTCAAATCGACCTTCACTTTGTGCGTGACTTAGTGCATAAAGGAAGCCTCCAAGTTAAACATGTGCATACTCAAGACCAAATAGTTGATTTGTTAACAAAGTCATTGTCAAGACAGCGCACGAGAATTGCTATGTAACAAGATTGGTCTTGCCGATGGAAGCTCAATCTTGCGGGGGCGTATAAGGGAAGCATGTGAGGATCCTATTCAAATCAAAACAGAGCATGTCTAGCCTCAAATCATGTCCAATAAATAGTCATTAATTTTATATTTGAATGTAATTATGCTCCAGTAGCAATTTTAGCCTCTGCGTGACCAATGTATGTAATTATAACTTGATAGCTTAGTTTAGCCTTACCATTTACATGTTTACTAAATTAGACTCTCAATCACTCTGTATATATTTAGAACTTCTATCAATGAAATGTGTCGGAAAATCTATTACTTTACACTCCATGGCTTATGCTTTTCAATAAATAAGGCATTTGTTGCTTTAATTTATAACAAAATTATTTCAAAGTGGAAGGAAATGAAAATTTAGAGAGGAAAATAAGAAACAAATTTAAACTTAATAAATTAATTATATATATATATATATATATATATATATATATATATATATATATATATATATATATATATATATATATATATATTAATATCAAATTCATTTATGTGTTTCTCCTATTATATAAAAAAACAAAATTTAAAAATATGTACAATTTTGAGGAATTTTGATTATATCGTATTTTTATATTTTCCATGGTAAAACGAATGAGAAAATCATTTTAAGCTATATTTTTCTTTCCCTAGTACCTTCAGTTCTAAAGCGAACTTTGCTTGGAAATTAAGCAGAGGAGATAGAGGAAGCAACGCTCTTGCAATGGCTTATGTTTCTAGTACCAAATTATAGGTCAATGTTGTCTCATGAGTTCTTGGAGTCACCGAATCGTCGGCTTGTAGCAGCGTGAGTACTTCTTAGAAACAAACAAGGCACTGGTGGTGAGGTGCTGACCGGCTCTTCGATGTTTAAGTTAGACAAAGAAAAAGAGAGCTTAAAAATGTCTGTTTTTCAGTAGTGTATTTTCTCCTCCCTTTCTATTGCGATTCCTTTCTTATTTATGAAGGAGGAGAATGATCCTTTTTTTTATGGAGAGTGGGTGATTGGTTTCCGAAATGGAAGGGAGGAGGGCGCTTCATTTGCTTGGCGTCGTCGTTTCCTTTGGATAGCCAAGTCCTTCCGAATCTTCGCCTCAAGGATCGTTCGATCATCTGAAGTTTGCTATGTCGTGGTTTGTGGGAGGATGTATGTTCTTGGTGTGAGAGTTAGCCCAGGGAAATTGATGACTAGCCATGCTTCTTAGAGACGAGTGGCTGGAGTTAAGGGAGGCATGCTCTCGAGCAATAAATCTTCTGGGACTCATTTGTGATCGGATAGTCCACGGGCCGGGATTCGGGCCGTGGTTTGGATCCGTGTTGTGAGGATGCTTGGACCTGGCTTGTAGGCAAGGATACTTAGGCCTGAAGCTTAGGCCTGACCTATGGGCTTTAATCCACTTGGGCCTTTTAAATGGTGGTGCCAGACTAAAAGCCATTTAGGCATCAACCATATTGGGCTGGTAGGACATCAACCTTACTTGGGCTTTGTAATGAAAATTAAAAACTGAGACGGGAACATAATTAGAGATTGAATGGTTAACACTAATGGTACCCAGCACCAAGGTGCATAACATTCCTAGAATGCAGTGTCCCGTCTAGTTTATCTAATGCATACGATCAGGATTCGCTGGCTCACGTTACAATATCTGACCCTCCCCAGATTTGGGCGGAACTTTTCAGGTTGGCCGGATCATTGTGTTCTTGAAAACTTTTCTTAGGACCAAGGTCCTAATTTGTTTCAGTCGGGGTTAACACACATTGTATAGGTTTGTAACATACGGTTGTACTTGATGCTATTCCCTACGGCCGTACTTCATGGTTGCGTGCGCCATGTCTAGCTCTTTAATCATAGACTCGATGCATTGCTTCAGGTATCCAGTTCGAGCGTTGGCATCTGGGTTACGATTTGGGACTATAGCTTAATCGCATAAGTGGCGCGAAGGAGATATGCCGATTGGCTCTGGTATGGATTGTAGGCCAAAGTACCAGAGGGGAGTTCATCCACCCACTTGCCTTTAGCCGAGTCTAATCGTTTCTTTAAGGCTGTTAATAGGGTTTTATTAGAGGCTTCTACCTGGTTGTTGCTCTACGGATACCGCCGAGTGGAATATAGATTCTTTATTTTCAACTCCCTAGCGAGAGAAGTTCTGTATGCCGTATCGAGCTAAGGCTATTTAATCGTCACGATTAATTAGGGTATGCAAGCAGACGGACAATATTCTTCGGATAGTTGGTGGCGTCTTTATCGTTAAGCGTCTGGCTGAAACTTTATAAACTATTTGAAATAATTAGTGGCTACGAGATAACTTTTTCTATCTTGGGGCGGTAGGGAGTGGCGGAGCTATGTCGATTCCCCATTGAGGCGAAGGGGCCAGGGGCTCGTGATGGAAATTAAGTCTGAAATTTGGTGACCTCGAGCGGGGGGCTTCTTGGCGGCATCGTCAGGCTTTGCGTACTCGTGACATCGGATCTCATGGTTGGCTTGATAATACTTACGTATTGTGGGCTCTATGTGCCGGTGTTACTGCTTGCTTTGGATGATTACCACATATCCCTTCCTGCAATTCGGCCAATACATATTGTCATGTTCGTGATTAAGCACTTTAGAATTAACGGCAGATCTAGGGATCGTTCAAAACAAGCGCCCATTTACCAAGGAGAATATGGCCTATTGGATTTGGATCTTATGAGCTTTATCCCTTTCGGTTGGTAGTTCTCATGTGCTGAGATATTGCATTATGGGGTCCATCCAAGATGAGGAAACTTCGTCCACTTGACTCACCAGGGTAGTGATAATTGAAAAATCCGGCTAGTAATAGATGAGGCGAGAACTTGTTTACGTTATCGGGGAGATAAGCGTTCTGACGGCGAGTGTCGCTTTCTCATTGAGATCCACTGGGGATGTGTTCGAGTTTCAAGCTGAAAAACCCAAGCGTTAGCAACGGGGACATACTTTGCCATTTGGGGTCTCTCGACTCATATTTTGCGCGTTTACTTGTCCTCGCTTGCCAGCGAATCACTTTGAATCGGAAGCTTGTCGTGCTGCTGTGGCTGCCCGGTCGATCCGTTAGGATGGCCTCATACTTTGGTTCGTTGTTGGAGGCAGTAAAGCCTAAATGGATTGCTTGCTCAATCTTTTCCTCGATTGGATATTTAAGCTGCAAACCGATGCTAGCTTCGGTTTGCCGAGATGCGCCATCTATATTTAGGGTCCACCCAGGTGAAGGCTATCGAGGCTCATTATTCGGGATTGAAGTTTACGCTGAAGAATGCGCGAGAACACGCCCTTTTTAGCCAATCTTGGCTTATACTGAATACCAAATTAGCTTAATTCAATTGCCCATCTAACGATCCTCCCGGATAAGTCAGGCTTATGAATTGCGCCCGAATCGGAGTAAGTTAATACGGTGTGTGTAGCAGTAAGGGTAAATATGTAATGCACCCAGAAAGGCTTCCTTAATTATTTTAGTGCCATAATATAATTTTTGTAAGTTGTTTTTAAGGGTGAAATTATAAAGTTTTCAAAGAATTATGGCACTTTTGCAATTAAGGAAAGTGGAGGGGTGAAAGTACAAATTATGGAATTTCAAAGGATAATAATAATAATAAATTACGGAATGATTCGGGGATGCCTAAAATTCTCTAGATCTTGGATGTGAATGATTTGCGTCGTTAAATTGCGATCTCGTGAAATCTAGTGACCTAGAAAATTTTCATTGAATTACGAGACCCGGTCGAATATTTCTGAATTTTTGGGTGATAAGTCGCTAGTGACTTGAGGGGGACGAGATTTTTCTGAAAATCTAGAAATAAAAATATATTGAGTTAAAGTTCATTTAAAATAATTGAATTGAAAAGAAGCAAAATTTTTAGGATAGGAACCGGGATCAAGACAATATAAGTTATGTATCCAAATAATAATTATAAAAAAAAACAAAAGCTAAAGAAGTAAAGCTTGAAGAGTCAAAGAGGCAGGTGTGTCGAGGCGAAAATAAGAGAGAGAGACGATTTATATTTATATTTTTTCTTCTTTTAGTTTCTCTCTCAAATTTTTAGAAATCGGATCGTAGATTTTCGTCGGAGTAGAAGACAAAGTTGGTCTATGCGACGAGAGCTACACGTAGGTACCAAAAGCTTAGCATTTCGGCAAACTTCAAAAGGTAAAGAATTTTCCTAGTTGAGTTATTTTTAGCCTAAATTCTATGTAATGGCTTGAAATTTTTTTTAGAGGTCGTGAAAGGTCGTAAACTTCGATTAAAATTTTTAGGCGAGTTTAGGAATTTTTGGAATTTTAGGTGTGTTCGAGGACAGTCTGGTAGATTTGGGGTTGTTCGGGCGGTTCGGTTGAGAGGCTGAGATTGTAGTCGGACCGGAGCGAGACGAATTTTCATAAATGTTTTCGGGTGTTTTTAGACTTTATGAAAAGTCCCTTAAGTCAAAAGTTTGCTAAAACAGATAGTTTTTATGGGGCATTTAATGTGTAGGGACATTTTGGTCAATTTCACATCATATTATCGATGTCCTTATCGAATGGGACTAGCACGTAAAGTTTTGTTAGAATCGAAGTTCGTTTCGATATAGTCGCTTTGAAAGCCTTTTGTATATTTTATGGATTTAAAAAAAACGTTGGGCGAGGGGCATTTTCGGTACTTTGTATGGATTGTGGCGATTGGAGCATCAGACGATAATCTAAAGTGCTTAACAAAGGAATTTAAAGGAGATTAATTAGAGAGAAAAAGGTGAGTACTTTCAATCGTTTTCGGCAGAAAGTGTTTAAATTACAAGTTTGCAAAGTCTTTGAAAATCTGATAGTAATTAGTAAAGCACATTTTTCACCTCCCACTTGTTATACTCGCGAAAGCTTGATTTTAGTATTTAAGAAACGAGTTTGGCTGGTTTATATCAAAACCCCTAAATGGTCTTGTTGACTTAGTACATATGGCGATGAAGTGTTGGTTCCAAGGCTCCATCGGGACATTTTGATTCAGGAGTTCCATTATGTCTATAGAGATCATTTGTGTTCAGCTGGACCATATTAGGCGGGTAGTGTTCAGGGGTTCACTCTTAGATGCCGGGTTCAGGGTTCGAGTGGCATCACGTCTAGGGTATTCGAGAGAAGTGGCCTGATGGTTGGTACTTGATTTCCAGTATAGCACTTTCAGATATTAACCACCACTGAAACAATTTTCAGCAGCAGAAATAGTTTTCAGAACAGTTTTCAACAGCATAAATAGTTTTCAGCACAGTTTTTAGAAATGGTTTTCATAGCAAAAACTCAGTTTTCTCATAAACAGTTTTACAACCATTTATGTACAGATTTTCATATTGGGAGGTACACTCCTGACGGATAGCAACATTAGAACTTATAGTACTCAGGCTCGTTTGGCTCCACGGTTTTCACGTTTTTAAATAATTTTTCAGGTGTAGGTGCTGAAGTCGAAAGACCTTTCCAGGATCCTCAGTCCTAGATACTGTGTTGTGATTATATATAAGATAAGGTGTAAAGTAAAAGTAGTAAAAGTTAAAATGTGACATTTTGTATATGTAAATATCTTTTGTAAAATATGCATGCATGGTTTTGAGAAAAACAGGTTGTGATGAAATTATGTTGGATTGATCCTTATCTTATATTTTGATGAGGACCAGAGGTCCTTTATGGTTGTAGTTAGATATTTGGAAAACATTGGGAGTGTATGTTTTATACAGGTGATTTTGTATTTCGGGCTTGACCATCGTGCAACCGTTATGCTGTCGGATTTTCGTTAAATCTAAAGGTGTGATTTTAATAGAAAAGTGAAAATTTTATAACCCACGTTTTCCAAAGACAATTTCAGCAGTTTTAATGGCTTAGCTTCATGGTAACTTGTCAGTCGAGCGAGCTTGGCTGGGAGATTCTTGTGAGATGTAGGCGAATTTGTCGATAGGAAGAAGTGTCAAGTTGAGTATCGAGCTTGATTTTAGGCGATAGTTTGCTGTTTTTCGCTCATTTTTCCACGGTATTTCCTATAAAATTGTTTTTTGTAATGATTTTCTATTTACAGTAACCTATATTGTTTTCTTCAAATCCTTGCATGCATCAAATATTGTAAGTGTCATGAATCTTTTAATCTTGAAATTCACAACATTATGCGGGCGAGGTAGGTAAGGAGTCGATCTAGGACTTACTTGTCGGAGGCACCACGAGAGAGATATACTCGAGCACACCTAGATCGGAAGATGCTTCAATGAATCAGCCCAGGTAGAACCATGGGGGGCGCGGGCAGGAGTGGTGGTGCCTTGGCGATGGATGGGGTTATACAGTTGTTCTGGCGGCTGCCCTCGGGCACGGGCCTCGACGAGAGGGGCATGATAGAGACGGCGCTCTAGGTGGGGGCTAAAACTTGCAGTGAGATGCCGGCGACCCGGAGGCGGCGTACTTATCGTTGGAAACCGGGTTAGTAAGGGATTTATGCGGTGATGGGTGTTCAAATGAGCGATAAGTCCTCTTTTCGGGGTTCTTGATGGCGACGGGGCGGGGCGGTGGGAGGCCATTAAGAGGAGGCACCACTACGGGGAGTCACTTGGGACTGGTTAGATAGGCATTCTGAGGCAGTTTTAAGCGTAGTTATCGGGATGCAAAAATGAAAATTCTTCGGGTTAGACGGCGATCCACTGACCAGTGTGAATCTGGCGAGAGGTTTTCGAGGCTCGTGAAATTGGTGCCTATGTCTGAGGAAAAATGGGGAACATAAGTGTAGCGATTCATGGCCCGGCTTGAGCGTCGGGAATTAAAGTTCATCTAGCTTGGGCATCTGAAATAACTGGAAAGCTGGTTGAGGGTGCACTAAAGGTAGAAAGGGCCGGTTCGGTTATAGCTCGGGGCGATAGACGGTGGGACGAGGTGCTCCCAGCACTAATTGACGAGGGCGCGGTCGGTCCCCAGTAGAAAGAAAGTGGACCGGTGGTAGAGGCTCAGGATGAGGAGTAGCATCTAGCCAGGGATCCGTACAATCGCTAGCAACCCCAGGAGGTGGTAGATCTTCAGGATCATCTTTTCCATTGTGCCACTACACATGCTTCGGAGGAGGCATCTCTCGAGTGCGGGATGAACATGACGGGATGTTTCATTGCGGGTAGGAATGTCACTTTATCCAGAGGCGTCCCCGCAGTTAGTAGGCACGTAGAGACCTCGGGGTGGAATGCGGTAGCATCTACCCGGGCACGGCGGTCCCGGTCGAGGTTGGTAGGTGGTTGGGCGAGAGAGGTGGTAGTATAACTTTGGTGGGGTCGCGATGGGATGGGAGGCGGCGGAGGCGAGAGCGGAGGCGGTGGGTTGGTTAGATTGAGTGGTACTCGTACTCGGGCTCGGGTATTTCTGAGTCTACTAGGGAGGCGGATGCATCAGGGGCGTGATTCTTGGTATGATTTCGAGTTCTACGATCATGATGCATATGCATTGGTGGACCCGAAGTCACTCATTCATTTATTTCAGTACCATTCACTAAGAGGCACCAAATAGAGTCCCAGCCTATAGATGGTCGTATGTTGGTTTCCGTACCAAATGGGGATACTATGATATCCGAAAGGATAGTTCTATGTAGCAGATTGGTGATCCAGAGTAAGGATTTTCCAACGGACTTGATAGTGCTAGGTATCCATGATTTTGATATAATCTTGGGTATGGACTGGTTATCTAGGCATAGAGCCTGTGGGTGCTATAAGAAGAAGTAAGATTGGTTCGACCAGAGGAACCAGGCGTGATATTTCGGGGAATCAGAAGAGAGATCGCCCCTAGTCTCATTAATGCCATGACCGCCTCGAAAATGCTTCGGAAAGGTTGCCAGGGTTATTTGGCATTTGTGGTGGATAGGAGACAAGAGGGGACACGGTTGGAAGACATCCCCATGGTCGAGAATTCTCGGGATGTCTTTCCGGATGATATTTGGGTTGCACCCGGATAGAGCAATTGGGGTTCGTTATTGGGCTGATTCCGGGGGCCAGGAGCCGATATCCATTCCTCCATGCAGGAATGGGCGCCGGCGAGTTGAAAGAGGTGGAAGGCACAATTGGAATTTCTGGCAAGGGCTTCATCCGACCTAGTACCTAATCGCGGGGAGCTCCAGTTCTCTTCGTAAAGAAGAAAGATGGAAGCTTACGATTGTGTATAGACTATAGACAGTTGAATCGGGCGACAATATGCAACCAGTATCCGCTTCCTCATTTGACCCGATTATGGATCTGGTATATTTAAAATTGACCTAAAATTCGGAGCTACCATCAGTTGAGGATCAGGAGAATGATGTTTCAAGGCTGCCTTGGGACGAGATACGGTCACTAAAGTTCCTAGTGATGCCATTCGGATTGAATAATGCCCATTGCGTTCATGGATTTGATGAGCAAGAATATTCAGTCGCGTATTTAGATAAGTTTGTGATCGTATTCATTGATGACATTCTAGTGTACTCGGGCGATCCGGTGGAACATGCGAGCATCTCACGGGCCGGTGTGCGAATTCTTAGAGCGTCAGTTATACGCTAAGTTTAGTAAGTGCCGGTTTTGGTTGGACAAAGTAGCTTTCTTGGGTCATGTCATTTCGGCAGAAGGTATTAGTGTGGATCCTCAGAAGATCGAAGCTATAGTGAACTAGAAGCCGCCCACAAATGTTTTTGAAGTTCGCAGTTTCCTTGGATTGGCAGGTTATTACCGGGAGATTTGTTGAGGGATTTTGAAGATAGCAGCCGTTGACCAATCTATTGAAAAAGGATCATAAATTCAGTGGTGAGATGCACGCGACATAGTTTTGAGGAGGCGGGGCAGATGACGGCGGCTCGGTGTGCAGTTAGGAAAGGATGGTTATGTGGTGTGCGGAGTGATGCCTCGGACAAGGGTTAGGGTGTGTTTGATGCGGGATGGTAGAGTGATAGCCATGCTTCGTCGGTTAAAGAAACCTGACCCGAACTACCCGACCCATGATTTAGAACTAGCGCGGTGGTTTCGGTCCACAAAGATCACGGAGACATTATCTATACGATGTTCCTGTCCCGGTTCACCCAGATCATGGGCACAGGTATATCTTCACTCGGAGAGCTTGGCAAAGGCGGCGGTGGTTGGAGTTGATTAAGGATTATATTGATTGCCTGATAGAGTACCATTCGAGAGAATGATGTAGCGGGTGATGCCTGGCCGAGGCTTGGAGGGGTTCCTATGCTTATCTGCGGTGGTATATCTCCCATTGTTGATAGTGTTTGGATCTTTGGGAGTTCAATTCTGGTGGCTATCTGGGGACCTTTGTTGGCATCATTTTATGTTAGATCCTTTCTCGTGGATCGGATCAAGAGGAAGAGGTCGCCAAGCAAATTTCGAGAGATGATTAAGTTGAGGCGAGATTTAGAGTGGTAGAAGCCAAAGTTCGGATCGAGAGGCGATGGCGTAATAGTTAGAGGGAGTCGAATGTGTGTGCACGAAATAGGTGAACTAAAGAAATCATGGAAGAGGCTCACTCTTGACATATACCCGCCACCACTGGTAGCACGAATGTATCATACTGAGGAGCATTATTGGTGGAAGGCGTGAAAAAAAGGAAATTACGAATTTCGTATCCAAATGCCTAACTGTCGGTAAAGGCGAAGAACCAGAAAACCCATGAAAGATACGACCCCTTAGGTTCTGTATGGAAGTGGGATAATTACTATGGATTTTGTTCTTAGGGTTTCAGGGGCTTCCAGGCAACCACGATGCCATATGGGTGATATTAAATAGACTAGCAGTCGCATTTCTCGATTAGCAATGACACATTTGGGCCAAGTTGGCCCCGATTATATGTGGAAGATAGTTAGCTTACATGGTGTTCTATATTGATAGTCTCGAGGCCAGAGACCCGATTCACATCGAGATTTTAGTCGGTTTACCGGGATGCCATGAGGACTTGATTGCACTTTAGCGCGGCTTTCCATCCTCGGAGGCGATGGTTAGTGAGAACTATTCGAGGCTAGAGGATATGCCCAGAGCATGCGTGATAGAGTTTAAGGGAAGCTGGGATACGCATTTATCTCTGATGGAGTTCGCCTACAACAAAGTTATCAATCGACCTTAGGCATGGCTCCATTTGAAGGCATTGTATGGCGAAAGTGTCGTACTCCGTGTATTTGGGATAGTAGGAGAGAGGGCGTATAGGCCCGAGGATTAGTCGCAGTTACCTTAGATAAGATCAGTTAATAGGGGAACGGACTCAAGATAGCCAGGGACAGACAAAAAAGTTATGCGGACAAACGCCGTAGGGATCTACAGTTTAAGGTGGGCGATAGGGTCTTCCTCAAAGTTTCCCCTTGGAAAGGTGTCCTCGGATTTGGAAGACGCGGAAAGTTGAGGCCCAGATACATAGGGCCATATGAGATTATTGCCAGAGTGGGACCGGTAGCATATAGACTAATTCTTCCTCCGGAGGTGTAAGGTTCCTGCGTGTTTCATGTATCCCATGCTCATAGTATATTCAGATCCCTCCCATGTACTCAAAGATCGGCGGTGAGAACTAAGGGATAATTTGACCTATAAGGGCTGACCAATGCGAGATAGTAGATCCTTGAGCATATTTTACGAGATAAGGTCATTCCATTAGTCAAAAAGTTTTATGGGGGAATCATGGGATTAAGGAGAGGCTCACGTGGGAGTCGAGAGACTCGGATCTTGCTTGATCAAATATCCTCGATTGTTTAAGATTAAAGGCATCTCTTTATGTTAGTTTTGTTCATTTCGAGGACGAAATGTTCTAAAGGAGAGGAAGGATTTATGCCCCGTCCGATAAGTTAATACGGTGTGTAGTAGGATGCATATGTGTACCCAGAAGGGGCACCGCTTACATTATTTTTAATTATCATAATAAATTTTTGAAAGTTGTTTTTAAGGGTGAAATTATAAGTTTTCAAAGAATTATGGTACTTTTGCAATTAAGGAAAGTAGAGGGTGAAAGTACAAGTATGGAATTTCAAGGATATAATAATAATAATAAATTACCATAATAGTTCGAGAGAAGTCTAAAAATTCTCTAGATCTCGGATGGCCAAGCAGGGGACAGCGTCATTAGAATTCGTCTCGCGAATCCTGGTGACCCCGAGAAAAATTTCATTGAATTCTGAGATAGTCGGAATATTTTACGAATTTCTAGGTGATAAGTTGCCAGTGACTTCAGGGACGAGATTTTTACGAAAATCTCGGAAGTCAGAGAATAGCTTGAGTTAAAGTTCATTTTAAAATAATTGAACTAAAAAATACAAAATTTTTAGGGATAAACGGACTGAATGAAGCAATATAAGTTATGTATCCAAATAATAATAATAATTATAAAAAAAAAAAAAAGATAAAAGCAAACGAAAAGTGCGAAAGGCCGGTGCGTGAGAGCGAAAATGAGTGAGAGGCGATTTATATTTATATTTTTCTTCTCTTGGTTATCTCTCAGTTCACGAATCGGATGAAGTAGATTTTAAATCGGAATTAGAGGCAAAGTTAGGTCTGTGACGAGGCTGCGTAGATACCAAAAGCTTAACGTTCATATTTCAGCGTAGGAAATTTCACCAGTTGAGGTTATTTTTAGTATAAATGCTATATAATGGCTTGAAATTTTTTAGAGAATTTGTGAAAGGTCGTAAACTTCGAGTCCCAAAATTTTATTTGAGTTTAGAATTTTTAGGAATTTTGGGATTGTGTTAGAATGAGTCAGGGCTGAATTCTGGTACGTTTCGGACTGATTCGGATTGAAATTTCGAGTTGTAGTCGGACGGAGTCGGACATAATTTTTCAAGTATTTTCGGGTGTTTTTAGACTCTATGGAAAGTCCCTTGAGTCAAAAGTTTGCTAAAACAGATAATTTTTATGGGGCATTTAATGTGTAGGGACATTTTGGTCAATTTCACATCATATTATCGATGTCGCTTGTCCGAATGGGATTTAGCACGTAAAGTTTTGTTAGAATCGAAATTCGTTTCGATATAATTAAACTTTGAAAGCTTTGTATGTTTATGGTTAAAGAACGTTGAGGCGAGGAGCATTTAAATTACTTTGTATGGATTGTGTAGGCGATTGGAGCATCCGGCGATAATCTAGAGTGTAACAAGAATTTACATAAATTGAGTAGAAAAGGTGGAAGTACTCAAAATCGTTTCGAAAACGAAAGTGTTTAAAATTACAAAGTTTGCAAAGTGCTTTGAAAATACAATGCCAATTAATGCTTGTTTTTCTACCTCTCCTTGTTATACTCGGCGAAACTTTTGATTTCGTGTTATTTAAGAAACGAGGTTGGCCTGGTTTAGGAAAACCCCACTGAGTAAACGCGCTGACTTAGTACATGGCGTGAGGTGTTGGTTCAAGGCTCTCCATCAGAGCATTTTGGTTCGAGGTTCAATTATGTTTATAAGAGATCTCGTCGTGTTCACGACCATATTAGACGGTAGTGTTAGGGTTCACTCAGATGCGGGTCCAGAGGTTCGGAGTGGCATCACGTCTAGTATTTAAATGGGCCGCAGTGGTTGGTACTTGATTTCAGTATAGCACTTTTAGATATTAACCGCCCACTAAAACAATTTTTCGGCGAAATAGTTTTGGAACAATTTTCCATGACATAAATAGTTTTTCGGCAGGTTTTTAAATGGTTTTCATAGCAAAAACTTCAGTTTCTCATAAGCGAGTTTTACAACGATTTATGTACATATTTTCATGTTTATCTGACGAGATAGCAACATTTAGAACTTATAGTACTCACTGAGCCCGTTTGGCTCATAGTTTTCTGTTTTTAAATAATTTTTCAGGTGTAGGTGCCGAAGTCGAAAGACCTTTCCAGGATCCTCAGTCCTAGATTCTATGTTGTGATTATATATAAGATAAGGTTTAAAGTAAAAGTAGTAAAAGTTAAAATGTGACATTTTGTATATGTAAATATCTTTTGTAAAATATGCATGCATGGTTTTGAAAAACGAGGTTGCGATGAAGTATGTTGGATTGATCCTTATCTTATATTTTGATGAGGACCAGAGGTCCTTTATGGTTGTAGTTAGATATTTGGAAAACATTAGGAGTGTATGTTTTATACATGTGATTTTGTATTTCGGGCTTGACCACCGTGCAGTCGTTATGCTGCCGGATTTTCATTAAATCTAAAGGTGTGATTTTAATAGAAAAGTGAAAATTTTATAACCCGCGTTTTCCAAAGACAATTTCAGCAGTTTTAACGGCTTAGCTTCATGGTAACTTGTCGGTCGGCCGAGCTTTTCTTTGGGGTTATAGTGAGTTCTTGTGATTCCTGTCAATAGGAAGGGTCCTATCATGAATGGTGCTCAGAAGGAAGGTCGGTTAACTGCTTGATAAGGGTGCGCTTGGAAGTATGGACAGAGCTTCTTAGTTGCTACCCGGAGGGCTAATGCTGCTTACTTAAGGTGGCTATATCGGGTTTCCGCGTCGGGTAGGGACTTGCTGGCGAAGAATACTGGCCTCTGCTTTCTATTATCATCTTCCTTGAACAAGGCAGCACTCACTGAGACATCTGAAGCGCGAGTATCTGAGCGTTTCGCCGGTTTAGGAGCTAGCAAGGATTGGAGGTTAACGAATCTTTGTTTGATCATTTGTGAGGGCTTTATCACATTCCTCATTCCATCCCGGCTTAGTTGGTCCCCTTGAGGTGGCAGAATGGCTTTGACCGGTCGGTAAAGTGAGAGATGGAGCAGATCCCAAGAGTGCTTGATCGGCCCGGTCGGCTGTGTACCCCTTTTCTAAAAGTAGGGCGAGGACTCCAAAATAGCTTTAAGTTGAGCGGGGTTGGCTTCTATCCCCCTATGAGTCACCATGAAACCCAAGAATCGGCCCGCACTAACCCCAAAGGCACCTTTGAGGGATTGAGCTTCATGTTGTATGCCCTTAGGAGTTCAAAAGCTTCTTGCATGTGTTTAGCATGGTTCGTGCGTTCCTTGGATTTCACTAACATATCGTCGATATACATCTCCCTGATTTTTCCTAGTAGCGGCCTGAACATCTTTGTTTCTAACCTATGATACGTTGCCCTGGCATTCTTTAAGCCAAACGACATCACGTTGTAGTAGAACAGCCCTTGCGGGGTGATGAACGCTGTTTTTTCCACGTCTGGCGAGTGCATGGGTATTTGATGATATCCCGAGAAGGCATCCGGGGGCGGCGACATCTATGCGGCAGCGCGCCGGCAATTTGGTTTATCCGGGGTAGAGGAAAGCTGTCTTTTTGGCATGCCTCGTTGAGATCTGTGTAATCCACACACCCTTTCCATTTGCCGCCTTTTTCGGAACTACCACCACATTGGCCAACCACTTCGGGTACGTTATCTCCTTGATGAATCCTGCTTTTAGAAGATTATCCCCCTCTGCCTGAATAACTTGATGACGATCCGAGTGGAAATGCCTCTCTTTCTGTCTAACTGGCCTGGCTGAAGGGATGACATTCAGTTTGTGAGAGGCATGCATGGGGTTAATGCTAGGCATGTCTGAGTGAGTTTAGGCAAATACATCCATATTGCGGATCAGAACCTGTCATATTTGTTCCTTCTCCCCATTGGATAGGAGGGAGCTAACATATGTGGATTTATCTAGACTGTCTAAAGATACTGATTCCAGGGGGTTTACGACCAATCGCTCCCTGTCCTTCGCCCTTGCTTGGGCGGCGAGCTGTAATTGCTATTTTGAGGTTTAGGTCTCGAAGGCCGGATTGCAGGAGCTTTCATTTTTCTCACGCTCTTGTACTAATAGTTGGTAGCACTGTCGAGCTGCTAGTTAGTTGCTCAGGAGGTTAATTTGTCCGGAACTGGTCAGTAGCTGATCATTTGATGGTAGGTCGAGGGCACAACTTTCATTGCATGCATCTAAGCCTGGCCAACAATGGTATTGTACTGGCCTAGGTCCTCGACAACTAAAAATAAGACCTGCTAAACTATCGGCCCTGCCTTGACGGGAAAAGCAATGTTGCCCATTGTAACTATGGTTGCCCCTTTAAACCCGGACAAGACTTTGCCAGTCGAACTTAACACAGTAAAAGAGATGTTCATGCTTTGGCGGGCGGGTTGTAACAAGGTCGACCACTTTGCGGGGGTGGCCCAGTACTCTGTGCTGTCAAGCTAGTTAATACATAAGAGTAAGTCTGAAGTGCATCGTGGTGGGGGAGTAATGACCACACGGATGGGTTAACGGAGGAAAGGATATAGGGCGTCGTCCGGTTGGATTACTGCACTTCAATGTCCAGGGATGTGGACGGTATTCACTCGGGCTCGGGCTATGGCCGCTCGCAACAGCCTCCTCTTCTAGCGCTTAGACTAATACTGGTTGTCAGTCGTGCCGCCTAGTATGTAGTTTATGGTAGGCCGGTGTTCAGGCGAGAGCTCTGCGCTGGCCGCTATTCTTTCGACCATGGTGGCTTCAGCTCTACGGACCGTCTCCCGAACATATCTCCTGAGGTGGCCGACCCTAATTAATCTCTCCACCAAAAATTGTAGGCTTCGACATTGATTGGTCTCATGCCCATGGTCTCTATGTTAATCATATCTCAGAGACTGATTGCGCTATGCGGGATCTGATTGAATCGATTGGGCCATTTGAAGTCAAGGTGATCTCGGATGAGAGAAAGGAGCTTGTCGTAAGAGATGTTTAGAGGGGTAAACTGCGAGGGTTCCCTCTTCTTATCTAATTGGTCTCGGGAGTGCCACAGTTTCTTACCACGACTTCCCTTTGTTGGGCTTGTCCACTATGAGAATTACATTTCTTTGCTTTAAGTACATTATCATCACGATTTGATAGAACACGAAGTAATTTGTCCTCGGCATTAGAATATTTATCAAGCATGCAGCCCATAATTCCCTCTCCATTATCGCGAGGGGCGGATCCGAAGGCGATGGAAGTGGAAGAATGGGGTGGTCGGCCTAAATCTCCTTCGAAAATTACGGAGGCGTGTCCATGTTGTATGAATCAATATGTTGGGCTGACTTGCGAATCTTACAGTGAAATCCTTAGTAGTTCGTCCTCCCTTTTGAAGATGGTTTGTAGAGAAATGATATTTCCCTTTTATCGAAAGGAACACAAGTACCGGGAAACAAATGCGGCCCACAACTAGATGAACGAGTTGATAGATCCCCATGGGAGTTTGTGGAACCCGAAGCCCAGCGGCCTTTAAAATTGTGGGGAACACCTTGCATAGCAATGGTCGTTTTCAGCGTGAGTATCATTTCCACTGGTTGAAGGCGACATGTGATCATACGGATCGGAGCCATCATGCATGCGAAGCGATATGATGACCATGAAGCCATGGGGCAATTCGTAGCCCAAGAAGTGTTGGCCCAGCGTGGAGGATAGCATGTCTTCAGGCCCTCGGACAGCGGTAGATGTGAGCATGTGCCGGGTGGGAGCAGCCCCGAAAGTAGGATATAAGAACGGAAGTGGTGGTGCTACGCCCCCGTGCCACGTGGGCACATTTTCGTGGGCCTGCTCCGATTGTCGCCGCTCTCTACTGACTTCTCTTCGTACTCGGCGATGTATGCCACTGACGGAGAGGTTGGAATGGCGCGAGGGCCTCTTTCTTGATCCAGCCTCCACGGTGTTCTTAGGAGGTGAAAGATCAGGTAGTAGGAGGCTACCCGGGAGGATAGCTCGTCATCCCAGATTAGTGCGTCAACTAATAAGCTGTCGGGATGGGATCACTGCCCTTTGTGTTTGATCGGGGGTGTAGGATGGCTGCTCCCTCATGCATTTTCCCAGATACTCTTCCCGAACGAGCCGCAGGCGTCGTTCTTTGGCTGAGCCGGTCGACAAAGGTCCCATGGTCCAGCCATGTTTGGCTACTCTTCTTGCTTTGTTTACTATCCGGCAGTGTGACGCCCCAATTCTGGGGGTCGTTGACTACGAATCCAACTGTGAAATACTAGTGGATGTCGGGTTACCCAATGCCACTCATGAAAATCGGGCAAAGTCTCCTTTGTAAGGGGAGCTATACCCAATAAAACACCTGTATATAACCTGTCCCAATATACACCATGACCACCCAGGGTCTCATATACAACTATACCGAGTAAAAATGACCTCTTAATTTTGCATTATACTCACAACATATATCTGACTATCGATATAATCCGTCACATAATTAAGCGGCTACTTGGGCCCATAACGTGCTCACATAAACATCCCAACCATATATCATAGTTACAAGAGTTAATGATCTGCTCTTGTACAACCACGTATATTAAAATGAAAAACATTCTAATACATACCAAAACCATCAAAGCCACATTCGGCTTTCTTCTAAGCGACCTCTATGATGATTTGTCTCCTCGCACTCTCCACTGTGCACCGTAAAATAGTATCCCTCACGACGAGGTGAGCTAATGCTCAGTAGTGGAATCACCCTAAGTGGGATACTCTCCACCTAAGTGCATATGCAATGCTCCAAAATAAACACACATTCAAGCAAATGCATGATCCTACTTGAATGTCTAACTGATCATCTCATATCTCGAGTCCTCCCCGACTCCCTCACACCTGCCTAAGCCACGTATGAGAACCTTAGTTTTTTATTTGTGGACAACCCTCCGATATATATATCAATTGGGCCGACTCCGACGATTGATATTATGTGTAATGGAATACCCTAAATTAGCCTTATATCAGTGGGCGTCTCAGAAGCGATTGATATTATGTGTGGACTACCCTCCGATATTTATTGTTTTTAGACAACCCTCTGAACCATTCTCAAAAAATTACCTCCATGCACTCCTCTATCGTCCTAGGGTGCCTCAGTGCATCTGGAATGCATGATGCCAATTCCATTTACAATTCAATAACGCGTGCAAATATATAATCATGCATATATTCACATAATTTAAATACACAAACATGTCAAGTAATTTCTACCATCAATTACATCAAAAATTAGCTCACGTGGGCTAATGATCAAACACGAAGCAACTTCGATTTGAATTACTCTAAATCAAACACATTATTTCACAAAAATTGTTAGGAATAGTGAAACCTGGAGTTCTTATTCTGAACCAATCTGTCCATAGGTTCGCTTAGTGAACGAATTTCAAACATTTCGGCCTCACACACATCAATGCATCATTCATAGCACAAATTTGCACCATGGCACCCCAAGCGGCGGGTGGACGATCCGCGGTTTGTCCGCATGGAGTTTCAAAAATCGGCGCCTCGTTCAGATTTGGGCCAGATCAAAGCGACCCCTCACGGCCTCATACAGCTCAAACATCAGCAAAAATTACTTAAACAAAGTATTAAAACCCGAGTGAGGCTTCCCTCTCCCGAGTTTGTCGAAACTCCTGAATCAAGTGCCTACAGCGTGAGTCTCTGCGTAAAAGCGACTTTCCTTCTTGCTCAGCACGACCCCGACGGTCGGTTGCGAATATTCTAGAGAAGTGACACTCTCTCACTCTAAAAACGCCATTTCAAACCCTCTACAAGTCCTCTGCTGCTTTTCACGTTTTTTGCCTTGTATTTCAATTGGAGAAGACAAGTACTATTCACTTTTGTCTTTTTCTAACTTAAACAATTCCAAAAATGACATTTATGTCCTTATATTCCCAATTTTGACATTCTGCACTATCTCGGCCGTCCATTTTCATCATTTCTCTACTCATGCCACTTATGGAACATGATGCGTGTTATATGTGACTTTAAATGCATCAAAAAAATGTCGTTCTGACACGAGCAGCGATGCCTCGAAAAAGTGTGCCAGCTCAGGCTATCTCGAATTCTCACAATTCGGCGTGCTAGCTAGATTTCCGCGAGAAAAATCCAGCGGTGAAATCGGTTTCATCGTCAGGATCTGAAGTCAAATTACACGGATTTTTGATCGAAATTACGATTTTACCTTTTTTCCAGAAATTAGAATTTCTCGGGTCTTACAGACGCTACGAAGAAACTGGTCCTCTAGGGACTGATTTGCTGGGTTACTAGCCATAGCGATAGGATCCGACGAACCGGATGAGTGAGGCGGGAACTCTCAGGAAGCTTAGAAGTGTGGGGATCACTTGGTAGCGGAGTGCGAGCCCTCGCAACGTCGATGAGCTTTTTGCTTGGTCTTTCCCACAGACAACGCCAATTGTTGTCTCTTGAGTTCTCATAATCACTGGATCATCGGGGCATTAACCTGGCGGTAAGTACCTGTAAAACAAACAAAGCACTGGTGTTGATGTCTTGTAGAAGCTAGAGCTCCGTGCTAAGTTAGGCAAGAAAGAAAAAGAGAGGCGTAAAATGTTTTCGGTAGTGTTTTTTTTTCTCACTCCTTTATGTTGCAATTCCTTCCTTATTTATGAAGGAGGAGAATGATTCGTTTTTTATGGAGAGTGAGTGATTGGTTTCCAAAATGGAAGGGAGGATGGCGCTTCATTTGCGCGTCAACCATTTTTCCTTTAGGATAGCCAAGTCATCAGAATCTTCCGCCTCAAGGATCGTTCGATCATCCTAAGGGCACGGTTACGTACGTGGTTTGTGGGAGGATATGTTCTTGAGCTCACGGTCGGCCAGAAATTATTGTTGGTCATCTTCAGGGACGGTAGCGAAACTAGGTGAAGCGTGCTTGGGCGGAAGTAAATCTGGGCCTCGGTTGTTGTGGATAGTCCACGAGGCCCGGGATTCGGACGTGGTTTGGATCCGTGTTGTGAGATACTTGGACCTGGCCTATAGAGCGAAGGATACTTGGGCTTCCGGCCTGGAAGAGCTTGTTTGTGGGCTTTAATCCGCTTGGGCCTTTTAAATGGTGGTGTCGGGCTAAAAGCCATGGTACACACAATCAAGCTAGGTCATGTTTGATTGAGGTTGCTCTGTTTTGGTTCGGCAGTCATCCTTTTTCTAGATATGGTGTTTAGTGTGCTCCTGGTTGCATAAAGGGAGAGTCCAACATAAAGAAACATTTGAAAGGCAAGGATACATGAATATATCATCTTTGTTATGATTTTGCTGCATTTGTTTCTTTCCTAATTTTGATGTCATTTTGGTCTTGTTTTGGTTTTTCTTAGGTCTTCTTTATGCATCATGTTACTATTGGGATGATTACTTAATTGGGTCACTGTCATGTTCATGTTCATATGTTTTACATTGGAGGAATTCCCATTGCCATCTTGGCTCTAATTGTTTATATCAACAGAGTCAGATGTTCATTTGAAAAATATGGATGTAGGCATTTACGAAGAATCTTTGAAACGATTCATTCTCGTTTATTTTCCTAATTTTGCATAGAAGGATTAAGTCTGCTCAAGTACTTAGTTCTCGAGTACTTAATCTGTAACATATATGAATAATGAATTACATAAACTCCACAAGTTTTTGCCTTGTTTCCTTATCCCACATGCATGGACACTAATGATACTTTTCTTGAAATATTATTTTCAAGCTAGCTATATATAGAATTATCTTGAAACATTTTCAAACTTCAACTATAAGTTTTGTTAGAAATTGATTAATAGTTTATGTACAAATGAAGCTATAATATATATATACTCCATATATATAGTTTATTATATGTAATAGTTTATTACTAAAATTAGTTATAGTAATGAATTACATAACAAAAACAAAATGATTTTTTTTCGGAGAAATCGTATATTAAATATAAATCCAAAATTTGTTTCAAGATTAATTTTTAAAACATTGTTAGATACTTAGGTTGCGTTTACTTTAAGGAAAGTGCTAGGAAAGAAAAAAAAAAAAATTGTTAAGGAGATTGATGCCTTCCTCACTCATAGAAACATTTATGTTTGATGATGCCTTTTTCTTGGGCCCGGGTTGGAGCGTGTGTCCGGGAGTCGTTGGCGGGACTGGGCGCTAGCGGGGGTGATGCAGGCTCACGGATCGTCAGGCGAAGTAGGATTCTTTGCCAATCTTTGATGCGGGCTTGGGACATGGCAGCTGTGCAAAAACAAGAAATAAGGGGGGTTGGCAAGGGCTTCGGCCGTGGCCGCTCCGATGCCTAAGTCAGTTCTTTCCTGAGAAAAAGAAGGACTACTTAGAGGGCGAATGTGTTGCGTATGTTTGCATACCTTTCACCGATGGGGTGGTCTGGTATTTATAGTATATGTTTTCCCAATTGGAGGATGGTAAGGATTCTTTCCCATTGGATGAGATATTTCTTTCCTTATTACTGTTAGATTAATAAGAGATATTGGAGAGGTAGTTTATTGAGAATTATCCTCCTTCTTTATTAGTGGGATCCGGCTTGATCCGTAGGATGAGCTGTTATATCGCGAATTATCCTGTTTTCTTTGATGAGATTTAATTGGAGATTTAGTTAGATTCTCGGGGATAGAGATTATAGGGGGGGATGACCTGCTCCTTTATTAGCGAAGTCTAATGCGATTTGCGGGATATGGGCACTCCAAGTTACCCATGTGTGATCGGCCTTTAGGCGGAGTGCGGTGACTTTCGTGTTGGGGGTACGGAGCCCGGGGCACAGATGTTTCATTAGACGCGCCACTTCTTTGGGTTTGGCGAGTGGGCCTGCGAGCCCATTTTTCAAACCCTACCAATGTTCAAAACTAAAATCAAATTCTATCACTTGATAGGGTTGTTGAAATTCTTCTTGAATAAACTAATTTATACCAAATTCACTTCTTCAAAAGTGATGATGATAAGGATGTAAATTTACCAATTATTTCTTGCTTTTTTTTTATTTGTGCTTATCCTTGTCCGTATTCGCTAAAAGATAAAAATATCATATTCTTTATCATTTGTTTTCTTCTGATTTATTTAATGTTCACTGAATTACGATGCTTGTTAAAAGAATCGACCATATTAATTAAATCCAAAGTTCAATAATTTAATTATACATCTTAGAAGCACCTCTCTTATATTGATTGCCTTTTCAAATAACTAATTAAATACATAGGTGTCGTTTTTTTTTTTTTTTACTTAATGCTAAATAAAATTTTCGTTTTTTCTAAAAAATCAATCTTTTTGAAATAATATTTTTTTTAAAGAAAAATAATATTATTGATTTAAAGTTGCAATCGAGCAATAAATTCAAGATACATATGATTAAAAATGATAAATGACAAAGTAATATATAGGTTAATAACATAATAAATCGCTATAAAGTTTACAAATTTGATAATATAGTGACTAGAATATATACGACTCCAGTTCTTTAACCTATTGACGACCATAATTTGATATTTTCGAATGATCAAATTTGTTTTACTTATCTGAATCGTCCCACCAAAATAAAGCGTTGCAACAAGGCGATGAAAAGCACCACATTGTAGCGAACCCATATTAGTAAACTTATCACAATAAAGCAGACAATCAAGACTTAAGTAATAAGATGTGACCAGCAAGAGAATAAATCATGTCGTAGCCAAGTGAGCCAAAAAACCAAACGCCACGATAAGATGTGACCAAAAAAGATAAAACCTAAATATTTGTATAATAACTACTTTATTGAGTAAGAAAATGAAAGAAAGAGATGCATAAGGGTGATTTTATGCCAAGAATGAACAAAAAAATCACCCTTCTTTGCTTCAAAAAAATGCGTTAGAAGAAAACAATATGAAAGAAAGGGAGGGGATGTGCAACTAGGGTTTTTTCTCAATCGAAATAATAAATTTTAAAATAAAAAAATTGAAATAATAAATTTTAAAATAAAAAAAAAACTTCAAAAAAATTAAATAAAAAGATAAAATTTAACATTATATATATATATATATATATATATATATATATATATATATATATATATATATATATATATATATATATATATATATATATATATATACTATATATATATATAATTAGCAAACATGAGTTTCTATTTAATCATAAGGAATATGATTTTTTTTATATTATAATATCTTAATAGAAAAAACATTCAAAAAACATTAAAATTAGGTAAAAAAAAACTAAACATTTTCGTTTTTTCTATTCAGTTAAAATTTTTAAAAATTCAACAATAAATATGAAAAAGTTAAAAAGACACTTGATTAGGTGGTGTTTGTTTTTATATCTTGAATAGAGCACTGAAACTAATATAGAATAATCTTAATAACATTAAATATTAAGTTGCTTGTTTTAACGCATTGGGTAGTAGTAGGAATGACAACATGACCAGTTATTTTGGGTTTCATGAGCTATTTGTAATGGGGCAGGAGTTTAGTTTTAACTATAATCCGAGTTTTAGTGGGTTTTGAGTATATTTTTCTCAAATAAGACGGAGTTCGGGTATTGTTACTCAGCCCACCTCGATATATTTTAAATATTTTTTTATTATTTTATTTTATACTTTAATATAAATAATAATAATTAGATAACTTTTAATAAGTAATTTATAAAAAATTCTTAATAATTTTATTTTTATAAAATATACTAATTTTAATATATAAAAAATAAAAAAGCAAATAGAAAAAAAATAAAAAAATAAAAACAAAAATCAAATGTAAACGGGACGGGTTTGGGAATTTTCCTATCCGCCCCTCTCTGTATAATTTTTTAAATAAGATGGAGTGCAGGGTGAAAAAATCGCGGCGGGTCAGGATAGACCGCCTTGTCCCAAAACTCTCGCGTTGTCATCTACAGTAATGAGTGTTCTTGTGCTTCTCCTTTGTTGAATGATGATGGTGTTTTTCTTGTTTTGGTAAATGACTTTTTCGAGATAAGCTTGAAAATCTTCGCTTTTTATTAATCTGTTTTGGTGGAAAATAATTTTTCGAATAGAAAAGATTCATTTTCACTTTTTATTCATATTTTTTTTTTTAAATTTCAACAATAAATCGTGAAAATTTTAAAAAGCAAGCAGAACATCTTGAATCTTTATTTAACTTCGGCGTCATCGAAAAAAGCAAGCAACTACTCCTTTAGCTTAGATATGATGAAAAATACTTTGGAAGCATCTATTTACAATGAATTATTTAACAAAATAAAATTGATTTTGGTAGAAAACGTCCCCTGGATTCTAATTCAAAAGCAATTCAAGTGATTTTTTAGTTAAGCTTTGGAAACTTAACTTTTGTTTTCAAAGTAAAGATATTCTAGAGGTTCTAAATACATGAGGTAATTTTATTTTAATTACTTAAATACATTACATAATTAAAACTTAGAAAAGAAAGACCCAAGTTAGACAACCAAAACAAAAATAAATAAAATAAGCCCTTGAACCATATACTAAAAATATTTTTATAACAATGAACATGTACTCTTATATATATATATGAATTGAAAGAATGAAAAATAAATTAAAAAGAATCCAAAGTTGAATAATATGGGCTCCATACAAAATAAAAAATAAAAAAGGAAAGAAAGGGAAAAATGATGTGGGTAAGTGGATTCGACCTTAAGTTGTTATTTCTTTAATAGTGTATATTGTTATTCTTGCTTTTTGTTGGCTTGATGATTGAGTTTTAACATTTTGTGGAAAATGATTTTTCGAATAGAAAAGCGAATATTACTAACACTACATTAATAAGCTTTTAAAAAAATTTTCGATGTAAGTAAATTAATTAAAAAAAATAGTTTATCTTAAGGCTATTTACGCCCATTATTAAGTAAAAAAACAAACAACGCCTCCTTTACCCGAAAAAACAATAATAAATAAATAAAAACTCCTTTTTCTTTTTACATTGATCAATGACCAATGAAGCATGTTGTCGGTAAAAGACTAAAAGAAAGGTGGGGATATGCTGATATGGGGGTCTACCATGAAAATTTTGGAATCCAAAGTTCCTTTACCATCAACAATTAGTTGCATTTTCTCTATACAAACCAGCAATCTTTTCTATTTTAAAGATTTCAATATCGGTTCTGCTTACTTCTTCTTTTTCTTCTTCCCCCAATTCACTTCTCATTTCCTTTGCAAGAGAAACAGAAATGGCTGGAGCTTCGGTTGGAGGTGCGTTTCTCTCAGCTTCTCTCCAAGTTCTATTCGACAGATTGGCTTCTCGCGACGTGGTGAATTTCATCAGGGGACACAACCTCGATTATGCTCTGCTCAAGAAGTTGAAGAGGAAACTGCTGACTGTCCATGCTGTGCTCGATGATGCCGAGGCCAAGCAAATCACTAATCCACCAGTCAAATACTGGATGGATGAGCTCAAAGTTGTTGTCTATGATGCCGAAGATGTATTGGATGAGATCGCCACTGAAGATCTGAGGCGCAAGATAGAATCTGGGGACTCCCAGACCAGCATATCTCATCTACCTTTGATGTTCAAAGCATAAACTGTAGAATGGAGGAAATCGTTGATAGACTAGAAGATATTGCCTGGGACTAGGGTGTCCTTGGGCTGAAAGAAGGTGTTAGAGGTGAGAAATCGGCAAATAGATGGCCGTCGACTTCGTTGGTAGATGAATCTCAAATCTACGGCAGGGATGAAAGTGGGAGGAGTTGGTTCAACTGCTGCTGTCTGATCATGTGAGGAGTACTGATGATGCCATAGGTGTGATCTCCATAGTCGGCATGGGCGGTACAGGCAAAAACCACCTTGCTCAAGCTTCTCTAATGACCCAAGGGTGAAGCAATGCCAGCTCATCTCAAGGCATGGGTTTGTGTTTCTGAGAAGAATTTGATCCTGTCAGAGTTACGAAAACAATTCTTGAGGCAATCAGTTCATCCATGCCCAATATCACCGATCTAAATCTGCTTCAGGTTCAACTGAAAGAGATTGTTAATATGAAGAAATTTCTGATCGTCCTGGATGATGTTTGGAACGAGGACTCATCTGACTTGGATATGCTGCGAACACCATTCTTAGTCGGGGCGAATGGAAGCAAGATTATTGTAACCACGCGTAGCACCAATGTCGCATCGGCCATGCGTGCAGTCCATACTCATTGTTTAGATGTGTTATCGGCTGAAGATGGTTGGTCCCTATTCAAAAAACTCGCATTTAAAAATGGAGACTCAAGTGGGCATCCACAACTAGAAGGGATCGGGAAAAAGATCGTCCACAAGTGCCAAGGTCTGCCGCTGGCTATAAAAGCAATGGGGAGTCTCTTACACTCCAAGGTGGAAGCAAGAGAATGGAATGATGTATTAAGCAGTGAACTATGGGATTTGCCCAAGGATGCGGTTCTTCCAGCTTTTGAGGTTGGAACATTCTTACCTGCCTTCCATCTAAAACGTTGCTTTCTTATTGTTCAGTTTTCTAAAGACTGCAATTTGAAAAGGGGAGCTAGTATTATTATGGATGGCAGAAGGGCTGTTGGACCAACCAAAAAGCAAGAAAAGGATGGAAGAGGTAGGTGATTTTTACTTTCAAGAGCTTCTGTCAAAGTCGTTTTTTCAAAATTCTACAAGTCGTAAGTCATGTTTTGTTATGCACGACCTCGTTAATGACTTGGCACGATTGGTATCGGGAGAATTCTCTATTTGTTTGGAAGATGATAAGATGCATCATAGTGTCTCCGAGAAGACTCATCATGTATCATATTTGGCAAATGAATTTGATGTGTATGAGAGATTTGAGACAATTGTTGAAAGTAAGTGTCTTCGAACATTTTACGAGATGCAATACGATTCATATCATCGCTTAAGTAATAGGAGTTCCTACACAACCTATTGCTTTCGAAATGAAATATCTCTGATCTTGTCATTTGAGCAATATATAATTATTGATTTGTATGCAGAATCAATTGAAAAATTGAAACACTAAGCTATTTGGATTTATCTAGAACAATGATTCGAGAGTTGCCCAAATCAGTTTGTAATTTATATAATTTACAAACAATCATGTTATCACTATGTGAACATCTTGTTGAATTACCTTCAAGGATGGAAAATTTGATTAATTTGCGATACCTTGATATTAGTTATACTTCGGTGAAAGAGATGCCAAGCGATATATGTAAGTTGAAGAACTTACGATCACTTCCTACATTTATTGCGGGCCAAAATTGTGGGTTAAGATTGGGAGCATTGGGGGAGCTTTCAGGAAGCCTTACCATTTCAAAGCTGGATAATGTAATAAGTAGTAAGGATGCATTAGAGGCAAATAATATGAAGGATAAGCAGTACCTTGATGAGTTGAATTTGAATTGGAAGTACAAGAATGCTAGTGATCAAGTTGATGTTATGCAAAATGAAAGGGATATACTCAGAAGCTTACAACCACATACAAACTTGAAGAGACTCCGTATTTGCTGTTTTTGTGGTTTAAGCTTTCCGGATTGGGTAGGAGATACTTTGTTCTCCAATCTTGTTTTACTGGAGCTTAGGAATTGCTACAATTGCACGTCATTGCCACCACTTGGGCAGTTACCCTCTCTTAAACATCTTTGTATCTTAGGAATGGATTAAGATTGAGAGAGATTGGGTAGTGATTTATCATTATGGAAATGCTTATTCCTCGATACAATTGTACTACTTTTCATCCCTGAAACTCTACGATTTGTTTATATGACTAATTGGGAGAAATGGTTATGTTGTGGATGTAGGCGTGGAGAATTCCTCGTGCGGAGGGCTTATATATCGAATGTCCCCGAACTCATTGGGAAATTACCAAAACGACCGTTCCTTGAAGGCTTCAAATCGATGGTTGTGGATTGCTTGTGGCCTCCCTCCGAGCTCCTGAAATCCGTGAATTGAGAATCAAGGATCATGGTGGTAAATTTCGGTTGAAAAGGCCAGCTAGTGGGTTCACTAATCTCCTCCAAACTTCAGAAATGGAAATTTCAGACATCTCTGAATGGGAGGAATTGCCACCCCAATTGCAGAGACTACAGATCAAAGAATGTGATTCGATAGAGTGGGTATTCGAGGAGGGCATGGTACACATAAGTACTTGTTGTCTTCTTCAGTGTTTGAACATCAAAAGTTGTGGTTTCTCCAGACCCTTGCTGGATATAGTTGGTTTACCCACTACATTGAAGTCACTGCATATCCGGGACTGTACCAAATTGGAGTTTCTCCTGCATGGGCTATTGAGATCCCACCATCCATTCCTTGAGAATTTGTCCATCGAGAATTCTAGCAGCTGTAATTCTCTCTCATTATCTTTATCATTAAGCATCTTCCCCCGGTTGAATGAACTTAGTATCTCTGGTTTTAAAGGACTCGAATACCTATCGGTCTCCATTTCAGAAGAGGATTCCACATCATCTCTTAACCGCTTGGATATCATACACTGCCGTGATATCGTGTATATTGAATTGCCTACTATGGTGTTGGCCTGTCACGACCCTGACACGGGAGCGTGGCCGGCTAGGAATGGGAAGGCCAGCCACGAAACAGTAGTAAGCTGGTGAAATGCTCATACCACTTATCATCTGAAATCTACACGACATAAAATATCATCACATAATCCTATATATATATATATATATATATATACCTTAACTTAAATATCAAAGAGAGGGTAAATCTCGATCCAAAGCATCTCAGGCAGTATCTGTGATAATAGAATACGGCGATTCGCAAGCGTATTAATATCAAAATCTGGGGTGACACCTAGATGAAATATATCTGAGTCAAATAATAATAATACATGTATCCACTTTGTGAAGAAATGAAATCTGTGGCGATCAAAGATAAAGCGAGGAGAAATTTGCTGATACTGAAAAATAAATTGAGACTGTCAGTCTCGAGAGTGAGTTAACATCATATAATCTATACCACATCTACAACCAACAGGATACACATACATATAGAATTACAGTATAATAATACACTCACATAAGTATGCATGCACACACATTAAGTTTCATATCATCACATAGTCATCACAAAAATCGAGAACTCTAGCGGGACCACTATGCTCAAATCACACATAAGCCATCTGGTTCTCTCAAATCCAATGTATTTGGCGCCCCGGGAAATGCTCGACCGGGGTCATAACTCCGATTGACACTTAAACCATCGAGCTATAGCTGGCGCCCGGGAGAAATGTCGACCGGGGTCCTTAACTCAACAACTATCCTACCATAATCCATGCGTAGGCGCCCAGGAAGTAGCAGCTCGACCGGGGACCTTACCTCCAGGCATCCAGGAAGCTTGGCTCAACCCGGGGAACTCATATACATAAACATAAATGCGCATCATAATCGATTATTACCGGTGCGCCTTGGTCTGATGTAACCCATTAGGTGGTATGTCACTAGTTCCATTACAAACATTTCACATACAATGCAGCAAATATCACACCCGACAATGCACACTCCCATCCCGTCATCATAGCAGTCTCATATCACGGATATATTTCTACTTGAACTAAATAATTTAGATTACCATAGTAAATACAATTCCAATGATAATAACCATGTATCGATGATGATGGGTGTAGCCTAATACCATAAATGCTATGCCATGCATGCGAGATGATGTGTCGTAAACTACTTATGATATCCAACTCGCTTCCAGTATGTCGGATCTCAGGAAATCGCTCCTGGCGCCTCGGTGACGTCTGGCGGGCTGTCGGACAATCTAAAATGGAAAAACGTTATTGATAAATAAGATTAATATTTAAATATACTCTAGACTCGACGGAAAACTCCTGAGACTAAGCAGGCATAGAAGCGCCTTATGTTCTCTGAAATTCGGCGGGAACCTCCTACTTGGACTTAACTCCACGTAAAGTGATTCAGGCACATTAAAAGCCATTTCTAATATCCTGATTTATCCCGATGCGAAGTAGGGCCACAACTACGAGATAAATCCACGGCTCGCGCAGCCCTAACACAAAGGTCGACAATTCGATAAATCTCTGATTGATACGATTTATAGCTTGATTGATTCATTATATTTATACATGGATAACTCGGATATAATTAAATCGTTTAATCAAAAATCAGCGATTCTAATTGCATAGGATAGATTAAACACAACATCATTACCCGGCATTATATTTTAAGTTACATCTTTTCAAAACACAACCATGAGCAATTAAGCGATAAATAAGGCATTTTCAATATTAAAAATAACGCTACGAACAATTAAATACGAATATCGAACAATTATACGAATTGGGGCTGCCGCGCGTTTAGGGTATAGATTCTTTACGAAGCTTCGAATGCGGCCGATTGCACCGTCGGAATCCGCGGGCGGAGACGGACGTTAAATCCGACGCGTTTCGAGTCGCGCGGCCCGGCGGTGGCCGAAAAAATTCAACTTCGTCGGAAATTAAATCCAGGAGTACCTAAAGTAGATCGGGATTAGGGGTCGAAAACAATTTTGCATAATTTTGGTAGCTTAAAAACAACTCAAAAGCAGCATAAAAACAGAATTTTCTTCTTAAGTTTATCTCTCTAAAAATCACTACGATTAAAGCTTGAAATGGCGAATCATACCTCCCCCCTAAGGTTTTTGGGGGTCCTGAGCTTGAAAATGGCCTTTGTTTGGCCAGAAAACACGCCCAAAAGGGTTGTTCTAGGAGAGGCAGCCACCTAAGGCGCGAGGGTGGCAACGCCACCGCGGAGGGGAGGAAGGAGCGGCTGCGCGTGTCGAGGAAGCTTCTTGGCGTCGAAGAGGTGAGGCTGATGGCGCGGCGACGGTGGCTCGGGTGTGGTCGGATGGAGCGACAGCGCGGGAGGAAGAAGCAGGAGAAAAAAAGAAGAAAGAAGAGAAAAAGAAGAAGAAGGAAGAGGAAGGCGTGAGGAGAGAGGGGCCTAATTTAGTCTCTTTCCCTTCAAAATCAAAGCCCTAAAGTCCCTAAATATTTTATATTTATTTATTTATTTATTTATTTTTTTTTATTAGGGCTTAATAAAAAAGAGTGTAATGGGGATAAATTTACATATGCTAAGATATTTCTATACTTTGTTTAATTTAATCAAACTAATTATTTAAATAATTTGTGAGATGAACTCTTTATATATAATACCCAAAATAATACTCTAGGATCAATAAAATATATATAGATAATTACAAATAAATTAAATAACCCACTTAAAGCACGCTAAAATTCACGGGTATTACATTCTCTCCCCCTTAAGAAAATTCGTCCTGAATTTAAGAATAGAACATACCATTCTTGGAACAAGTAGGTATGACGTCGCATCTCTGCTGGATTCCCACGTGCATTCTTGGTCGAATGATTACGCCCATAAGACTTTGACCATCGAATGACTTTCGATCGGAGTTAGCGAACACAGTATCCTGATAGCTCTGAGTTTCTCCTCATACGATAAATCCTCCCTGGCCTCTACTTCTTGAGCCTGTAGCACATGGGAAGGATCGGACACATATTTCCTCAGCATAGATATATGAAAGACCGGATGAACATTGGCGAAATTAGGTGGCAATTCCAGTCGGTAAGCTACATCCCCAGCTCTATCCTGATCTCAAATGGTCCCATTAGCGAGGTGCCTTCCCACTTTTTACCAAATCTCATCCGCCTCGCATCGAAGCAGCCCGAAATACATACTCACCTACACCAAACTCCACATGTTTTCCTCTTGGGGTGCATGGCTCTTGTCTCTTGAAGCGGTCCTCAGCGATCTCGAATGATAGGAATCTTTTCATAAGTGATTTGGACCAGTCGGGACTGTAGCTTCCTTTCACGACTAACCCGACAAAGCGCGATCTACACTTCACATATACAATGCCTCGTAAAGGCGCCATCACGGAAATACTAGCATGATAGCGTTATGCGAACTTTCACAAAGGTAAATGCCAATCCATTGGCCTCCCCGAAATCCATCACGCCACGTCCTTAACATGTCCTCAGCGTCCCGAATAGTCCTCTCGGATTGTCCATGTAAGGTGAAGTGTGCTAAAGAATCGTCAGTACCAAGCTCCTCCATGAAGCTTCCGCGAAACCTAGAAGTGAACTGGGGCCCTACGTCGGACACCTGAAGTGGCTGGGGATCCCCATGAAGGCTAACAATCCTCTCAATATACACCTGGCATGCCAGCTACGAGAAAGTCGTCTTCACGAAGGGTGAAGTGTCTTGGAAGCTTAGTCATTCGATCGACTATCACCCCGAATGGAATCATACGCCCAGTTCGAGGTAACCCGAGTCCACAAAGTCCATGGTAATATTCTCCCATTTCCACTGCGGAATGGGGTGGCTGCAAACAACTTGAGACGGCCGATGCTCAAGTTTAGTGACTGGCGGCAAGGTCGAACCTTGGATACAAACTCAGCTATCCTTCTTTTCATACCACTCCACGATAGTTGCCCTTAAGATCATGATACATCTTCTTAGTGGATCAGGGTTAGAATCTTGTAAGGTGTATGATGAGCCTCTTCCATAATCTCTTTTCTAAGTCCATCAACATCGGGGGCCTTACTGACTGGTACCCAATCTCCAGCGTGCTATCATATCACAAAATCATCTACCTGACCCTACTGAACCTCATCCATAATCTTCATCAACTGTGGGTCTCGTGACTGAGTCAAGTTTTAATTCTGTCCATCGAATCGATTTGACTCGAATGTGCTAAAGTGCCTGCATCTAACGCCTCTAGTTGTAAACTATGATCATACACCATACAACTCCTTAGTTAATCGTCGCTTCTTCCCGCACTACACGCGCGAGACTGGCTCGATGATTTCCTTACTCAAAGCATCTCGCCACTACATTAGCTCTGCTCGGGTGATATTGAATCGCATAATCATAGTCCTTAAGCAACTCAAACATCTTCTCCGTCTCTCCCAAATTTAGTTCCCTCCGTCGAAAAATCATTTTAAACTCTCGTGGATCCGTGAAAATCTCACATGTCTCACCATACGTGCAATGTCCCGCATCTCAATGCAAAGATCACCGCCATCTCCAAGTCATGAGTGGGGCACTCGTTCGCGCCTCTTCAATGCTCTAGAAGCATAAGCAATCACCTACCGTACGCATCAATACACACCCCAATCCGACTGAAGCGCCACAATACATCAGTATAACTCCCGTACTGTAGCGGTAATGCCAACATTGGAGCAGAGGTCAAAACAATCCTTCGCCTAAAACTCGCCTCACGAGCCTCGTCCATCGAAACTTCACATTCTTTAAGCCCATCCGTGTCATGGGTGCAATGATCCTCGAAAATCCCAGACTAAATCCAATATATTAACCCGCTAAACCTGCGAAACTCGAACCTCGCCACCGTGGTCAGTTCTAACCATTATCGCTCTCTATCTTCTGGGATCCACTCTGAATGCCTTCCTCGATACTACACGTCCTAAGAAGGTTATATTTTCCAAACAAAATTCACACTGAGAATTTGGCATATAATCAGTTGCCCCTCAAGGTCCGCACATCCCAAATGCCTCTATATGTTCCTCCTCACCCGAATATACTAAGATGTCATCAATGAACACAATTACAAAGCTGATTCAAAGAAGGGCTTGAACACTGCTCATCAAATCCATAGCACGCTACAAGATTAGTGAGTCCAAAAGACATTGATTAGGAACTCATAATGTATCGACTGTCCCGAATGCCAAGCCGAACATCCTCATGTTTTATTCCTCACCGTGATATCCCCGACCAGAGATCAATCTTAGAAAAACATGATGCACCCCCGGAGCCGATCAAACAAGCCATTCATTCGGGGAGCTGGATATTTATCAGCGAATGGTCACCTTGTTCAGCTGTCTGTAATCTACACATAGCCATAGGGAACCATCTTTCTTCTTTACAAATAGCACAGAGCACCCTGTATAAGCATCGGGCCCGACAAAACCCTTGTCTAACAACTCGTGAATCGCCTTCAGCCTTCAACTCAAGAAAAGCATCCTGCGGCAAGGAGATAGGCCGCGCTCCAGACAACATCAATGCAAAATTCTATCTCCCCGCCGTGGCAACCCGGCAACCTCCGGGAAAACAGAAATTCACAAGCACAGTGGACATCATCAACCTTACCTATATCCACCGAGAAGAAAGTCTCCTCACAAGAGCCGATAACCCCGCACCAGCGTAACATCCGCCTTAGTCAGAATGGTCAAATTAAATTGCAGGCTAGATTCGGTCACCACGAAACCCAAACTCGAATCCCCGAATCCGAAAATCACTTGCTCTCTCTCTAATCCAGCGGCAGAAGGCTCGCCAACCAATCCATACCTTAAAATAACCTCTAAATCAATTACATCCAACAAAATCGATCCGCTCAGAAGGTCTCTACTTACTACATGCAAATCTGGACACGATGGAAAGTAAAATATCCGCCTAAGGCATCACCAGAGGGGCAGTAGGATCGATAACTGAGTCTCAAGTCCGCCGGGCCGAACACCAAGCCCCAATGCAAACCAGGAGACACAAAGGAGTGTGTGGCACCGATCTAATAACACCCTAAATTCTTTAGTATAACAGACCTAATAGTACCTGACATAATAACAAGATTTGACGCCAAGGCCCCGAGGAGGAGTGTAAAAACTCCGCCCGACCACGACCGGGGGACTGGGCAGGAGCCTCGGCGCCCGACTCGCCCCTACCACCAACCGGCCCCGAGCCTACCTCCATATCCACTACCGCCGCTAATTATATCGCGCACCGCCGAGAAGAATCTGAAGTACAGTCTAATGAATCGGGCGGCAACAATTTGGCAGAACCCAGGAAAAGGCCGCTAGGAAATCTAGGACATGATTTGGCCATATGGCCCAACTCTCCACACCTAAAACAAGCTCCACTAGCCACCATACAAGGGCCCTGATGCATCCGCCCATTACCGTGGGCACACACACACCGGTGCCGTAACTACCGCTGCATTCCTTTGTTCGAACTCGCCCTCAACTATAGCCCCACCGGCCTAAACTCCCCGTCCAACCCGAAGCCTCTATAACCCTTCCGTCGCTACCTACCCTTCTGTGACCCTTGGCTCCAACCGGCTTCCGTCACACTCGTATTCAATCGGGCAATTTCGCATTCACCATAATACGCGCCAGAGGCAAGGCGGTACTAGCTCGTCTCCTCCGTGCGGTCTTCAAAGACCATCCACTAAGATACCATGAAGGCAAGGGTCGGCTCCATCCGGTCTCGCAACCGGCTGACCTCCAAGAAGCTACACTTCCTCGACTGTACTAAGGATATGAAATGTGGTCCAAGCCCAGAATGTACTTACTGCCTGGCAATTTCCGTCGCAACTAACTCCGAGAGCACTTACTAAGATACATGAACTCGCTGTACTCCATCATGCATATATCATCTCTCTTCAACTGCCAAATCGTTTCCTCAGATTTTGCCTCATGGCAAAAGAAATATAGTTATCTTGACCCGCTTCGAATCGAGCCCATGTCATACCTCAAGAGACGGCTTGATGTAATCCTGTACCATCAGAATGCTAACCGCCATCTCAATCGTCCACCATCGATGCTCGATCAATGCCTTTCTCCACTTCGCCCGTGAAATCCATCGGGTCACCGCATACTCCATCAATACAACCTCATTAAGTCTCGTGTATCGGAACAAAGGAATGTGATCCGTCAAATCCGGCCCACCGGCCGAACTATTAGCGCCGGCCGCCGATGTCTTATAGCCGGCCGGAGAGCCGTCTCGCACCTTGGCCATACCGCCAAAAATGCCTCCATAGTGGCCGCCGACACAGCATCTCGTGTTCGAAACCCGTGCTCCAGGGCATATTAACCCGTGGCTCCCTACCTCGCGGCTCATCAAATGCGCACTGCCTAGTCACGCACGGCTTACCCCCGCCTCCTTCGCCTCTCTCCAGAAACCGGGTGGACGGCCAAGAGATACCTCATCTTGGGCCCCTGGCTCATCATAGAATCGTGGCCGCCGCGCTTGCCGCCGCCGCATTCACCCGATCTCCTCGCCTCATACCGCAGTAAACACAAAGACTATCAGATACAACAGACGCCCCACCCGGGACGGCTAAACTAGATGCAATGGTGACGCACAAGTACGAACTCGATCCTAATTCCAGCATCGAAACTTAGACTCTGTGCCATAGGAAATGAACCCCATAGCTCGATACCAACTTTGTCACGACCCAACCGAGGCTGTGGACTCCAAGACTAGGGGAGTTCGAAAGGCATAAAGCCACCGAAACCCGTAGTAAGCCTAATTGAAATGCTCATACCACTTATCATACAAATACCTGACATAAATATCATCACATAATCCTATATATATATATATATCTGCTTAACTTAAATATCAAAAGAGAGAGATGCAAATTCATCCCACATCTGATAAAGATACACAAGTAATAGAATACGAAATGATTACAAACATATTAATATCCAAATACCGCTGACACCTAGATGAACATACAGGAGTCAATAATAATAATACATGTATCCGTCGTGAAGAAATGAAGTACGCGCCAAAGATCCGAAAGGTGGAGTGGCTAACGCACTGGAAATAAATTCGAGACCGCTTCGCCCCGAGAGTGAGTTAACATCATATAATCTATACCACATCTACACCCAACAGGATACACATACATATAGAATTACAATATAATAATACACTCACATAAGTATGCATGCACACACATTAAGTTTCATATCATCACATAGTCATCACAAAAAAATCGAGAACTCTAGCAGGACCCTATACTCCAATACTATAAGCCATACTCTGCCTCTCAAATCCAACGTGGATCGGCGCCGAGAGAAATGCTCGACTGTGGTCCTTAACCCGCCTGACACTTAAACCATCAAACCATAGCCGGCGCCCGAGAAATGCTCGACCAGGTCCTTAACTCCAAGAACTATCCTACCATAATCCATAAACGGCGGCCTGAGAGTAACGCTCAACCAGTGGACCTTACTCCAAGATCTCGAGAGAAACGCTCAACCAGGAACTCATACATAAACATAATCCGCATCATAATCTGATTACACGGCAAAGACACATTCCGGGCAAACTCCATTAGGTGGTATGTCCCCCGCTATAGTTCCCATTACAAACATTTTCACATACAATGCACAAGAATATCACACCCAACAATGCATGACTCACATCCATCATCATAACAATTTCATATGCGCATATATTTCATAACTAACTAAATAATTTAGTTACCATAAGAAATACAAATCAAATGATAATAACCATGTCGATGATGATGGGTGTGTTTAATGCCATAAATGCTATGCCATGCATGCAGATGATGTGTCGTAAAACGAGCAGGATATCAATCGAGTATTGCCGGATCCTCGGGACCGCTCCCGCCAGCCATCCTCGCGAGTCATCTGACAATCTAAAATGGAAAAGACGCTATTGATAAACAAGATTAATATTTAAATATACTCTAGACTCGACTTAAAACTCACGTGACTAAACCGACATAGAAATCGTGACTTTATGTTCTACCTAAAATCGCAGAACCCCTAAAACTCGACTTAACTCCCGTGAAATGTGGGTCCGTAACCCGATAAAAATACATTTCTAATATCCACAATTTATCCAATGCCGAGTCCGGCCACAACTGGCGTATTAAATCCATGGGCCGACGCAACCTAACGTCAAAGGTCAACAATTCGCCATAAATAGTCTGATAGCAACTTATGCTTCGATGATTCATTATATTTATACATGGATAACTCCTGACATAATTAAATACGCGAATCAAAAATCAACGCGACTTAATTGTATAGGATGGCGATTAAACACAACATCGCATTCTGGCAGATATATATATTTAAAGTTACATCTTTTCAAAACACAACCATGAGCAATTAAACGATAAATAAGGCATTTTCAATATTAAAATAACCTTTACTTAACAATTAAAAATATCGTATCGAACAATTATAATTGGGGTGGTCAGACGCTGCTTTAGGGTATAGATTCTTTACCGGCTCGAATGCTAAACCGGGACAGACCGGGTTTAATCACCCGAATCTGAGATCGATCGCTCTGTCCCCAAGACGCTTCCCGAGGGTCCTGCGCTACCGACGCAGGGTCGAAAAATTCAACTTCGTCGGAATTAAATCCGAGGGTACCTAAGCCAAGAGATTCTGGATTAGTTAGGGAGTCCAAACAATTTCGTACTAATTTTGGGACGCTTAAAAACAACTCAAAACGCATAAAAACAGAATTTTCTTCTTAAGTTTATCTCTCTAAAAATCACTACGATTAAAGCTTGAAATGGCGACCACACCTCCCCCTAAGGTTTTGGGTCCCGAGCTTGAAAATGGCCTTTGTCTCTCGCTGTGAAACACGCCTAAAAGGGCTGTTCTAGAGAGGCAACCACCTAAGGCGCGAGGGAGCTGACGCCGCCACCGCGAGGAGGAAGGAACCATGGGTCGCGCGTGTCGAGGAAGCTTGCCGAAGGCCGAGAAGAGGTGGTGGTGGGGGCGCCGACTGCGCTCGTGGTGGTTTGACAGGCAAAGCAACGCCGAGAAGAAGTTAGGAGAAAAAAGCAGTTAAGAAGAAAAGCAGTTAAGTATAAGAGGAAGGCGTGAGGGAGAGAGGGGGCTCCACAATTTGGTCTCTTTTCCTTCAAAATCAAAGCCCTAAAGTCCCCAAATATTTTATATTTATTTATTTATTTATTTATTTTTTTATTAGGCTTAATAAAAAATTAAGTTAAATTAGGATAAATTTTACATACTAAGATATTTCTATACTTTAACATTTAATTCTAATCAAACTAATTATTTAAATAATTTGTAGGGTCAAACTACTATATATATGCCCAAATACTCTAGGATCAATAAAATATATATAGATAATTACAAAAATAAATTAAATAACCCACTTAAAGCACGCTAAAAATTACGGGTATTACATGGCCCGCTGCGATATCTACAATTGCAGGAAACTGAAATTGCTGGCTGTACAGGCACACACACTCTCAGTACTCTCATCGTTAGGGAGTTTGAGTTTAAGAGATTGTCCGCACTGTTGCTTCGTGAGATTGCTCGCCTCCTACTCAGTCAACTTTACATTTCATCTCGCGATCAAGTCACATCTAATCGGACTGGGCTCGCGCATCGCTTCTCTGCAAAACCGATAATCGCTGGTGGATGCCACACGTGAATCATTTCCGAATCAGTCCCTCCTGCCCTCCTCACTCACCTCTCTTACTATTGAAAATCTCCCAAATCTCAAGTCTCTGGACTGTAAGGGGCTTCAACATCTTATCTCTCTAACAACATTATCCATCTCCCGATGCCCTAACTTCCAATCCTTAGGAGAAGAACAAGGGCCTCAACACCTTACCTCTCTAATAACATTATCCATCTCCCAATGCCCTAATTTGCAATCCTTCGGAGAAGAACAGGGGCCTCAACACCTTACCTCTCTAATAACATTATCCATCTCTGAATGCCCTAGCTTCCAATCCTTTGGAGAAGGGCTTCATTACCTTACCTCTCTAACAGCATTTTCCATCTCGCTATGCCCTAAATTCCGATCCTTCGGAGAAGAAGAGGCCTAACACCTTACCCTCTCTAACAACATTATCCATCTCCCAATGCGCTGAATTCAATCCTTCTGAGAAAAGAGGGGCTTCTAACATCTTACTTCTCTTTGGAAAAATTATATATGAAATCCCTCCCAGTCAATCTCGAGAGAAGTAGGTCTTCAACACCTAATTCCTCTCTTAAACAACTGTCTATCTCCTATCATGTCGAATCCAATACTTGACAAAAACAGACTCCCAAACTCCTCAATCAAGCTTCTGGGAGAATCTACAATCGTCTCTTCAATAAGCATCGCTAATTTGAGAAACGCCAAGATCAATATAAGTGAGCTTCACATTCCATGCATACCGATAGATGATGTGCTATGCTAGTTAGTGAACGTGGTGTTGCCATACAAGTAAGTCGCACTGCTCACACTCCCAAAGAAGTGAAAAACAGATGTGCCAATTGATCAGTTAGCAAACAAACCTGTGTGTTGGAATCAATTTCTAATCATTTTTTGTTTCTCGCCTTAATACATGCTTGATAGTGGCTGATAATGGTGCCAAGTCTCCGCGGTACCCAAGCATAAGATTCCATTGCCTATCAGGAGGACCCTCTACTTGACTGCGGAACAATTTCAAGATTCTCCTAGAAAGATGCACAGAGCAAAGAAAAAGACAAAGCAGGTATCACTCGCCTCTAACTTCTCAGATTTGTTTCTTCTTTTCCTCTTATGCTACAAGCCTCAAACAAGAGGTGAAGAGGAGTGGAGGAAGAATGATAATGTGTACATGCATTTTCAACACGTAATTTTATTTTCCTTGACTTATCCAATTTACCTACCTTCGACCGGGCTAAACTTATCCCGACTCATTAATCTATTGATAATCGAATGACATGGACAAATTTCTCGGTTGTTTATGGTCAGCTAGGATATTCTAATTTGCTTTATTTCTTTTCGTGGCCTATTTCTCGCACTTGTACGAGTTGATGCCTTTTCCATCCTACTAAATGGAGATTTGGCATACTTACAATCATTTACACATCGCTCCATCCTACAAATATTCTATCAAGAGGTTTTTCACCGAAAAGGCCCGCTCCATATGACACTGCAACACTTCCATACCACCAAGGCATTGTTCAACAAAAGGTATCATTACCAAAGATTTTATTTAATAACTTCATAACTATGTTCGGGCCCCAAATTGCTTGAATATTAACTCTAGAAGCAAGTTTACCTTTTCAGGAATATCAATGATTTAAATAATTCTACATTCCTTCTTTAATATTTTCTAGCATGCTTATCTGGTGGTTCCTGTACTCAAATGTGCTTTGGCATTTGACTTGCATCACAAAACACTCTAGGTCCTATGTAAACAATTTAGAATTGTACGGAACTTATTTGGAGCATTTTGCAAGTTATTTTTTCAACAGAGCTGATTAAATTCAAGTTATTGTGTCGTTTCTCCCTTCGATATCAAGTTAATCACCGTTTCTCCTCTTCCTATTTCATATTTAGTATCAAGTATGAACATGAAGAATTTCTTGTGAGAAACCCTTTTGTTTTGATTATGTGAGTCATATCAGGTAAATAGAAATAATTTATGTGATTTTATTTCAGATTTGGGACTTATTTGAAAGAGAAAAGGATTCCTCCAAATAATCTGTTATTCAATTTGTTTAGTCACTATTTTTAACTCAGTTTGTGTGTTGATCATCTTGAATGGCCTGTGCCTCAAACTCAAAAAATTCATCTTTTCACTTGATGCCACCTTCTACTTTATCCCCTTTCCTTCACCCTTACATTGTAAAGATGCAGCTTATTGAGGTCTTCTTGTACTTGCAGAAGAAAGAAATCAAAGTTCCTCTAAGTTCTGGTCATTGAGAACTGTTCCGTCTCCATCCCGCCAACTCAGCTCTTTAGGTATAATAAGTGATTTGTCTTCTTGTATATACTCATGAGCCTCTAATTCTGCTCCATGGACTAATCTATCAATATTTACTGCAGGCATTCAATGTGATTTTCTCACTAGACATCTGCCAACGATCTTTCTGTCCAATGACTCCCCATGGAAGAAAGCAGCCAAGGCACATACATTCGACTCCCCAAGGTCATCACTTCTCAACTCCCGATAGACAATCACAGTTGTTTTCAACACCTTATGCACCCACTGGCTCCTAAGATCTTTATACACTTGTCAATCCTTATTCCTAAGAATTCCTGTACATCAACAAAAGTCAATTTTGTGCCTATTTGTTTTGATTAAGATTCTTAATTTTATTTGTTTTTATTAAGATACAAATCAGAACAAAAGATATCAAGAGCGAAGAAGGATTTGAACCCAGGTAGTTCATACCGAATGGAGCGACTTGTATATCTCCATGACTCAATTAAGGTACCTTGAACGAACAAGGCTGATTTCCAGCTTTTCTCTTTTATAAAGCACGTGGCAAGTAATATTTTTTTCGTTAATTTATGGTTAGAGAAATATTTTAACTGCTTTGGTCCATTTTCTGTGGGTACAGCAGAGATGAGATCCCTCAGCTTGCACCCCTGAATTAAGTTTTTTTACATCATTTTGTAGGTTGTATAAGGTTGAAAATTTTCATATTTAATACCTAACCAAAAAGGGACAGGTATGTCCTCTTTAGGCTTATACTTTTCACTTTTCAGTAACTCTTTGCATTTGCTTCCTTGATTTGTAATAAAACTATTTTGAAGGTTGTCGGGGATGGAAGACAGAGGAAGGAAGATTCTGCCCTTTCAATGCCTGAAAACTTTTGCTTGTATCAAACAGGGAGGATAGCAAGTATTCTACTGCAATGGCTTATACGTTTTTAGTACCAAATTGGTTGGAGTCGAATGATGCTTGATTGAGGTTGCTTTGTTCTGCTTGCATATAGGGAGAGCTCGCCAATCAGCCCACATTCAACAGGCAAGGATATAGGAATATAACATCCTTGTTATGCATTTGACGTATTTGTATCTTTCCTAATCGTGATTTCATCATCTTGTTCTTCTTCTGGTTTTTCTTAGGTCTTTATGCATATATAGTGCTCCTCTTGGGATGATCGCTCAGAACATGATCTAAGGCGCCTTACATAGTGTTGCTATTGTGATGATCACCAGAGGAATTTCCATTGCCACCAATCGGCTCTCATTGTTTGAATCAGTATAGTCAGATGTTTATTTGAAAGGAAAGATTTGTAAATCATGAAGAATAACGTAACTTGGTTCATTCTCATTTAACTTCCTAATATTGTATAGAAAGAAAGAAGAATGCTGTTACGTTTGAGCTTATAAGTCACTCTCCTCTAAATTCTATTCCATGAGGTAATTTATTGATACTTGATGGAGGCTTTCAATTTTATTTTCCCACTAGACATTTGGAAATGATCTTTTCAGTGAAACAGTGCCAACCCCTATGGGTCTACCCACAGCAAAACCAACTTGTATATTCTGCAACTATAAAGGCTTCTGCAAATTTTAGGTTGTTTTAAACCATTTTGCAATTTCGACGAGGTCGAAATGTACGATATATTAGCACAAACCAGAAATTATCAAAGTTGTTTGCTTTTGGCCTTTACCTATCATAGCTGTGACAAAGCTAATCCCCAAGGGTAGCTCCTTTAGTTTAAGGCATTGGGGTTTAACCCGATAGTTACCAATCCGAATTCCATCATGACTACTGGAGGTTTATTTGGTCGTTAACTTCAGAGGCCTATGGAATTTTTTGAGATGCGAGCCAGCTGGCCCTAACATCCACCCGCCTATCGAAAAAAAAACTGGACAAAGCTGATTGGGGATGGATTCGATGGAAGGTGAGGAGCACCAGAGTGAGGAAGTCACTGTTGTTCTAGCTCTAGGAACATAATTGTAATTAAAGGGATTCCATTTATCCAAGTATACTGATCACATGTATCAACTTGCTCAAAGACAAAGCCAACATCTACGGTTTTCAATAAGTACCATAGAACCCATTTCATTGTCTGCCAATGTCTTTTATTAGGATCATGCCCAGGCCCGTCACTACTCCAACCCAGGCCCCAAACATCTATGCCACAAACTAGTAATCTCACCACTACCAGAAATCGTGGTCACTACTCCAATCACTGTACTACCCTTACAGTAATACAAGTTATTTCTTCTCGTATCTTTCATAACCAAAAGAGCGTTTGAAATGACATTTAGAACTTCATCTCGAATAATCACAACAAGGCCTTTAGACTCTAGGGCCCCTAAAGAGATGAGATTCTTTTTCAACTTCGGTACATACCGAACAACTTCCACTAATAAAAAATAATTACGAACTTAGGGTCACAAATCAATTTCCTAAAAATCGTACCCAAAAGTAAATACCTAAGAAATTGGGAAATACTACAAATACACTAAAGTGAATGGGGGAGATATGCAATATTACAAAGAGGAAAAAACTATTTTATAAGCTATGAGGTACATGTCAAATTATAACACTAACAACTATGAAATTTTGGTTATATGTCATATCACAAGTGGCAAATGACCTGAATATGAAACACAAAGTAATAATTTATATCCCAAATGTTATTCACAGACTGATAGATAGACAGACTTTATTAGTCTGGAATCTGGACAGAAAATAAAGACCTGAAATCACAATAGAAAAGAAACATTCAATTCAGTAACAATTATTATTTACAACAGATCTCTCTCTCCTATTCAGTGAAAAGAATTCTCCTCTTCATATTCACAATTTTCCATCCTGTGGTCAAAGTTAAAACATGAATGTACACCCTCTACTATGTATAGGTGTGTGCATGCATTATTCTTTCCACCTAGTAATTTACTTCATTCTTCTTCACGTCAAACCAAACCAATCACATGTTATCAGTCAAATACTTATACCATTGCCCATGAACATCAACCGACACAGTCGCTACTACCACCAGTATTTCAGCAGCTGCCACCACTCAGCTAATTTTCTTCCTTGAGGGCAATTCCCTGCAAGCACTACTCCTCTAGTAGCCAAATAAATGGCATGGGATATTCTCTCAAACACGGTATCTCCAGCTTGCAGGCTCTTCAACAACATCCTGCTCATAACTGCTTTCCTTGCTTGAAGCTTGTTGGTGTTAGAGGCTTCCTCACCATCTCTTGAAAATCCACTCATGATTTCAGCAATTTCTTCAATTCCTGCCTCTTCGGAACGGTCCAATAGCTCTAAGACTTCCTTAACACACCTAACTACTAAGTTTTCCATCTCCACAGGATTGACTAGTGCTTGCTGATCACTCATGAGGATTTGTCGGAAAACAAGAATGCTGCATTTACATTATTTGAGATTAGCATCCATCAGTGCTTAGACAATTAAAGAGGGAAAGAATGGACTGCAAAAATAAAAAAATGAGCATTAAAATATAAGGATGGTCAATTGGAACTTGACTAGGACAAAATTTCCCTTCTCAGGAAAAATCAATTGTTTCAAGGCAGGAGCCCATTTGTCTCAGTAATGTAGGCAGCTCTAATACAAGTGACTTGTGGATTCATGGTAGAAAGTCCGTTGACGAATATTATAAAACATAGCATTGACATGTTAATAATTTTTGCTCAGGCCAAATGATGGATGGAACAGTGTGCCCAAAAAATATTTCTCAAGGGCCAAGTTGATTACAGTCCTACTTTTTCCTTCTCTACCATTGTCCTTTTTTCCTTATCCCTTAATCTGTAAAGGACCACCAAAATGATGTGGAAAGCATGTGTGAGGGTATGCTAAACTATAAATTCAACAAATTATACTAACAATATCAGCACCTAGCTGCACAAGCACAAGGGTTTAATAAAAGCTCTAATACCATGTTGTTGTTAGCAATTATGTGCTCTTGGGTCCCACTTAGTATTCTCAAATATATGTATAAATTATAAATTTATAATAAATATAATTTATTATATGAACGGTTTTTTATAATAAATATAATTTATTATATGAACGTTATTTATAATAAATATAATTTTATTATACGTAACAGGCTATTCCGATGTAATGGGTTTTAAGGTTTTCTCTTTGAGTTTTTTTTATACATTTTTGAGAATACAGAACAAGAGAAAAGAAAGAATTTTCTATTCTTATTTTTTCTAAGCTGTTTCAAGATTCGCCTACGCCTCACTATCGCGCCCCACACACATCCATACCACTCCCGAGGATAGATCTCGGGAAGATCGGACGGCAGATTGGCCGACCAGATCGACTCAGGTAGACGTTGGTCATGCCGCCACAGATCCGACTTCGCAGTAGATTACGGCCGGGTGGCTGGATCTGGTCTAGTTGACGATCTCGCAAATCTACATAGGTAATTTTATTTAATATTGAATTTAGATACAATGTATGTTTAATCATATTGCTAGATCCATGCTTCGCTGTGTTTTTCCTTCAATTGGTATCGTAGCATGCTATGATTAGATATGTGTATTCAGTATTCAATAATGCATGTAATTTTGATGTTGATTTAGTATACGCACTCCAGTTCTATTTGTTATTGGGACGCATGATTAGATCTGTTAATTTTATGATTTTTGTTCATGAATGGATGTATTATTTTAATGGTTTTCATTTTTAGATCCATGGTGGTAGATTTTTGATTGTATTAAATTTTGGCTTGTAAATGTGGAGGTCGGCCATAAGATCGTTTCCTTTCCCGGTTTTATTTATTATTTACATTTTTTTTTTTTTAATTAAAAATAGTTGTAATTTTAAATTTCCAACTCAGAATCTGTACACCCTTCACACGGTGCTTCTGAGAAGATCCGACACCATCTCGTAACGTGACCACCGTGAAACGTTGGGGAGGAGGAGTGAGACGCTGGCCGGACGTGGATCGGGCGGTGCCCGGAGAACGCCGTCACACGCGCCTACACGCGCCGGCAGGAAGTTTTCGCGCCAAGTGGGTCCTCACCGCCGATAGTCTTTGGGCGCGAGGGGCGCCGCGGCAGGCGGAGTCGCTTTTGGCAAATTACTCGCTACCGCTCGTCGGCAGCCGGGTATTTTCCCTACGGCTACTTTACAGACGGCGACTCACAATAAAAGGCGCAAGAACCTTAGGATATTTTGTAATAAATCTAATTTAATTTTTTAGGAAAACCATGGATTAGGGTTATTTAATTAATGCTTTTGTGAATGGTTTAAATTATATGCTTATAACATGCTGTGATAACATGCCATATAGAATAGGTGGTGCCATATAAATTTGCATCAATGATAATTACATGTGCATAATAATATTATTATGATTCTATTATCTAGTTTAATAATTATTATGGAAAAAATTCATTTTATTTTTTGAAATAATTTTAAAATCCCTATTATTTAAAATATTGAATGGTGAAGGTTTTAATTAATTTAATTAATTTTAAAACCTAAGGGTTTATCAGGTCTAATAATAAATGATCATGCGATGCCCCAACGATAAACATGGTTGGATTTTATTGGATTAGACCTCAATTAAGTTTCAAAATTTTAATAAGATTCGATCGGCCCAACGCCGGGGCAATCTCGATATTAAAGATAATTTTGAAATTAAAACAATGGTTAAAAAACATTCAAACTTAATTTAATTATTACCTCCAACCAGGCTAAGGATATTTTTATTATGCCCAAAGTTTTGAAACAATTAGAGTGAAATGATTATGTATTATCTAGGAAAGTTCCTGCCTAAGAAGGTGGATTTAAGTAGTCCGTCAGGACTTCATCTTTCCGGGAACCAACTTAGTAGGATACTAATCATTTCATGATCGTAGTTTGTTATAAATATCTTGCCCAACGTATGTTTATAATGGAAACCAATAATTAAGCATAACAAATGCAAAATAGTTTTTGGGATTAACTAAATTTTAAGATTATGTTTATTGTAAGATATTACGCTTAATACTAGTGTGTATTTTTTTCAGAAAATGGCATCATTTAACCCAATTTGCAATGATTTTGAGTCAAAAGCCTATGGATGGAAATAATATAGTGAATGGAAAAACCAACCTCGTACATTGTTCTCGATTTTTGAAAAATCAAGTTTGTCCTAATCCACAATTAAAGCCCAATGAGCCCAAGAGCAAATGCATCTCGACTCAAGCTTCGAAAGACTATGAGAATCGGGACAAGGCAACATACTTCGGGCCACGCTATATTCTTGCCGTTGTTGCTAGTCATTTGAAAGGACAGATATTCCCATCTCGAGAGTGGAGCGTAAAATGATCCAGACTCGATAAGATGTTTGCACAATCAATAAGTTCTTTAAGGCGTCATAGCTTAGGCTATAATGAACACTGTAATGACTCCGGGGAAGTGTGAGGGATCATCAGTCTCGAAAATGATGTCAAGACCAATCAAGCCGGCGTGTTGGGGATGAAGATGGAAAAAGGTCCCAAATTACTCATATTTGAATCCCTACCTGACTCGCTTACCTCGCCAAAGTTAATTATACAGAACAAGATGGATCTAACTCCTACAAGAGTTGATGCATGAACTCAAAGTGCCGAAAGCGCTTCGGAAAGTCAGCGGTTCATATTGACCGAGGGTTCTACTTTCAAGCCCAAAGGGAAACCTAAGGGTGGGAAAAAGAATAAGAACAAGCAGAAGGGTCGTGCACCGCTAATAAACCACCGCTTATGAAGAAGCCGAAAGGCAAGTGCTTCCAAGTGCGGATATGGGTCACCTGAAACGTAATTGCCCCCTCGTATTGCCAAAAGCAAGGTATGGGTAATTTAAATGTGGTTGAAGCTTGTTTAGTGGAGAATTATAATGATAAATGGATCATTGATTCAGAGCCACTAACTATGTCTCGTTACTCTTGGCAAAGTGTCTGCATAAACTAGCTCGGGTCGACAGAAATGCAGGTTTTCGAGGCTTGGAAATGCAGAACATGTCTCCTAAAGCATTAGGACAAGTAGAATTATTTTTCAATAATGATATGACTTTATGTTTAGTAGACTGCTTATATAAATGTGATTTTTAAAAGGAATTTAATTTCGTTAGTTGTTTATTTGGAATGTTTAACAAAGGAATTTAATTTTATTTACAATAAGAAGTTCAACTTCAGTTATTTGTACCGGTGATTTGATAGATGGTCTTTATTATTTAAGTCCTATGTCCTATGATGTTTTAATTACTGAAATTGTTGATAAGCATGATCACCTAGCCAAGAAAAGGAAAGTTTCAAATGAAACGTACCTTTGGCATTTGCGACAGGGTCATTAATCCTAATAGGATTCATGGTTTGCAAAAGTGGGATCTTAACTTCCTAGACTTTGAACCTGATACCGCATGTGAATCTTGTTTGGAAGGTAAATGACCAAAGGCCCTTTAAAGCCAAAGGATATCGCGCGAACCAAACTGAATGGTGCATAATGATGTGTGAGAACCAATAAATGTCCAAGCCGTAGAGGGTATGAGTATTTTGTCACCTGCAGATGACTACTCAAGATATGGATATATTTACCTACGCGCCAAAGTCCGAAACTTTCACTAAATTTCGAGAGTATAAGGTCGGTGCGTAAAAGCAATTAGACTCCATATCAAAGAGCTTTGGCCCGACCGAGGCGGTGAATACCTATCTCGAGTTTAAGTCTTTACTGACTTCAAGAGGGGATAGTTTCACACCACAAGACTGAACACCCCAAAGAAATGGAGTTACGTAAAGAAGAAATAGAACTCTTCAGATATGGCGTGAGGTCAATGCTTAGTTATTCATCTCTACCTATATCAAGCTGTAGGATATGCCATGTAAACCGCAATGATCTTCCGAATTTGGGCCTTCCTAAAACGGTTCCTAAGACACCCACAAAATTTGCGGAAAGCGGCGCTGCTCTTAGCTTCTGGGCTTATATCCGAATATGTGGGTGCTCGCACATGTCTTAAGAAAGGATCCAAATAAGTTGAATCGCTAAGATTTAGGTTTGCATGTTTAAGTCACAATTCTAAAGGAACAAGAGGTGGACTATTTATACTTCTGATAAAAGGTTGACAGAAAGATCAGCCAACTTTTCGAGGAAGACTATATAAGCAATTTCAAACCCAAGAGTAAAATAATTTTTGAGGAGCTTGACTCAAATAAGAACAACCGAACCACTGCTGTTCGTTTCTAATACCACCGATTCCTATGCATGTTCTAAAGAGGGAAAATGCACCCTGGCAGAATGCCGAGTGTGGAACCAAAGGGAACAAGATCCAATACATGTGGAAATCAGAACTTAAGAGCGCACAAGAGGAACTAGTACCTTTACAGCTCGTATCAATGAACCACAACCGCGGAGTCTGGCCGTAGTGATAGAGTAAGGCTAAGCCCAGATATGTCTTGCTAGGCGAGTCTTACTCAAGCTATTGCTATCGACAAAGTGAAGATGATCCCACTACCATAAAGCAGCGATCGGAAGATGGAGAGAAGGAAATATAGAATGTGGTACATTGATAATGACAGGCATGTACAGAGCGCAGTGCATATGATCAGAATGGAATGATATTCATTTAATCACCCAGGAGAGGCAGAACACAGAAGATTTACAAGAGAAAAGAGGATCAGATGGGAAGGTGGAAACCTTCAAAGCTAGATTGGTGGCAAAAGGCTATACCCAAAAAGAGGGATAGATTATGAAGAAACCTTTTCGCCAATAGCCATGCTTAAATCTATCCGGATTCTTTAGTCAGAGTTACTAGTCTCATTACTGATTTGCAGATGGATGTCAAAACACTTTTAAATGGCAATTTAAATGAGGACATCTACATGCAAAGAAACTAAGGGTTCAAAGTTAAAGTAAAGAACACATGGTATGCAAGTTGCAAAGGCCCCATTTATGGACTTAAGCAAGCATCCAGATCATGAACATCGTGTTTGATCAGGCCATTACTTTCTTTGGTTTGAGAAAAGCCCTCGACGAACCTTGTGTTTACAAAAGAATCCGCTATCAACGTAGTTTTTCTAGTCCTTTACGATGACATATTGTTAATCTGAACGACAAACAAGTGTTGTCGTAAAAGATTGGTTGCATAAACGCTTTGATATGAAAGACCGAGAAGCCAACTATATTCCCGAATCAAATATACGAGACCGAAAGAATAAGTTATGTTGTAAATTATCTCAAGCCTCTTATATCGATAAAATTTTGTCGTGTTTACATGGAAAATTCCAAAAGGGATCCCTTTACCCTTTAGACATGGAATTCATCTTCAAGGAGCAATCACCAAAAAAACTCCCCGAGCGTAAAGAACGATGAGTAGGGATACCTTATGCCTCACTGGGTAGTAGTCTCATGGCGCTATGTTACGTACTGCGCCGCATATCCCGTTATGTGGAGTTGTAAGCCGGCATCAATCTGATCCCGCGAAGAACACTATCAAAGAAGCATATACTTAAGTATCTATGGAGAACAAGAGGATTATATGCTAGTATATTCCAAATGGGAGTTTAGAAACCACTGGCCACGCACCCGCACTTCCAAGGATATCACCAAGGAAATCTACCGGTTATGTGTTTACACTATATGGTGGAGTCGCTCATTGAGGAGTATTAAAACAGACGCGGTGTAGCAGATTTTCCACCACGTAATGTAATATGTTGTCGCTCGAGCAATTTAAGAAGCCGTGTGGCTGAAGAAGTTCATTATGGATCTTCAGTGATACCCAAGGCAGTCGGCCCATTACCCTTTATCAGGATAACAAGTGGGGCCGTGAAAATACCCAAAAGAACCATCACAAGAAACAAAAACACATTATAGGAAGTACCACTTGATCCAGACATCATTGAGCGAGGAGACACAGCAGCCACTAAAATAATACAGAGGAAACCTAGCGGACCTGATTCACAAAGGCTTCACTCTGCTCAAGTTTTTGAAAGACATGTAGATTCTATGGGTGTTGGGAGATTACCACTTATTTTAGGACTAGTGAGAGTTTTTATTCAGCTTTTGTAGCAAGACAAATAAAATGCTATTGTATTTTTTCTCGTTAATAAAATTTCAATGAGGTATTAATTTCACTCTTGTGCACACTAGTATTTTTCAGATTAAGGTCCGCATTAATTATAAGATATGGTCATATGGATACGTCCATGGAAGACATGACCATAAGTTCATAATTAATGAATAAGATCACGCTTATCAATAAAGTTGGACGCTTTATTTAGACTTAATATTTTATGAAATAATCATTCTTGGTTATTATAAAATATTGGTGCAGATTATGTTTGCATTTTGATAGGATCAAAAGAAGATTTGATTAAAGCTAAATTTCGTGAAAGGAATTAAATCTCAAGTGATATTTGATTATTATTTTTCTCAACTCTGAGTTTATTTTAAATAGGTAATTGAATAATTATCGCCCTTTGAATTGTCAATATGTGAGGCCTATTTCACGCCAATACCTAGATGATTTGGGAACGTGATTGTTTAATTACTAAAGATTTATGAAATAAACAAAAAATGGAAATCAGGATGAACATCCTCTTGATGTTTCTAAGACGGATGAATGCAAAGCTCACTCACAAAGGCATTTGATCCATTAGAGAAACTGCAAATCAAGAGATTAAAATACTAATTTGATGACAAAATATAATCAATTAATTATCGATATTTTACAATGGAGGAAATTAATATATATAACAATATTATTAATTTTGGAGTTCAACTCTCGGGGCCTTTAGTGGAGGAATCTGCATTAGATAATGCTTTTCAATTATGTTGTTCTTTAATTAATAATACCACGTGATCCCCAGTGCTAGCCTCAGTGAAAGTGGCGGAGCTCATATCGCAATGGAACTATAGAACACCAAAGTTGAGTTACATGGCTTTGTGGCATTTATGGCTCGTTTTAATTGAATAATACTCAAGAGCAAAGCTTATTTGCTAAGAATTATGCGCTTCGGGTCCCACTTAGTATTCTCAAATATATGTATAAATTTTAAATTTATAATAAATATAATTTATTATATTAACGGTTTTATAATGTAAATATACTTATTATATGAACGGTTATTTATAATAAAATATAATTTATTATATGAACAGCTATTCCTCGATGTAACGGGTTTTGGCGCTTTTCGAGTTTTTTATACATTTTTGAGAATACGTAACAAGAGAAAAGAAAGAATTTTCTATTCTTGGTTTTTTTCTAAGTGTTCTAAGATTCAGCTTCTCACGTCTATTTATTGTGTTCACACACATCCATACCACCCCCGGTGATAGATCCGGAAGATCGGACGAAGCAGACGGGCCGACCGTAGACGACGGTGTGATCGTCAAGCTGCGCGCCGTCACGATCTCGACTCGGGCAGTAGATTGCTGGCTGGTGGCTGATCTAGGAAGTCTAGCTGGATTCGATCTGCAAATCTACATAGGTAATTTTATTTAATATTGAATTTTAGATGCAATTGCATGTTTAATCATATTGCTAGATCCATGCTTCCAATACATGTTTTTCTCCTTCCAGCCAGTACTATCGATTTAACTAAAAAAAGTTTCCGCTAAAAGGTAATACCCAACAAAGTGTATTTAAGCCCAACTTAGGAAAAAGTTTTGAGCAGAAAATTTTAACTCTACTCTATCCAGTTACCTGGTGGAAATCACAATGATCTTTTGAATCTGGGGTTGAACAGCCCTCAGCCTACTGAGATTAAGCTTAAGAGTCTCAGGTAAAGATTCCTCTGTTATACCAGATATCCCACTTAGTAGCTTCAACAACCCAAGCTCTCACTAACAAATCCACCATTTCTCCATTACCAGGTTGTTGATTACCTGATCAATTACAGAAATCCACAAAACAATGTGTCAGCAAAAATGTGTTCCATATCTTGAATCACATCCTCTTTTTAATTCAGAACAGAGTTAGTGTTTCCAAGGAATCAAGGACTCAAGGGTTCCTGGGATGCCAAATGCTTGAATATGAGTTTTTAAATATATAATACTTTAATATGAGTTTCACAAATCAAACCTGTATTGATAGCAGCTGAAGGAACTGAAGTGACTATGCTTCCATTAGTTTTGACTATAAGGCTGCCAGCAGTTCTAAGAGCGGCAGAAGGAAGATGCCCCTGATATGGATTTTCATCACTTATCACTTGTCAAGGCCCAGAGAGAATTTTTGTGCTCATTCCAGTCTTGGTCTTTGGCTCTTTGCCGTGCCATATGGATGAACTCCACTGTGCAGTCAGCGGTAGAGATGTGAGTGCATCGGATGGAGATTCATAATGGTTGGCAAATGCATTTTTAAGGTAATCAAAAGCTGCAGGCCCCTGTAGCAAAGGCTCCATCAATCTTATACGTGCCTGTCAGGAATTGCTGCTTGTTGTAAGATATCCAATGAAGTAAATTTGCATTTTTACAGGACACTGTAATGCCTAAAAAATACTCTAAAATTTTTATAATAATTTTATTATATATTCTGGGTATGAATCAAGCCAAACTTGGGTTTTTCCGGGAAAACTAATAAATTGTGAAATGTGAAATGAATATGTGAGCATATGATTAAATATTATATGCTAAAATGAAAAATTGATTGAACCCGGAAATAAATCAAAGTGAAAAAGGACAAATTTGGAATTTTGTAAAATGAAGACCTAAGGGTCAAGAATAGAATAAGCTTAAATGCTAAAGTGAATTAAATGATAAATGAAAGTGAAATTAAGACCAAAAAGGAGAAAAATGAGAAATAGAATTTGTGTGTAAGCCAAACATGGCCTTACACTTAAATGAGGAATAAGACCAAATGTGGTCTTAGGAATGCTCATTCGAGGAAAACGACTCGGGAGAGAGATTGAGAGGAGAAAAGGAAGAAAGCTAGGCAAGGTGAGAAGATCAAGATTGTGCCAAAGCACTTTCTTTCACTTGCTTCTAAGTGATCAAACATCTTGGGGCTTAAGAAGGATTCAGTTTAATTCTGAATGTGCAATGTAACCTAAACTCCTAGAAAGTTGTATTTGATGGTTGGGTTAGAAAAACCCTAATCCATCCATGAGTTTTGCTCATGGTTGGTTTAGGATGATATTAGGATGTTATTGGGAGTGATTCCCATGTTTTGTTTTGAGATTTTGGGGTGATTTTGGAGAAAAATCACAAAAGTGCAAAACTGGAAAAAAAAATGGGCAAAAAAAAATTAGGCTCCTACGCCGCAGCGTAGGGAACCCACGCCGCTGCGTAGACCTACGCCAAGGTGTGGGATGCCTTGCCACGACGAGGCCGAGGTGCCAAAATGGCATCCCTCTGGTACGCCATGGCATAGCAAAGCTATGCCATGGCGAAGGCTTACACTGCAACGTAGCAGTGCTACGCCGCGACGTAGCTACTGTTCACAACGAGAGAATTTTGGATTGTTGTTCCGAAAGTCTCGTATTTGTACACTGATAGTTTAAGGACCCTAATAAATTATTAATGGGGGTTCAAATGAGGATAAAACTAAATGAAAAACATATCGCACTAGGATCAGATCGCTCGGGGCACTCTGAAGGTCTTCCAAAACCGTTAATGAAGATTAATTGTCATTCACAAAAAAAAAAAGAATAATAATTGTTTATCCACTAAGAGTGGCGTAATTGTTATTAACTAGGGACGGGTGAGGATCATCTAACCTAGGACCAAGATCAAAGAAAGAGAAACGAGAGCTGACAGCTTCGATTAGTTCTTCGGACCTCTATTCCGATTCAAGTATTGTTAGTAGTTTGTTCTCTAAGCCTCTATCCTTATTTCAAGTGTTTTGGTAGTTTACCAAATAAATCTGAAATTATTATATGAAATGAGTATATCTTTGAAATGATATTACGAAAGTGCATATGATTTGAAAATGTGATATTTGAAATGTTGACAATTAATTGCATGTGAGTGATTAATTGAATTATAAACGAATTGGTCAATTCTTGACATTTTGAATTGAATCGATATATCGAACGACCACTTAGCGGGATGTACCAATCGGCATCCGTCATGAAGGCAAACCAAAATTGTGCAATGTCCCACATGACAGGATGCACCAATCGGCATTCATCATGATAGTGTATGGCATTGTTAAAATGTCCCACTTGGCGGGATACACTAATCGACATCCGTCATGATGGCGTATGACACTTTTAAATGACCACTTGGCGGGATGCACCAATCAGCATCCGTCATGATGAGATATCGAAATTGTTAAACGTATAAGCACATTATCGAACGACAAAAAGGACGGGATTCGCCAAGTTGAATCCATCGTGAATGTAAATGGTATAGTCAAAGTGATATAGCAAACTTTGATAAGTGAAACAAAAAATGGGATTTGTAAACTAAACACATCTTTAAGAGTGTATGTTTGAATCTCATGAATTGTGTGAAAATGCATAATTTGATATGATCAATGATTTGTAAAGTGAAATGCGAAAATGAATAAGCATGAGTATAATTTGATATAAAAGGCATGGTTTTATGATAAATGCATATCATTTTTAAACCGAAAATCGAATGGGGGACCAGATAGAACCACTAAACATGAAAATGCTTAGCATGTAGTTTTTATCTATGCGCATGTTTCGAGTAAACAGAAAAAGGCAAGACTGCTAAAGTCATAGAAATATAAGAGGAAAGTCACAAGGGCAGATAAGTATATACCCCGTCATATGCATAGCATTTCTTTTTGAACGTGTGACATTTTGTGAACAAAGGAGTTAAACTCTGAACTATTATTTTGTATATCATTTTGTAAAGGCATGATACGCCATTTTGTAAACGAATTGTATAAGAATAAATGTTTATAGGCCTACCATTTGAAAATACTTCCGCGTAATTGAAAACCCTGAAAACGAAATGACAAAAATAAAACGTTTTGATAAGATGAATGAAAACGGTCAGAGTAAACCGGGCTCCGGTTCGGATCCGCCCTTCGGGTCTGGCCGAGGATTTGGGTCGCGACACTTTTACAAAGCAAAAAAAAAAAAACAAACAAATAAATGAAAAGTAAATAAAAAGAATTAAACGAGCATCCCAGAATCCCGCTCGAATCCGCCTAATCGGCCTGACCTAAAGGGGTGTTACACCACCGGTCTACAATAAGCAATTGACAATGCACCGACATCCTCGTGATATACACTCTTTCTTATTCCTTGAGCAATCACTATAGTTCTTACAACTTTTGTAACCATAGACTCCAAGGATCTTCATACACCTTCTCAACTTTATTCAAGAATTGTACAACAACAAAAGTCAATTTGATGCTCTCTTTGTTTGATACAAATCAAGAACAAAGACGCTGAGAGTGAAGAAAGATTTCCACCTCATACTAAACAAAGTCACTTGAATATTCTCCATGGCTTATTGTCATGAACTTAGTCTTCCCGCTAAGCTCCCGTGTGGCACTTAGACAACTCGCCTCTTAGATGTTGTTAAGTTAGTCTCCCACTTGCCTTGCTTGTAATGTTTAACTTCTACTCGTGGCTTGGATGCTAAGAAAATCCACGAGAGAACACTCGAAGGAAACTCTTATCGATGGAATAACTTTACAATTCTTGGAAGCTCTCAACTCGTCAAGCTGGGTGACGCCGCCAAATAAGGTCTCCTCTATTTATAGGCACCTTAGGAATTCTTTAGAACATTGAATGGTTCCTTACACTTCAAGAATGTTTTAGAACATCCTAGTATGTACAAGTTAGGATAGCCTCCATCTCCTTTTCTCCGAGCTTCTAGCCTATTGTTGGTACCCATATTTTTAAGGCCTAGAGTGCCATCTTTTTGAGGCCTAGAGTGTTGTCCCCTCTTGCCCACTGACTTCTAATAGGCGTTTCTATGTTTTGTATTAAAATTACGTGAACATATATGCAATTAATGCCTATTCACTCAAGTATACGCTTGTCAAGTAATACAATGTACTAAACTTACAAAAATAGATCTATAGGGAGGAATGGGATGCTAAGTACCGAAATTGGACTACCTCTCTAATATCCAAATGAACAATTGTGATGATTTTGAACAAAAATCTAAATTAAAATACTAAGTAATAAATTACGCAAGTTGATTACGCAAGTTGAGGGTTTCTTAAGATAAAGAAATTCTAGGGGTTTTTTTTGGTGCAATTAGAAACCTCTTATATTCGAACCAAAATCCTATTCTATTGTTTCGTGAAAGAGTTCTCCAAGGCGGTTCTTGACTATTTTAATTACAAGCCTCTCTCAAGGTCAAGTAACCTATCAACTAATATTAGGTTTCTTGCTTCTCAGCAAAACCCCAAGCACTAGCAGTGCCTTAAGTCCCAAGAACCCTATGTGCCTCCTAATTACTGATGATTTCGACACCACCAAGCTAATTAGCTGATTCATCTAAGTCTAATTCTCATTCCCTTCCTCAGATCTCATAGAGAATCACGTATCACATTAATATTGGCCGTACATTAATATAAAATAAAATCGCACAAATCAATGGAGGTTTTACTCCTATGAAACAATAAAAGAATGAATTCTCGCAATTAAATATAAGCCTCATGTCTAAAATACATCTAAAAAACCCTAGATTGTAAGTTTAGAACATAACGAAATTCGTGTACATCATAAAATCTAGAGAAAATACGAAAAAAAAAGGTAGAAGAACTCTAATGCTGAAAGATTGGGTGATGCTCAGTCTTCTTCCTCCGATTCACGGATCTCCTGATGGTTAATGCCAATCTTTATGTCCGTCTCCCTCCACTATCGTTAGCCGTCACCTCTCAATGTGCGAACCCCTGATCATTAGGTCATTATTCCATAAGAACCCCGAAAGAGAGCGCTCTTGAATGACAACTGGCCGACTCGCGAACGTATCTAATGATCGCGACTGGGGACATCGCGACATCAGCGTGATCTTAATTCTTCCCTGTTTTAGCCTCCAACATGCCTCAATTTTGACCTACAATGCAAAGTGGAACTACATATGAAGTGAAAATGCTATTAAATTAATTATAGAAAAGGTCTAAAACACACCAAACTCTGGATATGTAATGAGTGTTTTTGGACACTCATCACACCCCCAAACTTAGCTTCTTGTTTGTCCCCACGCAAGATACTGACTCAAAACACCACTAACATACTTATAAAAGCACGAACTAATAGGAATGGGATGAGTATGATAACATGATGCCAAATGGAAGGATCAATATGAACACACCAGAATATTAAATGTTTCACCCGTAAATTTAGGATCCTTAGCCCATTAAACTCTCTAAGGAATGTAAGCCAAGTAGGGCGAGCAAAGAAAATCAACCCCTACAAGTCCTTAATTACATTTCCCAAGGAATCTAATTGTGGATTATAGTATGATCTCTAGTGTATAGAAAGGTCCTAGTACCCCTAAACTGAAGTTCAACTCACCTATTTGGAAGCAGCTAACTAAGAAAGGATAAGAACGCACCCTTTTTATTCATACCAAAATACCTATAGAAAAAATGACCTAAATACCTAAAAATGAAAGAAAAACCCATGCCCAAAAGTTTTAGACAAGTATCCCTGTAGCAGGGATCCATTGCCAACTCCCCACCAATTGGTTAAGGGCATCTGGCATTTAGTTCCTCTCGAACTTCACCCCGAACAATCAACCAAACTCAAAGGCTCTAGGCTGTGGGAATGATCCATCTTCTGTCCCCTATAGTAGGTAATGAATTCAATGACTCCTAGCTAGCTACCTCAGGGTATTGCTTGAAAGGCCCCTCAGACTCCGTGCCCGTGATTCAATTTATGATCCCCACTTATTCTTATTCCTATACCTATTCTTGACCTTTTTCTTTATATTTTCTTTTTATCTTTCTTTTTTCACTTTTTTTTTATATTTTTGTATTTTTCTCTTTTTAGTTGGGGCTCAATGGCATTCCTCTTTTGATTAGGTGTCCCATCACTTAGGTGGTTAGAATTCCCTAAGGTTAGATGAATTCAAGGCAAAGGGTTTGGGACCAAGGTATACAAGGGGATCAAAAGTGTGTGTGTGTGTAATAGATTCCTTGAGAAATAGCCTGACGTAATAAAAGAGGGAAAACTAGGGCTAAGTCACCCATACCTTGCAAGCACACAATTCCATATCATTCAAAAACCTAAGGATCCAATTTCTTTTTACACTTGGCCTTTTTCAATAATTTGTGTTCAACATGACCTTTTATTAGCAATCAATGACATCAAACTCACTCAAGACACACTAAACACACCTAAAAACACCTAGTATGTACAAGTATATACAGGACTTGTAACACCCCAAATTATACGCTAGTAGCTTTATAACATGTTTAGGGTATAATAAAAGTAAATGTGTATTTTTCTGGAATTTAGATGCTAAGTGAGAAAAATGATAAAACCTGGAATTAATTTAAGAGTTAAGGGTAAAATAGTAAAATGTCACATTAAGGACCCAAAGGTTATAAATGAAGAAGAGTATATGCTTAATTAGAAATAGCAATAAGTTGTTGTGCAATTAGCATATGGAATAGGGACTAAAATGCAAAAAAGAAAAAAGAAAAAGAGGAAAGTTAAACAAAAAAAATGAGAAAATCCAAACAAGGCCTTGTACACGAAAAGAGGATAAGACCACATTTGGTATCTTGAATGAGATATTTTCTCATTTGGGTTCTGGGGCTAGGGCATTTACGGGTGTGAAGAAGAAGAGCCAAGTGTTTGATTCTCTCCATTTCTTAATTTAGCCTTGTTCGCTATAATAGCTTTAAGAAAATGAGAAGTTTGATTCAAGTCTTTGAAGATCAAGGTATGGAAATCTCTCCTTTGATGTATGAAAATATCTCCTTTGATGTATGAAAATATCTCCTTTGATGTATGGAAATCTTTCATTCGATCTATGGAAATTATAAGTATGGACACTTGTATAAGTTTGAGTATGTTTGGAAATTCTCCAAACTCCTCCTTTGTTTATGTTTGAGTTAGGAAAACTCTAACTTTGTATAAAAGTGATTTTGGGTTGGCTTAAGTCAGATTTGGGAGTTTTTTTTGCTGTTCTTTGGCTTTGATTGATTGGTTGTGGTCCTCAATTGAGGAATTTTTGTATAAAGAAAATGTTGGGGTTTTATGGGAGATGCTGTAAAAAAAATTCCAAAAAAACCCATGTTTTTTGTTTTACCACTTACTTAGCCATTAGTCATCAAAACTGAGTGATTCTAGTTGGGAAAGAACCGTAAGAGGTAAACCTACAAAATTTTAGAAGGTACCAAGAAGCAAACCTGAACCTAAGTCCCCTGTTTTTGAAACTGAAGTAAAAATATAGGTAAGCTGCCGGGTTATCCTCTATTTTGGTACAGTTTTGGTGTTTAGGTCATAAGTTGAGTTTCACTCATCCAAATTGAGTGATTCAAAATTCTGGGTAAACTAGACTTCTAGGAGAAAATTTTCATTGGAAGAAGTTTATTCAAATTTGGACCTCATTGTACCCAGAAATTCGTCAAAATTGGAGCTCTGTTTGTAAGAAAGTTCTGGTTATGTTAGAAAATAGAGTAGTCCTGGTTGTTTATGACATATCTTGAGTTTCGCTGCTCAGAATTGGATGATTCCAATTGGAGAAGAACCCTTAGTACCGTAGATTCAATTGATTACATGAAATCAATGTCAAATGATGGAGTTAAGACCCCTAAAATCGGGTCTCACAGTCAGTTACCAATGTAAACTGGGCAAACAGACCAGTTTGGCATTAAAATGCCATAACTTTAGTTGGGATGATTCAAATGGAGTTATTCCAATTTCTAAATAAAATAGATTTATAGAGGAACAATGGACTTGAAGGAAACATGTTGAGATGTTGAACTCATTGTACCCATAAAATAAGCGAAGTTTAACTCCCTCGTTTTAGGAGATGATTGGCTGTCTTCTAATATAGAACTTAAAACATCCTAATGTCTCTTATATGGTTTTCTGCTATCTTAGAGATGGTTTTTGAATGAGAATATTTCGTATAAAGGAAATGAAGTAAGTAAATGAAATTGCATATAAATTATAAGAGTGGTTGTTATATGAAATTGTGTACATCGGGCTAAAATTATGATGGGCTTATAAGGAAATCTAATCACATGAATAGAAATACAAGCATGTTTGATATATGAATCCGTCTAAGATAGTAAATGAATCCTGAGAATATGAGCATTCCAACTATGATAAATGTGACAGTCATCTCACAAGTATAAAGGAATAATGGTCTGTAAGTATCTCATATGAATACATGTGATTGTAATTATCCATGTATATGAGATATGAAAAGTCTGATATTTCTAACTCAAATAAAAACTTAATAAGCCTAATTGCCTACTTATGTTCCTGAGTAGATGGATAAATAGACATGCCTATTAGGGATATAGATGGTGTAACATATAGATATAATTGGCCCCTGCTTAAAGGTCATTACAAATATTCCGCTTGGGTCATACAATTTGAGATAGATAGAGATCACTGCCTCAGATAAAGGATAGTGTAAACCTGAGAAAATTCTAATATTCTGCAAAAGGGTAAAATGGTAATTTCGGTCAAACTCCGAAAATTTTCTAGATCTCGGATGATGAAACATACTTCACCATTGGAATCGTCTCGCAGAATCTAGCTACCACGTCGAATTTTGTCAAATTTAATCGCCTTAATTTCACGCTGAGTAATCGATGCTTGATGTCACATTGGCTTGCAGAGACACATGTGATGTGACAAAAGTCACCTACTACATGTACCCATGTGACACATGTTGCATGATTAGTGAGATGATGGAGATGAATGGCTTAGATTAAGCCAAGTGTCAAAAAGGCCTTTTAAGTCAAATAGTTAAATGAAAGGATACAAAGGGAATTAAGGGAAAGATTTGCAAAAATACATTAAAAGATCATCATCTTCCAATTGGCCGAAAAGGTGGTGGGGAAGCTGGGTTTTAGAGAGAGAAAGTGTGGACTTCTCTTTAGATTTTCATTTTCGAACCGTCGTTCTTTTCGGCCAAGAAGCAAAAGCAGTTCTGACACTAAGGGCTACGCAGGATTACGATTTTGTGGAGTTCTCATAACCCAAGAGGTAGGATCTTTTCATTTGATTTATTCGACTAAGTCATTTTAATGGATGGGGATTTGTTGAGGCCTAGACGGTCGCGGCATCGTCCCAAAATCTTTAGAACTGAGGAAGAAATCCCTACTTTTGTGGCCGTGAACAATGCCGACTCGAGGGTTTCACTGTTCACATGAATTGTTGTGTGATTTTGTGTGGTATGGGTGATTCAAAATGAATTACTTGATTTGTTAATTAGCCCATGAGAGCTAATTTTGGTGTTATTGATTGTGAATTGAATAACATGAATTGTGTGATTTAATTTTGTTAATATATACATGTAAAATATATTAGCATGAATTGTGTGGAAATGGCATAATGTACCCATGCACCGGGCAATTCAGATAAGGTGAGTGCATGATATGAAAGAAAGAAAGAAAAGGAAAACTGTTAGAAGCAATTTCAAGGAATATTTTTCAAGACTGCCTTCTGAGAGGGTCCAACGCCATCTCGGAGGCTGACCTCATGATCAATTGGAAAATTATCTAGCACCACCTCGGAGGGTAGTCCACTATATTTACCTAAACTCCAGAGTGTGTTTTTCAGTATCAGTGCTTTTGTTTTGAAAACTCGTATTTTTGCTCCCGCATTTGGCTTAGGCATGCGAGGGAGCCTGAGACTCGAGACATGTGATCGGGCATGCAGACATTCAAGTAGGATCATGTATTTGCTTGAGGATTGTTTTCCATGACATGCTTTTAGTGGGGAGTAACTCATGGTGAGATTATCACTGTCGAGCTTTGCTCACTCCCTGCCGAGGGAATCGCTTATTTAGGTATGTGAGAGGCCGGGTGAGGACGACGCTTACTAGAGGCTGCGCTTAGAAGAAAAACCAGATTGTGGCTTTGCATTCATTTCTCTTGTATAACATGGGTTAAAACTTTAAATTTTGATATATGTTTTGGTAAAGAGTAATGTAGTAATCCTTGAACTATTGTTATATAATCGATATATATTTTGTAAGACATAAAGGGCCCAAGTGGCCATTTTACTCATTTTACCTATATGTGACCTGGTGTGGCCAAGGTAAAATGTTGGGACATGTTGCGTATTTTGGCAGAGCCCCCGCATGTGCTGAGACTCCGCCCGATTATGAGTGGTGTCGGGTTACCCGACATCCATGAGTATTTCGCGGTTGATTTGGTGTCATTAACGAGACACGGATTTGGGGTGTGTCACAGATAAGCACTTCTAGCACATACATTTTTTTCCCCAGATTCACTTCAATATGCAGCATAACATAAGATGAGATGAAATTTTTGGAAACGTTTATAAAAGGTGAAACATTAAAAAATGATATGAAATGCAATATGTAATTCAATTATAATGATATGAGAAGTAATATGTAATATGAATAAATGTTATGAAGTATTGTGACGATTGTTATAATGGTCAAACATATTTATGGATTCACACTAAGCTATAAAGCTTAGCACGGGTGTTTACCCGTGTAGGTACCAAAGAGGATGTCCATGATATCCTCGTATACAGAAGGCGCCAATCACATTTTAAATATACCCTAATCGCTTTTATAACAAGTTTGGGGTATAATATATGTTAAATTTAAATTTTTCAGAATTTATATCATATGTGAAAATGATAACAATCAGAAAATAAATTCAAGAATCAAGGGTAAAGGGTAAACTGTAAAATACACCTAAAGGGCATAAGCACAAGAATTTTACATGCCAAAATAGAATAAATGAGATAATTTGGAAGTGCAAATGAAGAGAGATTTAAGGGATTTTGGAGCAAAAATGGGAAAACTAACTAAAAAATGCAAGGCCAAACAAGGCCTATACTAAAAATTAGGATTAGACCAAAATGGTTTATTGAATGAGCATTTGCTCATGTGGAGAAAAGAGAGAGAGTGAGAGAGAGACACCTGCTTGTTAGCCGGAGAAGCCATCTTTGGGTTTTATTTGTTCAAGCAAAGAGAAGGAAGGAATGAGAGAAGGAAAAGCAAGTTTGAAGAAAAGATTAAGGTTAGGAACTCATCCTAACTTCTTTGAGCATTTCGTTTAGGTTTCATCAAACCCTAACTTGTATAAGTGTGATTTTAATTGTTTTAGTTCATTTTTTGGTTGTTTTGAAGTTGTTTGAGTCAGTCAGGTCCCCAATTGAGGAATGTTTGTATAAAGGAAAGGTTGGGGTTTTAGGGGAGATGCTATCAAATTTTTTCCAAAACCCACGTTTTTGTCTTGGCCATAACTTGGTCATAACTCATCCAAATTGAGTGATTCAAATTCATGGGTAATCTATACTTATAGGAGAACAAATATCCTTGAAATAAGTGTATCCAAATTTGGACCCCATTGGACCTAGAAAATTCGTCAAAGTGAGGCTCTATTTTCGGGTCAATTATGGTTCAATTCTGATATAGTTTTGGTGTTTCGGCTCATCCAAATTGGGTGATTCAAATATTTGGGTAAACTAGACTTCTAGGAGAAACAAACCTTCGAATAAAAGCAGATTCAAATTCGGATCCCATTGGGATCTTAAAATTCATAAAGTGAAGCACTCGTTTGTAGGAAATATTTCAAAGTGTAAAGTATTTGAAGTAAATAAATAAAAGAATGGTTTATATGAAATATGAACACATGAACAGTAATACAAACATGTAAATGACTAGTATGATATCTTTAACTCGAATAAAAACCTAATAAGCCTGATTTCCTGCATATATTCTAAAGTGGATGGACAAGTAGGCATTGCCTATGAGGGATTACAAGTTATAAGTTGGCCCTGCTTAGTCATTAAAGCGTCCCGTTTGGCTCACATAATGCTGCCATGTCACTGGTCTTCATATAAATGATGATACCTTTTTGGGTATATTCAAATTACAGTCATATAAGACAGCATAGTCAATGCTTTCCTACGTTGATGATACCTTCTCGTGTATATACGCTATCTCCGTATCCACGTCTTTGGAATATACAGGCATAAAAAAAAATAAAAATGATACAAGATGATAGAAGATAATATGAAACATGACACATGAAAAGGGCATGAAATATGCAAATGATAGAAAGATGCATATGATATGTAAAAGAAGTATATGTTTATAAGTTGTGTGTATATATCTTTTGAATTAAGGATCTGCAAGTGGTCATATGTTATATGTTTCCACTAAATATAGTTGCTTACGGGTGTTTTATCCGTGTGATGCTGAAGAGGACATTCACGTATTTCATCCGCCGGAACCAACCGCGATAATAGAAGCCCACCTAAGTAGGTTTTGGATTTGTTTTTGTATAAATGTAGAGAGTTTGTAATAGTATGAAATTGTATAAGAACAAGTAAATGGGACTAGGATATATATGCGAGAATATTATGAACACAACTATGGTGGTTGTTTTATGTATATGCTATAGTTTTATTTCTTTATGACAATATATATAGATTAGACACACCGATAAGCGAAGGGTTAGAGTCCTAGTCGTGCCGCGTCCCACTCTTTGCCTAGGTGGGGGTAGGGCGTGTTTTAACACAAGCGTAAGAGCCCACCACATGTAGGTTCATGTCGATTTTGTAGTATGAAAATGCAGATTCTGAAGCCAGTGTAAATGTAAAAGTACAATTAAATAGGATTGAGAATGTATGTACAAGACACTGTAAATACCACTACGGTGGATGTACATGAGAAATTTTTGTAAGCTTATATTTTCCAAGATAATTGTTTAGAATTATATAAGTTAACGGGTTTATAGTTTTGGTTGTGACACCCTTTTTCCTAACGAGTGCCGGGTTGTGGCATCAAGACTAATATGGAGACACTCTGAATCACTCTGCCATTCCATTGTCTTCACATCCTTCCACACATGTGTGTGGACTTCTCTAACATGTTCACAGAACCTTCCACAATTACGGTCAAAGTACGCTGAAGTCTCTAGAAGTTTCCCTTCCCCTATATAAGGCATAGGGGGCTCCATTGTGTAATGATGAAATCCTTCTATACTCCTTTGATGGTGGGACTGAAGAATGAGCCATGACATTATTGTTGGGACCTTGAACGTCGAATCCCTTGAGTGTTAAATTGTAGGGGTCTTGATCATTAGATTCCCTAAGCAGCAGTAGCGCAATGTAAACCTCGATGATTTGACTTCCTAGGCATCAGCAGCGCGATATAAACCTTTAAAAATGGGTGATCCGGCAAAGGTGGGTCGACCTCCTCTCCGATGATTAAGTCGGCAAAAATATGGAGAGGGAGAAGATAATAGGCGTAGTTGGAATTGGCGTACATCACCCTGTGGGGGATCTTCCCAATTTATAGGGCTTGGTTCCCAAATCTCCGTTCTTGTTTTAGGAATAAAATATGTTTTTCCTTATCAAGGATTATCCTTCGAGAAGCCAAAGGGATAAATCCTATTTTTCCTTACCAAGGATTATCCTTTTAAGAAATAAGGGATAAAATCTGTTTTTCCTTATTAAGGTTTATCCTTTCGAGAAATAAGGTATTCGGAAACTAGGAAATTCGTGAATAAATATCTTTTTTGTATTATCCATAATAAACATGCCATATGCGGTAGGATGGCCGATTGGGGGACTTGAAATCCTAGATGGGCCGCCATGAAGCGAGTCTTTAACAAGACACCTTTGGCTTTCTCGGATGAAGTTAAGACTCTCGAGTCTAGATAGTTCTACTTTTGGATTTTTAATATGATAAGTGGGCTTGGACACGGCTTTCGGTCATGGGCCTTGGGCCGTTGGGTAGTGGTCCCGAAGACAGTACTCCGCAGTGCCCCCACCATTTTACCCATATGAAGGTTTGTGCTTCTTCAGTCGGGGAAATTACTATGCCAACATGTCTGGTCGAACAACCCCCGTAGCTTGCCCCCCAGGCGGCAAAGAGGAAGAAGAGAAAGAAGGGGAAAAAGGGGGAGAAGATTTGTCACACCCCGAATTCCACCGGTGTGATTTATGTTACTATTTTACCACCTTATTTTTTTTTTCTTTCACAACTTGAGTCTAAACTCCACTTGAAGTAATCACTGAAGCGTAAATAAAACACTACTCGAGTCTCCAAACATACCTGCGTGTCGATGCGAGTTAATTCCTCAATGTACCCAAAACTATACACTTACACTTGATCAAAATAACATTTACACAGTTCCAAAACTAGTGGCTACACAGAAGCCAAATATACAATGATCCGCCAAAGATACCAACGTCCAAATATATAGGTGTGAATATCCACGCAACACTAAATATTCATCAAAATGTATGTAACCGCAACAAGCTAAGGTTGGCATACAAACTTCTCATCCTCAAAAAACCTGCGAGGTCTGACTTTCGTATCCTTGTGGGTCTTATACCTGCATCTAAGGTGGAGGAAATAATGGGGGTGAGTTCGATGACTCATTAGTAGAATCCCATAACAAATACATGCTTTCATAAAACATTTCAATTTATACATAATTCAAAATATCTAAAACATAGGCATTTTACCGATAATAGGTTGATGATGAAACACATGAATGCAATACTACCACCATCTCAACCCCTCGTCGATGACTCTTTTGCGGGCTTTCACCCGAGTTATCAAGTCATCCCGAACAACGACAAATTGATGGGACTTACACCGGGGATATGCCCACATCCGTGCAATGATTCTTTGGGACTTACCACCAGGGGATATGCCCACATCCCATATATCTGTGACCTTTACGGGTTTGCCAGGGACTAGTCATGTCCGTGTCCCACTACATCATTCAGGACTCTCCACCGCAGTCTCATATCCATGTCATGCTTTAAAACAATTTCACAAAGCATTCAACCACATGGATATTTAAAAACATCATGTCTTAGAGTTAATTCAAAGATTTCCATATATATAGAAATATACATTTATTTATCAACTGAGAAAATCACCACGGTCGAAGCGGAATGATGGAATTCCCACAACATCAAACCACGTACAAGCGGGAGAAGGTTATAAGATCCCTTACATTCCTTGGATTCAAAAATCCGCAAGTCTCGAAGTGAAAGCAGGCTACTCGAAGGATGCGCAAATAACAAGTCATAAGATTCCTTAATAGCCTCTCCTGATCAGTGTCACATAAAAATTACTCGAGTGGTACATTACTTTATCACCACTCGGCTCATATATTACTTATACCTTTAACATAAACTTTGATCCCCACGAGAGTGCACTCTCTCTTACACTTACTAAGATCAACATTGCTTACCCCTTATTAGGGTTACACAAACAACACACTCCAACACAAAGCACCTCTTATATTCCTATCTCCATATTACTCATTTTGAATATAAGGTGCCTAAAGGTTCTCCTTCATTGGAATCACCCAGTAAGACACGAAACTCGAGTTATGTCTAAACAGCCCGATTTATTCTATGATCAAAGTGAAAGCATAAATTTTGTTTGAACATAGCCCCTCTTGGAGTGAATTTTTGGGCCACATAGATTCAGAATTTGAGGGTACCTATTTCAGGATGTTTGGTTATCCTTGAAGTCTAGTTTAACCAGAAACTTTAATCACTCAAATCGGATAAGAAATGAGCAAGTTATGTCTAAAATACTAACACTGGTCAAAATAGAAAAATCCAGCCCTCGAAAATGCCAATAATTTATGATTTTCCCCACTTTTTCCATAAGTTTCCAACCAAATCTTGAAACCTCAAACACACATCAAAGCCACTCTATTGACAAAAACATCTTCCAAAACACATCTTAAACAAGAATCTAAGTTTTAATATCATAAAACGATCAGGTTGGATGAATATAGCTTTAAAGGAAATCATGAATCCTTGCCCTCTATACAGATCCCCTCAAATCCTTACAAAAATAACCAAGTTAGGGTTTTACCACCCATTATCCTTCAAATCTAGGGTTGGAGGATTCCTAGCCAAACCCTAGAAGAACCATTTTACAAGAATCAACCAAAAACCCTTACCTTTTGGCTCCGATCTCCTTTCGCCTCTTCCTTTCTCCTTTTTCTCTTCTTCTTCTTCTTCTTCCTCTTTCTCCTCTCTTCTTCACATTTTTGCCCTAACTCTATTTGAGCAAAAATGAGAACTATCCCTTTTTCTAGACTAGTTTTAGTCTTATACCCATTTTTGACTTTAAAGTTTCACTGACCATGATTTAAGCCATTAACTCTTTCTATTGCATATCACATTCCCAATCATATACATTGACCACTAGACTTTCTCATTATGACCCGGGTCCTCAAGTGAGAGTAAATTGCAATTTATCCTTGGCTCTAGTGTTAAACCTGGTTCTATCATTTTATTTTCGGAAAAATAATATTTAGCTATTGTAATAATTCTGGGTGTTACATTCCCTCCCCCTTAAAGAATTTTGTCACAGGAACCGTAGTACTAACGTGGAGAGTTAGGGTACCTCTTTCTTCACATACGCAGTTCCCATGTGGCTTAACACACCATGGTGTTCCCATAACACCTTTACTAGAGGAATAACTTTGTTCCGCAACACGCGTTCTTGTACATCTAGAATCTTCCTTGGCCGCTCTTCATATTTTATATTCTCTTGCAATTTCAATTCCTACTAATCTAGTATGTGCGAAACATAAAATAATACTTCCCTTGACAAAGGAGGCGTGGAATCGTCGTGTATACTAAACAAGCTAGCAGTAGAAGGCAAGCGGTAAAGCTACCTCTCCAACTCTTTGGAGAATCTCAAACGGACCAATGTACCTAGGGGCCCGTTTCCCCTTTTTACCAAAACGAAACACTCCCTTGCGAGGCGACACTCGCAAAAACACATGGTCCCCAACCTGAAACTCTAAGGGTCTCTCCCATGAGTCGAAACATAACTTACACTGCTTTGTCTTGTGATAACTGTCACGAATCACCCTTATCTTCTCGTAATTTCTGGCCCGCAACTCTGGACCAATCAAAGTAGCCACTCGATTCGAGTCCGACTGCAAGCGATCTACATGGCCTTCCATAAAGAGCTTCATATGGTGCCATCCATCTTTACTCTGAATCTTTGTTATTATCACATGAAACTCAATCGGAGGCAGAGTGTTCCATCCGACTCCCTTGAAGTCTAACACACATGCTCTAAGCATATCTTCCGTCGAATCATCTCGGTTGCCCGTCCGATCCCCGAGGGTGAATGTTGTACTCAATCTCAATTATGTTCCCAAAGCTTTACGCAAAGACGACGAGGAATCGGGACGTAAAGCCTCAGTCCCTATCGACCTGATGGAGAGAGGGTACACCATGCAACCTCACAATCTCCCTCACATACAACTTGCCAGTAAGGAATAGGTCGGTGAAATTCCTTATTGCTAAATGTGTTGATTTAGTCAGCCGGTCCAGCAACCACCCAAACACCATCTTTACCACGGTGAGTCTTGACCAAACCGATCCACGAAGTCCGTGTCACATGATCCCATTTCCATTACGCAGCGCAGTAGGTACTTGAGGACCTGCCCCGGTCTCTGAGGTGCTCCTTTCACTTGTTAACATCAAACACTTGAAGCCGAGATACAGCTCGTCTCTCTTCATCCCACATCACCACAAATTAGGCGCCCTCGAGAGTAAGTAGTACATCTTTGTCTCACCGGGGATGGCCGTGAGCGAAGTGATGAGCTTCCCTCGTCACCTCCTCTCTCAGCTATGCATCATCAGAGCACAAACAATCTGTTGAGAATAGATTCCTCCATTTGCATGAATACTCCACCTTCGGGTGCATCTGACTACTTGTGGTGTGTGCCCTCGACTTCTTATCGCTCCTTTGAGCCTCGATGACTCTTAGTAAAATGTTGTTTGAAATTTTAGCATTATAAAAACATGCCTTGGAAACATCATCAAAGCATGGAGTGGAACTTCGCCTGATATAATCATCGTCTTCCACTCATAAGCCATCAAACCAGAAAGGATGCTCCTTGATTTTCTACTGAGGTATCGACCTTCACATTGCCTTACGGATGGTGTGCAAAAGCTTCAAAGTCCTCAAGTGTCTCCATCCATCTTCTCTACGGCATTTCAAATCTCTCGAGTAAGATATATTTCAAACTCTTGTGGTCGGAGAACACTTCCAAACTTTCACCATACAGGTAGTGCCTCCATAACTTTAGGGCAAACACCACTGCAGCAAGCTCTAAATCATGCGTGGGGTAATTCTCTTCATGTTTCTTCAATTGCCTAGAGGCATAGGCAACCACTCGACCTTTTCGCATAGAAGTACACTGACCAGCTCTCGGAATCCTGAGAAAACCGTGTACTTTCATACGGAGTTATCAACAGAAGCTTTGTAGTAAATCTCTTTTTGACTCTGGAAAGACTCCTCACTTGTCATTCCGGTCAAAGTCGAGCTAGTCATGGGGCGTACAATCGGGAGAAGTTCTCAATAAGTGCGGTAATAAACAGCCAACTTGAGAAAACTCATTATCTAGACACTCTTGGAGTCGCTCGCGCATCACGACCTCGACCTTTGCGGATCCGAAATACCTTCCTTAGACACCATATGCCCTAGGAACTGGATTTCTTGTAACCAGAAATCACACGTTTCCAGCTTGGCATACAACTGATTCTCTCTCAGTACTTATAGCGCCAACTGTAAATGTTGCTCATGCTCGGCTCGACCCTTGGAATATATTAGGATGTCGTCCTGAGCACTACCTGGCTGATCCAAATACGGACGATATATCCTATTCATGTATCCATAAAGGCGGTGGGCATTAGTCAATCAAAGGCATGACAACAAACTCGAAGTGTCCATACCTCGTGCGGCAGTCTTAAGGGATGCTCACGAGTCGTACTCTCAAATGATGATACGGATCTTAAATCAATTTTATTAACAGAGCGTTCAGCGATCAAACAAATCCTCAATGCGCGAGTGGGTACTTGTTCTTCACGTTACTCTATTCAACTTCCGGTAATCCACACACAATCGTAGCGTTCCGTCTTTCTTTTTCACGAACAATGGAGCACCCCAGCGAAATTTTCGGTAGGATGAACCCTTTACCACGCAATTCTAGATTGTAAAGTTCAACTCATAAGCTCAAGCCCCGGAGCCATTCGGAATGGAGCTACTGAAATAGGATCGGTACCAGGATACAAATCGATGGAGAAATCCATCTCTCTATGGGAAATAATCGGCAACTCATCGGGGAAACACGTCAGCAAAATCACACACTTGTGGAATACAATCCATCGTCACCTTCCTTTTACTCTCCCCCGGCATAGTAACAAGGAAGTGCTGGCCTCCATTCTTTCTCAACCACTTTTTTCCCATCTCTATCAGCAGTGAGTCGCCACCCCTAGATCCGCATAGAAGCGACCACGTGACCCCGCGGCCCGATGCGGAAGGTCACCTTCTTGAACAGTCTAGGATTGCATGATTTGAGGCTAACTAATCCATTCCCACAATCACGTCAAACACTGTCATATGTAGGAGTACTAAGTCAATCACGACTTCGTATCCCCCAACATTCAACACACAACCACTGCATCCCCACTTAGCTTCCATCATGCCACCCATAGGTGTCTCAACAAACAAAGGACAAGTGGTGGTCACGATCTCTAAGTCAGATGAGAGCAAAGAAGTATACATAAATGAACAGGATGCACCTGAATCAAACAACACATGTGCCCAAGTGCTATAACATAAAACCATACTTTCCACTAGCACACTAGGCTCTGGATCTCGGGCTGCCATAGCGAAAACTCTGCTCTGAGACCCTTGGCCCGAAGTAGATGCAGTCTTCCCTTTCTTGGGATCTCCTCCCCTTTGAGGCTATCCTCCTTGAACACGCGAATGGTTTACTGGTCAAAACTGCCCTTGAGGAGGCTGGGTGTTCTGCTGCTATAACCCAGGAGCCTGCCTCTCAGAGTGTCTGTCGCGCCACACTCATAACGTCCAGGGGCCCATGTCTGGCCCCAGCCTCCCAGCTTGCCGCATTTGCATGGGCAGGCTAGTGGACCTTTCATCCTTGGGCGCTTAACCCTCTTATCCCTTGACCTGAAGTCTCCAAACCTGGAATTCTTGTTTCTTTCCTTTTGTACCTCAGTTGCTCCCTCTCTCGATAATCATGGCTCGTGCCGCGCTCTCATTAATAGTGCGAGAAGCATAAAGAATTTTTGAGCCGAATGTTTAGCCTCGAGACCCTTTTAAGCTGACCCGAAACCTCATACCTTTCACCTTTACCATATATTGTGCATACCCCGATAACAAAGTAAATTGGGAGGCATACTCGAGTTAAGTGCCACCTACTTTGTAGTGCTGAAACTCCACATCTCTTACTGTCTCCCTCATGGCCTCGAGTAGCCGGCGGGGTATCTCATTTGAGTCCACCAGCGTGTGGCACATCATGGGTGCTCTCAGTATATCCCACCAAGCTGTCGACCTCGTCCCTCAGCATAAAGGAGGCTAGAGATACTCTCCGCTCTCGGGGACTTCCGAGACATCCCGGGAGTCTTCTTCACTTCCTTTAGCTGTCTCAGCTCAGGAAGTTATTGATACCTGGCTCTTGGGGAGACAAGTGCTTGAAATCCTTGATTAACACTCCGTCCATCTTCTTGGGTGTCTCGGAGGTAACGCCACCCTCTCTCCAGCCCTGTCCTCTTGCACTGGTGAAGAGGATCTGCAGGTGTAGAGCCCTTGATACGATCCACTTCCTTCTTCCCTCTAATCATTGCTCATAAATATGGAAAAGACAATTAGTTATCACAATGTCATGGTACAAGAACCAATAATAACTCAAGGTTCTCAACATCAATTTTTCATAGATATACAATCTTCTGCTATTGGCATATCTTACCGGTCGGGCGATTGCACATGGTATAAGAATCATTACACACTAACTTGACACCATGGAGAAAAATCATGCAAGCATTATAATATCTAAACTTGTTATATCATGCTTACAATCACACCAACATGTTATCATAATCTCATGTAAACATATTTATCTTTAAATACCCTTCAATAGCATCACGACTAGGAAGCCTTATACCATATGAAAATCATATCATCCTTTGATACTTTATATCTACTTTTAAAAACCTGGCTCACATGATCATGGCTTAGAGTGTACTGAATCTTTGTGTATCTATTGAATTTTCCTTTAATCTCCCAAAGGATTTATCCATAGCTCTGATACCAACATCACACCGAACCCACCTGGTGTGATTTATGTTACTCATTTTCCTTTTTGAATTTTTTTCACGGCAGTCTAAGCTCCACTTGAGTAATCACACGGAAGCGTAAATAAAACCTTTACTCGGGTCTCCAAACATACACGATATCAGTCTGAGTTAATTCCTCAATGTGCCAAAACTATACACTTAACTTGATCAAAATAACATTTTACAAAGTTCCAAAACTAGTGACACATGACCAATTATCTGATGATCACGAGACACCTGTGTCGAATATCTGGTGTGAATATCCACATAACACTAAATATTCTATTAAAATGTATACTCGACCACCAACAAGCTAAGGGTTGGCATACAAACTTCCCATCCTCAAAAACCTGCGGGTCCAACTTTCATATCCGTGCTTGGTCTCGTACACCGCATCCCCAGAGTGGGAGAAATAATAGGTGAAGTTAAACCTTGACTCATTAGTGAATCCATAACAAGCCATGCTCATAAAAAACATTTCAAATTTATACATAATTCAAAATATCTCAAAACATGAGCGTTTTACAATAATGGGTTTGTTGGTGAAGCTACATAGATGCAATACTACCACCATCTCGACCCTCATGATGAGCTCTTTTGAAGCTCACGGGGACTAGTAGATCATCCCGAACAAACAAGTGATGGGACTTACACCAGGATATGCACATCCGTCTCAATAAACAAATTGCTAGGACTTACCACCGGGGATATGCCCGGATCCAGTATATCGCTGACCTTCCACAGGAGGCCCACAACCGGGGGACTAGTCATCGTCCGTGTCCACTACATCGTCAGGACTCTCACGCGAGTCTCATACCATTATCATGCTTTAAAACATTTTCTGGCTTGTTAAGCCACATGGATATTTAAAAACATCATGTCTTGAGTTAAATTAAAGATTTCCATATATATATAAATATACATTTATATATCACTAAGAAAATCACACAGTCAGCACGAATGGTATAGAATTCCCAACATCAAACAAGGTACAAGCAGGAGAAGGTTATAAGATCCCCTACATTCCTTAGTTGAATCCATGAGTCTCAGAGTCAGGCTTGAGGCTACTCAGAAGGATGCGCAAATAACAAGTCATAGATTCACCTTAGCCTCTCACAATCAAGTGTCACATAAAAATTACTCAGTAGTCTATTCACTTTTCATCCCTTCACTCGACTCACATATATTCTTATACCTTCGACATAAAACCTTGATCCCCAGTGCACTCTGCTACACACTTACTAGGATCAACATTTAACACCTTATTAGGGTTACACAAAACAACACACTCAACACGAAAACCTCTTGTATTCCTATCTCATATTACTCATTTACAGATATAAGGTACTAAAGGCTCTCCTCAGTGGAATCACCAATCGGAGCTGAACTCGAGGTTATGTCCTAAACAATGGGATTTATTCTATGATCAAGGCTAGGCAGAAATTTTGTGAACATAGCCCTCTTTGGAGTGAATTTTGGGCCAGGTCGAATTTGAGGTACTATTTCGGGATGTTTGCAGTGATCATGATCCTAGTTTAACCGGCCTTTAATCCTTTCAAAGATCAAATAAGAAATGAGCAAGTTATGTCAAAATACTAACAACTGGTCAAAGGAATAGAAAAATCCAGCCCTCGAAAATGCCCAGAATTTATGATTTTCTTACTTTTTCCATAAGTTTCCAACCAAATCAACCCCAACACTCAAACACACATCAAAGCCACTCTATTCAACCCAAAACATCTTCAAGCATCTTAAACAGAATATAGGGTTTTGCCAACCCATCCTCTCAACCAATCTAAGGTTGGGATGAAACCAGCTTTTCAAAGAGAGAAATCATGAATCATACCCCTCTATACAAAATCCCTCAAATCCTTACACAAATAACCAAGGATTAGGGTTTTACCGCCGTATCCTTTGAATCTGGGGTTAGGAGAAGTTCTGACCAAACCCTAGAAAAAGAACCATTTTACAAGAATCAAACCAAAAACCCTTACCTTTTTGGCTCAATCTCCTTTCCTTCTCTTCCTTTCTCCTTTTTCTCTTCTTCTTCTTCTTCTTCCTCTTTCTCCTCTCTTCTTCACGTTTTTGCCCTAACTCTATTTGAGCAAAAATGAGAACTATCCCTTTTTCTAGACTAGTTTTAGTCTTATACCCATTTTGACTTTAAAGTTTCACTAATAGCAATTTAAGCCATTAACTCTTTCTATTTGCATATCACATTCCCAATCTTATACATTGACCACTAGACTTTCTCATTAATGACCCAAGGGTCCTCAAGTGGTAAATTTACCAATTTACCCTTGGCTCTAGTATTAAACCCGGGTCTATTGTTTTATTTTTGAGAAAAATAATATTTAGCTATTGTAATAATTCCGGGTGTTACAAGATTAGATCGGTGAAGCCTGCCGGTACGAGGTTGCAAGGCATGTGCCAACAGGTTTAGTGCCATAAGTTTGCCCTTTAGAAAGTGTCAGCAGACTTAAAGCCACAAGTCTAGCCTTAAGAAAGTGCCAGTAGGCTTAGATCCAAAAGTTTGGCCTTTTGAAGTGCAAAGCGGACCAGAGCCAAAGTGCGGCCTTTTGAAGTGCCAGCAAACTAGACCACAAGTGCAGTCTTTTGAAAGGGTGACGGGAGAAGCAAAGCTAGATCTGGGTCTTTTGAAAGTAGTGACCAGGGCTTAGAGCCACAAGTTTAGTCTTTTGAAAGGGCCAGCAGGTTTAGAGCCAGAAGTCTGGCCTTTTGAAAGTGCCAGTAGGCTTGGAACCATAAGTCTGGCCTTTTGAAAGTGCCATCAAGCTTGGAACCACAAGTATGGTCTTTTGATAGAGCCAGCGGGCTTAGAGCTAAAAGTCTGACCTTTTGAAAGTGTTAGCAGGCTTAGAGCCACAAGTTTGGTCTTTTAAAAGGGCTAGCAGGCTTAGAGCCAGAAGTTTGGCCTTTTGAAAGTGTCAAAAGGCTTGGGTCTAGCCTTTAGGGCGGCAAGCTTATAGCGAGTAAAGCCTTTGAAAGGGCCGGCTGAGGCTTAAATGAAAGTGCGCCTTTGAAAGTCACTTGACGGGCTTAGAGCCACAAATCGACCTTTTGATGTCAACATCTTTGGGGAGCTACAAGTCGAAAGCCTTAAGAAGGGCTAAGCGGGGCAGAGCAGTGCAGCTAGAAAGGCCAGCGGGGCTTAAAGCAAAGTCGGCCTTTTGAAAGTGCGACGAGGCCGACGGCCCGGTCTTAGAAAGTAGCAGCAGGCTTAGAGCCATAAGTTTGGCCTTAAGAAAGGGTCAGCAGGCTTAGAGCCAGAAGTTTGGCCTTCTAAAAGTGCCAGCAGGCTTGGAGCCACAAGTCTTGTCTTTCAAAAGGGCCAGCAGGCTTAGAGCCACAAGTTTGGTCTTAAGAAAGGGCCAGCAAGCTTAGAGCTAGAAGTCTTGCCTTTTGAAAGTGCAGGCAGGATTGAGCCACAAAGAGTACGGTCTTTTGAGAGAAAGGGCCAGAACTTAGAGCTAGAAGTCAGCCTTTGAAAATGTCCCGACGGGCTAGAGCCATAAGTTTGGCCTTTAGAAGCGCCCGACGAGCTTAGACCCGCAAAGTCTGGTCTTTTGAAAGTGCCCGGCCCCCGGGCTTAGAGCCACAAGTCTAGACTTTGGAAGGGCGGCCGAATGCAGAGCTAGAGTCGGCCTTTTGAAGTGTCGGGCTTAGAGCTAGAGTATGGCCTTTTGAGTGTCGGAACCAGAACCACAGAGTCGCCTTTAGAAAGTGGCAGCACGCTTGGAGCCACATGTCTGGTCTTTTGAAAGTGCTATCAGGTTTAGAGCCATAAGTTTGGACTTTTCTAAGGGCTAGCAGGCTCAGAGCTAGAAGTCTGGCCTTTTGAGTGCCATGGACATAGAAGTCGGCCTTTAGTGTCGACGGGCTTAGAGCCATAAAGTTTAGCCTGAGAAAGGACAGCGGGCTTAAGAGCCAAAAGTATGGCATTTTCAAAGTGTCAGCAGGCTTAGAGCCATAAGTCTTGCCTTAAGATTGGGCCAATAGGCTTAGATCCAAAAGTCTGTGTTAGAGAAGTGCTCTAAAGGCAATCGCCATTAGCACTTATTGTACGCACAACATATTATTTAATATGAAATGCTTCTTCGTTAATTTGATATTCATCGTTGGTGATACGGATCTTTAATTGAATTAGTGAAGTTCATGATACATAACATAGCATGAAGGAAATCATGATGGGATCATGATAATAAGATTCCTATCATGTGCAATTATGTTAGTGTCTAAATTATCCCTAGTCATAGGATAAACAAGACTGGACATTGTTGATGCGGACGGACTAGCACATGTCATACTCCTTGATTGGATCAAGCAGTAGATCTTATAAACTGTGATCAAGAGTTGGTGTGTGGATGCTTGCTAGGTAGCTAAGTACATGGAGACCTATAATGAGACAATCATATGGATCATCTATTTAAATGTAGATGATGGTCTCATCATAGCAATGGTGCAAGTATCATTAGACTTGAGGTGCTGAAGGATATCTTGGATGTTGATCCTGTACTTTGACCTTAATCCATGTTGCCTCTTAGGGGGTCACTCATTGGATGAGGATTGGGTATAGTTTGAGGTGTTCAGAGGTAATTGAGTAGCCAACAAAGGATTTGCCACTCCCAATAAAGGGAGAGTATACCTAAGGCCTCTTGTCGGAATCATTGCCGAATGGAGTGTCTTGAGAGTGCATAACGGTTGAGTGATGAATGCAGGGATAGAAAAAAATATCACTTGGGCTAGGTGTGGCATAACCAGTCTAGTGGGAGCTACACAATTATCCATGCTCTGAACCAAGTAGGGTATAGTTTGGTGAAAGGACGAATTACGCGGTATTTGTTTATGGGAAGGGTATGTAGTCAGACCATTGACTCTCCGATCAATTGGGGGTCATGATGTGTTGCTAGGTACCAATCTTGACTTGCTTAATTCAATAGTTGAATCAAGTGGCCAACATAACAGAAACCTAATGGGTCACACACTTAGAAGAGTGTGGGGCGTGTAACGGTTGGATGTGATCCATATTTGAGGTTAATTCTCATGAATGAATGTCACGGGATTAGTGGAATCCCGGATCGAAAGCCCTCGCCAGAATGTAGGCTTGGAAGCGGCACCTCGGCTTAGGGCCATGTGGGACTCGCCATAGCATAGGGATGTATATCCTATCATCACCAGTGAGGGCATTTTAATGAATTAAACATGATGGGGGTTTTCCTATAAATAGAATGCTATGGAAACCCTAAAGAGGATGATGACCTTTTGAGAGAAAAGGGAGTTCATGAGAAAAAGCAAAAGTGATCTTATCTCTAAGAAAAGGTTCTAGAGATTGAGAAACCCGGGTTTTGGCTTCCTTTTCGGATCAGTACTTAGCTAGCACCGGGACCCTTTTTGAGACCATTGCCTTGGAGGTTGTCGGCTTCACTCTTCGTGTGGATATCGTTAGAGGCGAACCTAGGACTTGGTTCGCTTCGGTCTAAAGTGCCCCGACCACTAGCTCGGTTTTTGGAACAGTCACAAGGTAATCCTACACCCTTCTCTTTGTTGTAGAACCGATTTTGATGCTACTAGGGGTCCTCATATGGGTTTTTGTTGGGATTTTTTTGTATTTCCGCTGCTATTGGCAAGTGTTGCCTCCACAGAAACCCGTAGATGTGCGAGGTGCCAGACGGCTTGGAAACCTGATGCGGTCTTTTGAAAGGGCGAAGGCTTGAAACGAGGAAATGGCCTTTGAAAGTGCTAGCATGCTTAGAGGCCAAAAGTCGGCCTTTAGAAAGTCGACAGGCTTAGCAGAGCCACAAGTGCGGTCTTTTAAAGTGCTAGCAGGACTTACAGGCTAAGTGCGAAGGTCTTTTGGAAGGTCGATAGGCTTAGAGGCACAGAAGTTTGGCCTTTGGGGTACCGGCGGGTTTAGAGCGAGTTTGGCCTTTTTAAAAGTTCGGACTTAGAGCCAGAAGTCTAGCCTTTAGAAAGTGCCAGTAGGCTTGAAGCCACGTGCGGTCTTTTGAAGTGCTAACAGCTAAGAGAAACCCATAAGTTTAGACTTTTTGTAAGGGCCAGGAGCTTAGAGCCAAAGTTTTGCCTTTTATGTGTCGACCAAACTTAGAGCGAAGTCTAGCCTTTTGAGAAGTGTCAACAAACTTGAGGCCACAAGTACGGTATTTAGAAAGTTCGATGTGCTTAGAATAAATTACGGCCTTAGAGCAGACCGGCGGGTTTAGATATAGAAGTGGCCTTTTGAGAAAATTCACTATGGGGCTTAGGGCAGTGCAGTCTTTTGAAAGTGCTAGTAGGCTTAGAGCCATAAGTCTGGTCTTTAGAAAGTGCTAGCATACTTAGAACTATAAGTTTGGACTTTTGTGAGTGCCAGCGGGATATCAGTCATATTTGGACTTTTGTGAGTCCCTACAGGATATCAGTCACATATGGAATTAAGAAAGGGCCAGCATGCTTAGAGCCAGCAGTCTGGCCTTTAGAAAGGGCCAGCAGGCTTAGAGCCAAAATTCTGACCTTTTGAAAGGTCCATAAGTCTAGTCTTTTGAAAGGGCCAGCATGCTTAGAGGCAGAAGTCTGGCCTTTTGAAAGTGTCAACAAGCTTGGAGCCATAAGTCTGATCTTTTGAAAAGGCCAATAGGCGTAGAGCCAGAAGTCTGGCCTTTTGAATGTGCTAGCAGGCTTGGAGCCACAAGTCTGGTCTTTTGAAAGTGCTAGTAGGCTTGGAGCCACAGTCTGGTCTTTTGAGAGTGCCAACGAGCTAAGGGCCACAGTTTGGTATTTTGAAGTGCCGGCCAGGCTAGAGTCATAGTGCAGTTGATTCAGTTTCCAACGAGGCTAAGAGCCACATTTGGTCTTTTGAAAGTGTCAGCAGACTAAGAGCCACATCTAGTCTTTTGAGAGTGTCAGTAGGCTAAGAGCCACATCTGGTCTTTTGAGAGTGCTAGCAGGCTAAGATTCACATATGGTCTTTTGAGAGTGTCAGCATGCTAAGAGCCACATCTGGTCTTTTGAGAAGAGGCAGTTACAAAATTTTGAAATATTTTAAAGATGATTTTTATTGATAGTAATACTTTCAAAGGAAATTTTATTGGTAATTACTCTTCAGGTGTTTGATGCATGGGATTGTTTGACATTGCGGCTACTTCAGGTAAATCGAATGCTGAAGGGGGAGTCGAAAGAGTTCTAGGTAAGGGGGGCTGAAGAGAATGGTTGAAGCCAAGCCCTTGTAGCCCGTCGACAAGACTTTTTATTCAATTCCCACAAACGACACTAATTGTTAGGATCTTGAACATGCTTGGATCCCACCCCAGCGTCAAATTATAAGGGGGTCTTGATCATGTGAGATTCTAGCATCGACGACGCAATATTAACCTCGTTGATCGACTTCTGGGCATCAGGGCGCGATGTAAACCAAAGCGATCTAAGCGGCATTAGGTTATAGCCTCTCAGATGATTAAGTCGTAATTTGGAGAGGGAGAAGAATATCTTGCGATTAAATTGGCATACATCACCCCATGGGGGATCTTCCCAATTTATAGGACTTGGTTCCTAAATCTCTGTTCTTGTTTGAGGAATAAAATATGTTTTTCCTTATCAAGGATTATCCTTTCAAGAAATAAGGGATAAAATATGTTTTTCCTTACCAAGGATTATCCTTTTGAGAAATAAGAGATAAAATTTGTTTTTCCTTATCAAGGATTATCCTTTCGAGAAATAATGGATTTGGAAACTAGGAAATTCGTGGATAAATATCTTTTTTGTATTATCCATATCGAACATGCCATATGCGGTAGGATGGCTGACTGGGGGGGACTTGAAATCCTAAACGGGCCGCCATGAAGCGAGTCTTTAACAGAACACCACGGCTCTCGGATGAACTTTAAGACTCTCGGAGTCTAGATAGTTCGTCTTTTAATATGATAGAAGTAGGCTTGAGCCACTTTAAGTCCCTTGGGCCTTAGGCCATACGATGGTGGATCTTGTCATGTTCATGTTCCTACGTTTACATTGGAGGAATTCCCATATATCTTAGCTCTAATTGTTTTATGTCAGCCAGTCAAACGTTCATTTGAGAAAATATGGATTAGATATTGTGAAGAATGTTGAAACTTGATTCATTCGTTTAATTTCTAATTTTGCTTAGAAGGATTAGATCTTCTCAAAATTCCTAGATCTCAGGTACTTAATTTGCAAGATATTTGAATGATGAATTACATAAATTACACAAGTTTTTGGCTTGTCTCCTTATCCCACTTGCATGGACACTAATGATACTTTTCTTGAAACATTTTTTTTTCAAGCTAGCTATATATAGAATTATCATGATACATTTTCAAGCTTGAAACATTTTCTCTAGCTATAAAGAAGCATGCATGTTGATACTAGGTTGAAAATTCAACTATGTATCTCCCAACTCTCCCTTTCTTATTTGTATTAATAATCTCTCCCAATGGATTTTGCAGTAATATTCTAATATTAATTTACATTAAGTGATTAATAGTTTATGTACAAATGGTATATACATATAAAATTAGTTATAGCAATGAATTACATTACAAAAGCGAAATAATTTTTTGGAGAAAATGTATATTAAATATAAATCAAAATTTGTTTTAAGATTAATTTTAGAACTTAGATACTTAATTTGTGTTTGATTTTTTAAAAGTGTTAAAATGTTAAGGAGTGATGCTTTCCTTGTTAAAAATTCAGAATAAGTCATTAAAAAATAGAAAGGAAACAAACCAAATTTGCTTTTAGCAAAAAACCAAAAAAGAAATGAAACCTTATTCTCATTACACTTTAGTTTAGATATAGATGAAAAATACTTTGGAAGCACCTTTTTATAATGAATTACTTAACAAAATAAAATTGATTTTGGGAGAAAACGTCCGCTGAATACTAATTTAAAAGCAATTCAAGTTATTTTCTAATTAAGCTTTTGAAACTTAACTTTTGTATTCAAAGTGAAGATATTTTAGAGCCAACGAGAATCATTCCGAATCAGAAGTTCTAAATACATGTGGTAATTTAAATTTTAATTACTTAAATACATTACGTCATTAGAAGTTAGAAAAGAAAGATCTAAGTTGGACAACCAAAACAAAACAAATTAAAAATGAAATAAATAAAATAACCCTTAAGAAATATATATATATATATATATGTTCTATTATTATAAGTATTTCTATCATCTATTGATAAAAAATCAAAGATTAGACTGTATGAATTGAAGAATAAAATAAATTACAAAGAATCCAATGTTGAAAATTTTGGTCTCCATAAAAAAAAATTTAGAAGGGAAGAAAATGGAAAAGAAAAAGGGGAAATGATGTGAACTTCTTGTGGATACACACACAGGCTCATTTTTTGAAAAACAAAAATAAATAAATACTCTTTTCCATTGATCAATGACGAATGAAACATGTTATCGGGAAAAGACTAAAAGAAAGGTGGGGATATGTCCTTTACCATGAACAAGTTGCATTTTCTCTATTTTAAAGATTTCAAGATCGGTTCTGCTTACTTCTTCTTCTTCCCAATTCACTTCTCATTTTCCTTTGCAGAGAAACAGAAATGGCTGGAGCTTTGGTTGGAGGTAGTTTCTCGGCTTCTCTCAAGTTCTATTCGACAGATTGGCTTCTCGCGACGTGGTGAATTTCATCAGGGGACACAACCTCGATTATGCTCTGCTCAAGAAGTTGAAGAGGAAACTGCTGACTGTCCATGCTGTGCTCGATGATGCCGGGGCCAAGCAAATCACTAATCCGGCGGTCAAAGAGTGGATGGATGAGCGCAAAGTTGTTGTCTATGATGCCGAAGATGTATTGGATGAGATCGCCACTGAAGACCAGCATGTCTATGTCTACCTTTGATGTTCAAAGCATAAACTGTAGAATGGAGGAAATTGTTGATAGACTAGAAGATATTGTACAGGACAGAGACGTCCTTGGGCTGAAAGAAGGTGTTGGTGAGAAATCGGCAAATAGATGGTCGTCCACTTCGTTGGCGGAATATAGTATCCACGAATGCAGGAAACTGAAGTTGTTGGCAGTACAGGCACACACACTCTCACTCTCATCGTTGGGGAGTTTGAGTTTAGGAGATTGTCCAGAATTGTTGTTTCAGAGAGATGGTTTGCCTCTCCATGAACTTGAAATTTCATCTTGCGATCAACTCACATCTAATCAGGTGGACTGGGGTTTGCAAAGACTGGCTTCTCTTACAAACTTCACAATTAGTGATGGATGCCAAGACCTGGAATCATTTCCGAATCAGTCCCTCCTGCCCTCCTCACTCACCTCTCTTTCAATTTATAATCTCCCAAATCTCAAGTCTCTGGACTGTAAGGGGCTTCAACATCTTATCTCTCTAACAACATTATCCATCTACCCAATACTTCTTTGAATCCTTCGGAAGAACAGGGGCTTCATTACCTTACCTCTCTAACAACATTATCCATCTTCGAATGCCCTAAATTCCAATCCTTCGGAGAAGAAGAGGGGCTTCAACACCTTACCTCTCTAACAACATTATCCATCACCCATTGCGCTGAATTCCAATCCTTCGGAGAAAAAGAGGGACTTCAACATCTTACTTCTCTTGAAGAATTAGATATGGAATCCCTCCCAGTTCTAGAATCCTTGAGAGAAGCAGGTCTGCAACACCTCACCTCTCTTAAACAATTGTCTATCTACGACTGCGGTCAGCTCCAATACTTGACAAAACAGAGACTCCCAAACTCCCTCAACTGTTTGAGAATCTACGGTGTCCTTTGCTGAAGCATCACTGCCAATTTGAGAAAGGCCAAGATTGGGAATATATAGCTCACATTCCATGCATACTGATAGATGATGTGCTATGCTAGTTAGTGACCAGGGTGTTGCCATACAGTAGTCGTTTTGTTCTACACTCCCAAAAAGGAGTAGAAAAAACTGATGTGCCAATTGATTGAAGCTAGCAGCCAAACTTGTGTGTTGGAATTTCTAATCATTTTTGTTTCTCAGCCTAATACATGCTTGATAGTGGTTGATAATGGTGCCAAGTCTCCGTGTGCAAGCATGTAAGATTCCATTGCCTATTGTCAGAAGATGAGATCATCATAAGATCCTAACCATTTCTGATGAATTCTCTCTTAGAAGAACTAACAACTAAAGTCATAAGCCTCATATATTCAAAACAAAACTATTTCCTCTTATACCACAAGCCTGAGACAAAGAGAATGAAGAGGTGGGAAGAATGATAACAGTACAGCCATTTTCAACTCAAATTTACTTCCTTAAACATTCAATTTACCTTACCTTCTGACTGGGCCTAAACTTATCCTGAATTTGTAATTCTATTTCTGTGATACATGAAGACATGGACAAATTTCTGGTTGTTTATAGTCAGTAGATATTCTAATTGCTTTATTTCTTTTGGTGGCCTATTTCAGACTTGTACGAGTTGATGCCTTTTCCATCCTACAAAATGGAGATTTGGCTTTCTGCCATACTTACAATCATTTACACATCACTCCATCCTACAAAATATTCTATTGCATGGGTGTTTTTCACTGAAAAGGCCTGCTCTATAACCATAAGGCATTGTCTAACAAAAAGGTATCATTACGAAAGAGTTTATTTAATAACTTCATTAACTTTGTTCGGCCTCTAAATTGCTTGAATATCAACACTAGAAGCAAGTTTACCTTTTTTTTTGTGGAATGTCAATGATTTAAATACCCTCACATCTTCTAATACTTTCAGCATGGCCATCTGTGTCTCATATCAAATATGCTTGCCATTTGACTTGCATCACAATTTAGAATTGTACGGAACTTATTTGGAGCATTTTGCAAGTTATTTTTTCAACAGAGTTGATTAACTCATTTCTCCCTTCCATATCAAGTTAATCACCGTTTCTCCTCTTCCTGTTTCATGTTTATTATCTAGTATGAACATGAAGAATTTCTTGTGAAAAACCCTTTTTTGTTTTGATTATGTGAAATATATCAGGTAAATAGAAATAATTTATCTTATTTTATTTCAGATTTGTGACTTATTTGAAAGAGAAAAGGGATTCCTCCAAATAGTCTATCATTCAATTTGTTTGGGTCACTATTTTAACTCCAGTTTGTGTGTTGATCATTTGAATGGCCTGGGTGCCTCATACATTTGGAAAGGAAAAAAAATATTTCATATATCATTGTGGTTGTAGTATAATGCTCCATATTTCATACTTAATCATAAATTAAAGGAAAAAAAAAGAATTGAGTGGAAATTAACAACGGTTCAACCTATAATTCTTGTTGCTAGTAATTTGTAGTTCTATGTAATATTGGCCTTTCACTCTACACATTTGTTTGGGTTAGGTTTGGTTCTAAGGAAAGAAGCAAAAGAAAAAAATATTAATGTAACACCCGGAATTATTATAATAGCCAAATATTATTTTTCCAAAAATAAAACGATAGACCCGGGTTTAATACTGAGCCAAAGGGTAGGGTGGTAAATTTACCACTTGAGGTTTTTCTTGGAGTCATTAATGAGAAAGTCTAGTGGTCAATGTATAAGATTAAGAATGTGATATGCAAATAGAAAGAGTTAATGGCTTAAATTGCTATTAGTGAAACTTTAAAGTCAAAAAAAAAAAAAAGGGTATAAAACTAAAACTAGTCTAGAAAAAGAGATAGTTCTCATTTTGCTCAAATAGAGTTAGGGCAAAATGTGAAGAAAGAGAGAAAGGAGAAAGAGGAAGAAGAAAGAAGAAGAAAGAAGAAGAAGGGAGAAAGGAAGAGAAGGAAAGGATTGAACCAAAAAGGTAAGGGTTTTGGTTTGATTCTTATCAAATGGTTCTTTTTGGAGGTTGGATTGGAGACACCTCCACCTGGCCTGATTGGATATGGGGTGATAAAACCTAATCCTTGGTTATTTGTGTAAGGATTTGAGGGATTTTGTATAGAGGTATGAGTTCATGAATTTCTCTCTTTTTTGAAGGTAGGGTTTCATCTGACCTTAGATTGGTTGAGTGATAGGTTGGCAAAACCCTAGATTCTTGTTTAAGATGTGTTTTGGAAGATGTTTTGGGTTGAATAAGTGGCTTTGATGTGTGTTTTTGAGTGTTGGGGTTGATTGGGTTTGGGGCTTTTATGGAAAAAGTGGAAAATCATAAATTCTAGGCATTTTCGAGGAATTTGGATTTTCTGTTTTTGAGCACAAGTGTTAATATTTTAGCCATAACACTCATTTCTTATCGATTTGAGTGATTCAAGTTTACATTTGAAACTAGACTCAAGGAGCACCAAACATCCCGAAATAGGTACCCTCAAATTCTGACTCCATGTGACCCAAAAATTCACTCAAAAAGGGGCTATGTTCAAGCAAAATTTCTACTTCAGTTTTGATTATAGAATAGTCCGGGTTGTTTAGGACATAACTCGAGTTTCGGTGCTCGGTTGGGTGATTCAGGTTGGAGAGAACCTTTAGCACCTTATCTTCAAATGGTAATATGGAGATAGGAATACAAGAGGTGTTTTGTGTTAGTGTGTTGTTTGTGTAACCTTTAATGAGGTATTAAATGATGATCCTAGTAAGTGTAAGAGAGTGCACTTGGGGGATCAAGGTTTATGTTGGAAGGCCATAAGAATATATGTGAGTCGGGTGGTGATCAATTAATAGACCACTTGAGTAATTTTTATGTGCGGGGATTGTGAGAGGCTAAGGAATCTTATGACTTGTTGTTCGCAGAGATCCTTTGGAGTAGCCTCGGGTTTTGACCTTGGAAGACTTGTGGATTTTTTGAATCGAGGAAGGTAGGGGATCTTATAAGCTTCTCACAGCATCTTGTGAGGTTTTGATGTTGTAGGGTATGTACCATTCGTCAAATGACTGTCAGATTTACAGTGATATATAAATGTATATTTTATATATGAAATCTTTGAATGCTTGGTACATGACCTGCAAATATCCATGTGGTGAATGCTGTGAAAGTGATGCAAAAAGCATGACATGAAATATGAGCCCCGTGTGAATCGAGACGTGTGTGAACTTGCGGGCGATGTAGTCGCGAACGGTCGAGAGAAAGAGTCGCGAGGATATACGGATATTGAGCGTATTCGGTGGTAAATCTAACGAGGCTGTGGTATAGGATGTGGGCGCTATCACAGTGTGAGGTATCCCGACATTGTGGTTGTTACCGGATGATGAAGCTGGTGCCACTGGGTGGCAAAAGAATACCGATGGTTGAGATGGTGTGTATTGCATTCATGTGTTTCCGATATCAACCTATTATTTAGTAAAATAACGTATTTGAATATCTTAATTATGTATAGAGTGAGATGTTTTTATGAGCATGGCTGTTATGGGATTCACTGCGGATTGTCGAACTCACCGTATTTCCCTCCACCCTTGGGCACGATACAGGCTGCGATTGTTGATATGGGGGTTGGACTGCAGCAGGGTTTTGAGGATGAAGGCTGTATGTCGGCACTTGGCTGACCCAGTGAACTGGTATACATTTTGATGAGTGTTAGTGATGAGTGAATATTCACACTATATATTGGGCCCAGGTTAATATCTTTGTGAATCATATATATTTAACCTGTGTAGTAACCCGCTTAATTTAGGCTGTGTAAATGTATTTTGATCAGTGTAAGCGTATAGTTTTGGGTACGTGAGGAATTAGCTGCATGCGTGCTGTGTGCATGTTTGAGACGGAAGCAAATGTTTATTTACGTTTCAGTGATTACTGAAATGGAGTTTGGAACTCCAGAGATTATGAAAAAATAGAGTGTGTAAAAATAATGGCACATAAATCATACATTGGGAGTGTCGAAGTGTATAATTAAGATCAATAAATTATTTTTGTAAGCTACTTCAAGCTCATTTAATTAATTTAATTCTTATACATAATGATCCACACGAGTTTGAGAAGGCATAATTATTTGAATTAATTTTAAATTTATATTTGACTTTTCTTTAGTATTTTCATGATAAAGCCAAACATGAGAAAATTATTTTTTTTAGTGCGATCTTAGTATTCATTCAATATCATGTCTCTATCTTGAATTTACACGAGCTAGCCTTTCCTAGATCCACTTTATTTTTCCCATCTTCGGTTGCAGATCATATTTTCATAAGCTTTTTGAGTTATCTTGATGAAAAAATGAATTTGGTTTTGATGCTGATGTGCATTTATCATGTAGACATATCAACTTGAAATCCCATTTGTTCCATTATAGTTGCAAATCCGAGGTTATATATGTTCTACCATTATTCACCTTGATACATTTTCTCTCTGTTTTTTATTTTTTCTTCTTCATTGCGGGGATTAACTCAAAATGCAGCGGTTATGATTTATGTCCATGCCAAAGGGATGATAGTTGATGATGAATATGTTCTGATGGGGATCGCTAATATTAACGAAGTCCTTGGATGGTTCAAGGGATCACCAGAGATTGCCATGGCCAGCTTATCATTGACATACACATGGTGGGGAAGACTCATCCCGGCGACGGGTTGCTTTCATATAATTTTTTTTTTTGGTTTCATATTGTTTCAAAAACATTTGCATTCATATCTCAATATTCATCTTCGCAATTTGGATCTGGTATATGGCTCTGGGATGTCACTCGTGAAACCTTTGGGCGTTCTCGAGTTGTTTTTACTGACGGAGACTAGAATGTGTATGAGAAAAGTGAGCGACATTGCCAAAACCAAGCTGGCGAGATATATGCGGTGAAATACAAAAAAGATGACGGGGCATTTGATGCAGTACCCAATTCAGGTGAACAAAGATGGAAAAGTAACCACATTGCGGTCACGAATGCTTTCCAGATGTAGGTGGTAAAGTTCTTGAATGGCCCGGTCAAAAATTCATCTTTTCACTTGATGCCACCTTCTTCTACTTTATCCCCTTTCCTTCACCCTTACATTGTAAAGATGCAGGTTATTGAGGTCTTCTTGTACTTGCAGAAGAAGAAGTCAAAGTTCCTCATAAGTTACGGTCATCGGGCGTTAGTCTAAATCCGCCAACCTTGACAAAGTGGATCTTGATGTCTTAAGCTGCAGATTAAGATTGGATTGACCGGATTGCATTCAAGCCTCCCTATTCACTAACTTTTAATATGTCATTGCCTATGGTCATAACACATTGTGACAATCAGCTCCTTAGGTATAATAATTGATTTGTCTTTTTGTATATACTTTTTTTTTATAGATAAAAGCAAATATAATTAACCCACCCTGGAAGGCCCAAAGTATCTGGGGAGAGATATACAACGAGGGCTCCCGATAAAGGAAGCAAGGAAAAATAGAACACCTACCCATAATAAAACCGAGGATAAATCAATTACACAACCACCCAGTCGAAAAGTCTACAGACCTTAGTCTCTCCTTCTTGATACAATTTCCTTTGAAGAACAAAGAATACAAAGAAAAGTAGACTTCATCCTATTAATTGAAATAAACTCATCCTAAAAAACGACCCGGTTTCTTTCCTACCAAATTGTCAAAAATACAAAGGTATCATCAAGCCTTTTTGTAGCCCCTTACAAAAGAACCATGCGAAAGCCGGAAGAGTGCACTTCGAAGAGGAAACACCCAACTAACATCAAAAGCCATTTTGTATATGCTCATGAGCCTCTAATTCACGCTCCATGGACTAAAATCTATCTATATTCTTTGCGGGCATTCAATGTGATTTTCTCACTAGACATATGTAGCTGATCTCTCTATCCAATGACTCCCCCATGGAAGCGGCCAAAGCATATATATTCGACTCCCAAGGTCATCACTTCCTCAACTCCCGAAATGATTAATCCGATTGTTTTTCAACACCTTATGCTGGCTCCTAAGATATTTCACTTGTCAACTTTATTCAAGGTGGCCACATGTCAACAAAAGTCAATTTTGCATGCTCTATTTGTTTGGATTAAGATTCTTAATTTTGTTGTTTTTATTAAGATACAGGTGAACAAATATATCAAGAGCGAAGAAGGATTTGAACCAAGGTAGCTCATACCGAATGGAGCGACTTGTATATTCTCCATGACTCAATTAAGGTACCTTTGGAACGAACAAGGTTGATTTCCAATTTTTCTCTTTTATAAGCATGCTTTTTGCTAATTTATGGTTAGAGAAATATTTTAACTGCTTTGGTCCATTTTTAAGTAGATGCAATGGTGAGACTCTCGCTTTGTAATCCTACGAATTAAAAGTTTTTTTACATCATTTTGTAGGTTGTATAAGGTTGAAATTTTCCATCATCCTTCCTAACCCGAAGGACGGTATGTCACTCTTTTTGAGCTTATATACTTTTATTAACTCTTTGAATTTGCTTCCTTGATTTGTAATGAAATTATTTTGAAGGTTGTCGAGGATGGAAGACTGAGATGGGGAAAGATTCTTCCCTTTCAATGCACGAAAACTTTTAGCGTATCAAAGCGGGGAGGATGCAAGTATGCTACCACAATGGCTTATATGTTTACGGTACCATATTGGTTGAGTGAATGATGGCAGTTGAGTTGCTTTGTTACCTTGCATATAGGGGCTTCATGATCAGCCCACATACAAGAGGCAAGGATATAGGAATATAACATCTTTGTTATGCATTGATGTATTTGTTCTTTCCTAATCGTAATTTAATAAATCTTATTCTTCTTGGTTTTTCTTAGGTCTTTATGTATATATAGTGCTCCCTCTCTTGGGATGATGCTCTGCTGAAGTCAGGCTCGCCATATTGTTGCTATTACGGAGGAATTTCATTTGCCATAATTGAAACTCTCAAATTGTTTAGTCCCGATATAATTACGGATGTTTATTTGGAAGGAAAGATTTGTAAATCATGAAGAATAACGTTACTTGGTTCATTCTCATTTAACTTCCTAATATTGTATAGAAAGAATGAAGAATGTTGCTACGTTTGAGCTTAGAAGTCACTCTCCTCTAAATTCTATTCCATGAGGTAATTTATTGCTTTTTGATGGAGGCTTTCAATTTTATTTTCCACTAGACATTTTGAAATGATCTTCTTTCTGGTGCAGAAAGCAGATACCACTATGGAATTTTGCCATGAAGACAGCGTGAAACCAACTTGTATGATACGCAGCTAGCGACCCACGCAGAATTGTAAGGTTGTTTTAAACCATTTTAGTTGCAGAAGATTAAAGGAAATATCGATATATTATCCGCAAAACCAGAAGTATCAAAGTTGCTTACTTTAAACGATTTTTTTAGGGTTTAACCCAATGAACACCAGTTCGAATTCCATCACGAGAAGGTTTATTTGACCGTAAACTTCAGGGGCCATGGAATTTGTCGAGATGCGAAAACGATGGTCCTATATCCCATGATTATAAAAAAAAAAAAACACGTGACAAGCGGGTTGGGGATGGATTCGATGGAAGGTGAGAAGCGAATTGAGAAATCGACGATGTTCTGAAGCTCTGAACAAAATTGTAATTAAAGGATTCCTTGCAATCTTTGCCTCTCTCCTTTGTTTCCATCGACGGAAAGATTCATACATCGGGAAAGATGCATTATTCTATTATTCATTCTCATTTAAACTTCCTCATTTCGTAAAAGAATGAAGGGTGTTATTTTTGAGTTCGTTCACTCTTTACGTGCAATAGAAAATTAATTTACCTGCACTATATCTTGGCTCTAAAGCCTAAAAAAAAGGTAAAAAATTACTTCCATTGGAATTTCCCGAACTGTGTTTCCTGGGTCATTTCAATTTCCATCATTTCTTGCCTGAATCAAAACCATTCTAACTGTCGTGTAAACGCACTAAATAATACAATAGGTAGAATAATTAAAGGCAGAGAAGAAAGAGAGCATACAAAATTTAATAAGGTTCTATATAAATACCTACGTCCTCTGGCAAAGAGAATTATAAACTTAGGGACGCAAATCAATTTGCTAAGAAATTGAGCCAAAAATTAAATACCCAAGTAATTAGACAATAACTTACCAAATACCACTATAAAAGTGAATGGGGAGAGGAATTTTAATATTACAAAGAAGGAAAACTCATTTTATAGGCTAGGAGATACAGACCCCTTTAAGCAACCAGTAATAGGTTTGCACCAGTTGTCAAAACATAACAAATCTCACATGTTGAATATGTCAATCCAATCTCGATACTTCTCTTTAACAAAAGCTGTAATGCCTCCAAATGTGCTCAACGGTGCAATCAAACTTTCGCAATGTTGATAAAGTCCAAACAATGATTGATGACGGGCTGTAAGTGAGTATGTAAAAGTTGGTAAAAATGCAGACCCGTACACGCAAGTATACACGTCGAGTTCACGTAGTGTAGTGGCTAGTCAAGTGTCGTTCCCACGAAGAGAAGCGTCTTCACGGTTTTGATAATCTAGACAATATTTGGATCCCGTTCTATAACGAATTATGACTAAATTAATTGATTTAAGGAAAGCTTAATATTAAAATTTTGATTTAAGGTAATGATGAGAAAACTAGGGTTTTGCCATCACCTACCACACCTGATGGATTTTAACCTAGATGACGTATTTATTCAATATTTCGTATGATTTATGTTAGTGGGTTGATCTTGCCTACAAGAGATTCTCTCTCGAGATATATATGCCCATCAAGTTTTTGGCGTCGTTACCGGGGAGAAGTGTAGTGTTGATATTGACAACAGTGCTATAGATTGTACTTTAGATCAATTTTATTTTATTTAGTTCTTTTTACTTATTAAGCATTTTTATTATTCTTTGTTTTAATTATTTTGCCTTATTTCATCTGTGCTGTGACTTGGTCTCGATTTCATACTTGTGATTTCAGGAAAGCAATTAGTGTGCATGCAAAGATTACGCAGAGAAACACACGCAACCCAATTTAAAATCATGAAGAATCAAGAGAATGAAGGGCAGTTCCAAGGAAGGAATGAACCATAGGTGGATCAGAATGGACATAATCATAGAATCGAGGCCCATAGGATCGTTTATCCTGACTTTGATGGTCGCATATGCTACTCGAGGAGTTCTCCTTGCCACCTACAGTTGTTCAATCAGCTATACGACGACCACCCATTCAAGCGAACAACTTTGAGCTGAAAGGAGTAACTCTGCAAATGCTCCACAATATACAGTTTCATGGGTTACCTAGTGAGAATCTGAATGCTCATCAGCGAGTTTTATTGATGCCACGATCCAAGTATAATGGAGTATGAGCTCTTGGGTGTGTCTATCCCCATGTCTTAAGCGACCAAACTAAGCATTGGTTGACTAGCCAACCACTAGACTCCATTACCTCATGGAATGACTTAGTGCGAAATTTACGACCAAATTTTGCAGAAGTAAAGATCGCACAACTAGTGCAAAGAAGTTAACACATTCGAGACGATTTGAGGAGAACTTGGCGGGACTGGGAGGAGATTTCATGAGGCTATTGAGGTGCCCACATCACGGGTTAACTAGGTGGATGCGGTGCACCGCGTTCTATAACGATTTAGCGGTCGACTGGGACAATCATTGATACTTACTCGGCAAGAGGTGCCTTGATGAAAAGACTACGATCGACTTATGAAATATTGGAAGATACAACCACTAATACTAATCGGTGGTCTCGAGATAGATCGACACCTAGGAGTCCTTGCTTCGGGAGGCCGATTGCAGAGTTCTCGAGTAACTGGTAAACCCATGTCGTGCAATTAACTAGACTACGAAACAACAAGGAATACGATTGAATGCTATTCAGAATAACCCTTGGGAGATATGTGAGTCTTATGGAGGACAACATAGTACTATGGATTTTCAGTCAGGGCAAATGACAGTAGAGCAAGCACAGTATGTGAATCAGCAAAATCAACAACAGCAGGGACAGTATGGAGGCAATACGTATCAGAACAGGTACCATAATCAGAATCAGAATCAAGGCCAGGGTTGGAGAGGTAACCAGAATAATCAGAGCAATTAGAACTATGGTTGGAGGAACAATCAGAATTATATGCCATCACTTCAAGCAAGCAAACCACCACCAGAGAAGAAAGTAGATTTGGAAGAAGCCTTAGCTCATATGATGACGTCCCATAGCACATTTATGAATGAGACGAAGGCCACATTCCAAAACCAAGCTCAGTAGCTACAAAACCAATCCACCCAGCTACAGAATCAAGGAGCCTAACTCAGAAACTTGGAAGTGCAAATAGGCCAAATGGCCACATTGTTGACTGAGAGGCAGCACGAAGCATTATCTAGTAACTCTGAGGTGAACCCGAGACAAGAAGCTAATGAACATGTAAAAGCTATCACATTGATAAGTGGCAGAGAATTAGCAATACCAGGGTAGCCACCAGTTATAGGAGAGGTAGAAACTGAGGAAGTAATCCAAACCAGTCAGAATGATAAGATAGAAAGGGAACATCCCCAAGAGAAAAAGTCTATGGAAGAAGAAGCATAGGCTAAAGATCGACCAACCATGACTGAACCCACTATCCCAATTCGTACCCTCAACGCCTGAAGAAGAATAAATTGGACAAGCAATTCACAAAGTTTATGGAAGTGTTCAAGAAACTGCATATAATCCCAGTTATGTCAAATTCATGAAGGATATACTGTTAAAGAAAAGAAAACTGTTGGACTTCGAGACAGTGAATCTCACCGAGGAATGTAGTGCCATCCTTCAGAGGAAACTACCACCAAAGCTAAAAGACCCAGGCAGCTTTACTATTCCTTGTACCATCGAGAACTCCATCTTTGAGAGGGCCTTGTGTGACTTAGGAGCTAGTATTAACCTCATGCTACTATCCATATTGAAGTGGGTTGGGTGACTGCGCCCGACTACATTTAGTAGCCGGATTGTCGGGAGCGTCTTGAATCTTGGTTTAGTGATCTAGACAATATTTGGATCTCGTCCTATAGCGAATTATGACTAAATTGATTGATTTAAGGAAAGCCTAATATTAAATTTTGATTTGAGGTAATGATAAGAAAACTAGGGTTTTGTCGTCACCTACCACACCTGATGGATTTTAACCTAGATGGTGTATTTATTCAATATTTCGTATGATTTATGTTAGCGGGTCGATCGTGCCTACAAGAGATTCTCTCTCAAGATATATCTGCCTATCTCGCCAGTGGGGTGAATTGCATCTCTGCTTCAACCCCTTGACTCCTAGATGCATAAATGTACAATCCCTAGTGCTACACCTCGAACGTGGGATATCTCTATTCCCTGATTGACCAAGTGTTGCTTTACCCATGTCCCTATGAGTCATCTTCTCTCGAATTCAGACTCCTAGCAATAGCATGCCACAATTGGCCAAATAATAACATGTGATTAAATTCAGGAGTAAAGCAACCATACAAATTCATACTAATATTAATAAGCTTCTAATTTATGTATTAATCCATAATGGTGTAGTTAGGGTTGACAAAATACTGAGAAAAGTTAGTTCATAGTGATCTTCATTTACATACTTTGAAGATTTTAGCATCAAGCAGATCGGGAAAAATACGAAAAGTCGTCTTCGTGATCTCTCGAATCGAGTCTCATGATCTCTCTCTCTATAAATCTGTCCTTCTCTTTGATCTTCCTCCGAACCCCCTTCTTTGCCTCGAAAATGCTTCCCTTTTATATCTCAGGATCCGGGCCCATCATTGGCCCAGAATTTTAGAGTTTTTAACGCTCCCATGCGAAAGAAGACACAGCTCTGGCCAGCGGTACTCGGGCTGCGGGGCCCTCCTCCGGTGATAGTGCCTCGGCTAGCTGCGATACTGAGCTCTGGTGCACTTCTCATGTATTCTCTACTTCAGGTCTTTTCTTCTATTATTCAGCTTTTTTTTACTCCTATATCCCCGTGTCTGAACATTATGACCTGGGGATTAGCGCAATATTATTGAATATGAATGTGAATCATGCAATTGAGCTATAAAAACACATAGAAATTTTACTGAAATGCATGCATAATTCACTTCGATCAATTGAACTTGATCGTTGTCACCACCTTAGTCAACAAATCTACGGGATTCTCGACAATCTCAATCTTCTAAAATAAGATTCGTCTATCACTAATAATCCCCCGCACAAACTGATAGTGAACATCAATATGCTTCGTAGACTTCCAACTTACCGGTGCTCTTGAAAGAGTAAGCATATAAGCAGTTGCTGACTGTCATTTATCTAAGTATCCATCACAATTTGAATCAACAAAGCCAATAGCATATTGATCACATGTATCAGCTTGCTCAAAGACAAAGCCAACATCTACAGTTTTCAATAAGTACCGTAGAACCCATTTCATTGCCTGCCAATGTCCTTTACTAGGATCATGCCTATACCTACTCACTACTCCAACTGTAGGCCCCAAACATCTATGTAACAAATTAGTAATCTCTAAATCTTCACCACAACCAGAAACCGTGGCCACTACTCCAATCACTGTACTACCATTACAGTAATACAAGTTATTTCTTCTCGTGTCTTTCATAACCAAAAGAGCGTCTAAAATGACATTCAGAACTTCATCTCGAATAATCACGACAATGCCTTTAGACTTTAGAGCCTCCAAAGAGATGAGATTCTTTTTCAACTTCAGTACATACCAAACCTCTATCAAAACTCTAATTGATCCATCATGATTCCTCAACTGGATTGAACCTATCTAGTATTATGGTGACATCCTGTACCCGTATAAACAACTCCACCATCAACTTCTTCAAACTTGAGAACCACTCCTTATGTGGACACATATGATAAGTCTGACCCGTATCCAAAATCCATTAATCAAAACTTGACAATAGTTTACGATAACCAACTAAAAGCAGTGAAATCACTAGAATCCCCACCGCGGCTGATAACCTGACATAGGACATAGACTTTCCCTTATGCTTCTTACTGACTTAGGAACGATCTTCTTCCGATACCCACTCCATCATGACAAGGCACACTTCGTCTTTTCCAAATCATATCTTTGATGTCACATTTCCTCTTTTTTCCATTTCTTATTTTGATTATGACCTCTCCTTGTCAAGCCTCCCTCTTGAATCATCCGTGTTCTCTTTGATCTTTCTTCCGAATTTCATAATTCAATAATGCAGAACAAACTTCTTCAAAAGACAGTTTTTCCTTCCCATGAATAAAGGTAATACAACGATGATCCAACTCATCGGGAAGAGAAGTAATCATTAACATAGCCTTGCGTTCATCTTTGAAGGTCTCATCTAAGTTTAATAAATCGACAATTAATTTATTAAACCCATCAATATGGGAACTAGGGCTCATACGATTTAAGCTGAGACGAAATAATCTCTTCAACAACCTGTGGAATTCTCATTATTTTTCTTCATATGTTATTTTCTAGTGCCTTCCACGTATAGACATCGTCTCTTGTAAAACGTATATCTGCTCTTGGTTGCGAAACCAGAATGGATCAACCTGAAAGTTTTTATGTTGAGCCTTCCACCACTCTGTTTAGTATCATACGCTCTTGTTGCTAAAACGGTCAAATCTAGCATATGATTGCATACTTGTATCACTCTACCATAAGCCAAAATTATTCTAGCCATCAAATTTTAAAACATCTACTTTTGCATTTGTGATCGTTGTTTGCAGTTATGTCATCTTTTTCTAACTATACACTACTAGAATGGAGTTCCCAAAGAATTTGGAATTGATCTTGCAATCCCATAGACTAGTTTCCTTAGACATAACAAAAGTTCCCAAGAAAGGCTGAATTCGTCCAAATGATGTCAAAATACCAATGTCTTGGACAGAACTTCCACAGATATTCTGGACAATGGAGCTTCTCAAACAGAACTTCCACATATATTCCAAACAATGGAACTTCTCTTGAACGGATTTCAACTGTTAGCAATTTAAGAACAAATTTCTAATGTGGAAGATTGGGCTATCTGTGGCTCCATGAGCATACTTATACTTCCTTAAAGCGATTTCCAACAATCAATAGTTGATGAGTTTTAAACTCATCTATTTTTAATCCATTTTTTTGTCATGTTTTTAATAGTTTTAGATCTATTTTTATGTCAAATTATGGAATATTCACCAACTTTGTGTTTTGCAGGTATTAATTGAAAAATGAGATAAAACAATCAGAAAAGAAGCAAAGCAATGGAAAATGTAGCAATCTTTGTCGCGACATAGTTTTTGTATGTCACAACAAAAATTTAAGCAGACCAAAGGAACTATGTTGTAGCCAGCAATTAAATATCGCAACAAAGCCCAGGAAAAACTCAAGGCTGAAAGAGCAGTTCTGTCACGACAAAGAGTTTTTTTGTCGCGACATTATTGAAGAAGATTATAAAGAAAACTGTCACGACATTCCTTAACACTATCGCGACAATGATCAAGGCAGAGAGTAAAGGAGTTGTGTAGCGACAATATTTCTTATGTCGCAACATAAAAAGCTGAAGACTAACAGATGAACTCTATCGCGACAGGAAGTAGTCTATCGCTACAAAAATTGCTCAAATTACAACACAAGTCGTAGGGAGCAGTGTTTTTTATGTTGCGACAGTTTTGAAGACCAAACCCATTTCGAGGAGGAATTTACATGTAACAAAGAAATCATGTCCGCGACACAACATTGAAATTCACAACTAAGAGCAACGGAAATCTGCAATACGCAACAAAAGATTATTTAATAGCAACAAAACAAAACATGAAGGAGGTGAATCCTCTGTCATGACAAGAAGTTGAAGAGCAAAACAAGAGGAGTGGCGACAAAGAAATTCATGTTGCGACATAGTAAATAATTGAAGGCAGAATCACCTTGCGACGAAATTTTGCATCCGCGACAATAAAGAATATGGAATAATAGAATTACGTCACGACGGTAAAATTGGAGTCACGACGAAATTGAAGAAGAAGCGAGAGATTTTCCTAGGAAAGAAAATGTGTCGCGACAAAGATTTCTATATCGCAACACCGCATTTCGACAAGCGACAAAAATTAGAAAAGAAAATACATCATGACCAAGGTTTCTTGTCGCGAAAGTACGCGGGGACTAAAGAGTCTTGCTTTGCGCGGGGTGTGAAACAGTGAAGAAATATTTGTCAGTGACAAGGAAAGAATGTCGCGACGATTCCCAGCGAGAAGGAAATGAAAAGTTGGTTGCAAACAAATTTAGTGTCTCGACACAGATATCTATGTCGCGACAAGAACAAGACTGCTAAATAAAATCTATGTCGCGACATTATCAAAGTCTGTTGCGACATAATCCAAGAACAAGCCCGGAAGGCAGTCGTGATAGAAAACAGCGGACTACGGCGAGGAGGCGGCAACAGGGTGATAACTTTGTCGTGACATAACTTTCTCTCTATCTGCAGTGAGAGAGATTAATTGGGCGAATTTTGGGGATCTAGCAATTGACTGAAGTGCGGCCCAACATTGGAAATTCTATAAATAGACGTATCTAGGGCATTGTGCGGCTTAAGCGACTCCGGGACTTACGGGTAGTTGAAGACTCTTTGTATATATATATATATATATATATATATATATATATATATATATATATATATATATATATATATATATATATATATATATAACTATATATATATTTTCCATTTTAGTAGAGTTAGTTTCAGTATAGTTTCAATGTAGATTTTAGTTGGTATTCTTTTAGATTTCTTGATTTGGGTATTGAACTAAAGTGCAGCTTCGAGTTGGTATTTCTTTATAAAATCATCTTTCTCATTACTGTCTGATTTAAATGGAGGATGGAATGTTTCTGGAGTTCATTTATTGGATTCGTTTATGATTTGATGAATTTTCTACGTCGATTAGCCAGCATTATGAGTGAACGGTTTTGAAAAGTTGAGCTCTCTGAGCCGATTGATGATGATGAGTCATTTTATGCTCAAGGTGGAAGAAAGCCTTAATTAGAATTCTTGAATTTATTTTATTAGTATTGTTTTTGAATTTAATTGTTCCTCGTACTAGTACCGTGTACCCAAGCAAGGTACTGTATCTTGCTCTAATTTTCAGGAGGCCTTGTGAGTGACACGGAGATGGAGAATCCTGAGAGTGTAGATAAGTTCTTTGTGGGTATGGTAGACTAATTGTGACGGCCCAAATCCCAGGGGTCATTTTTGTACTCTTTTTTTTTTTTTTTAAACAATGCTCATGAACAGTGTTCGTGAACATTGTCCATGTCTGATGACGAACAATGCACTGTTGCGGGCTACATCTCACATGCACAATGCGCGCCTTCGCGGGCGTTATCCATATGGCGTTAAACATTGTAGCGCTGTTGTGCGCATTGTCGCGCTGTCGTGCTCACATAGCGCTCTATGTCGCGCGCTAGAGACGCTCTGTCGCGACATGCTCGGCCGCCCCAGCATCAAGCCTTGTCGCGACACGAAATTTCCTGTCGAGAAAAAGACTTTCTTAAGTTCTCTGTCACAACAGAGAATTCCCTATCGCGACAAAGAAGGATTGGTCCCCTATTGCAACGTCGTTTCCATGTTGTGACACAAGGCCTCCCTACATTGTCCAAACCCGGTCGTGACACTGCCCACGATCGCGACCTAGTTCCCAGAGGGCCCTATTGCAACAGAGAACCCCCTGTCGCGACCTTGGTCGCCCAGTCCAAGCCCCAACCCTGTCACGACACAAAAATCCTATCTCGACACAGGGTCGAGAATTTCTGTCCCGCGCACGTCCTAGCCACCCGCGCAAGCCTGTCGTGTAACACCCTAAATTATACCCTGACAGTTTTATAACATGTTTAGGGTATAATAAAGTAAATGTATATTTTTTCGGAATAAAATAATGCTAAAAATAAAATAAGCAAAACTTAAATTAATACAAAGTCAAGGGAGTAAATTGGTAAATTGCCAATTAAAGACCCTAATGACATAAAAACAAAGATTGTATACCAAGTAGAATTTGAATATGTGGAAGTGCAAATAGAAGGATTTTGGGGACGAAAATGCAAAAGGAAAAATATTAAAATCAAATAAGGATAAGACCAAGCAAAATATCTCATTTTGGTCTTTGGGAATAGGCAAAAACGGATAGGAAGAAAAGAAGAGAGAAGAGAAGGGAAGAAGAAGAAGAAGAGGAGAAGAGAAGGAAGAAGAGAAGAAGATCAAAGGTATGGAAAAGTATGGATTTTTGTGTATGGAACTTGTATGGAAACTATGATTTTGGTATGGATTATTGGACTTTTGGACTTTTGTATGGAATTGTTTGATGAAGAAGAAACCATAAACCCATTTTTTTTATGAATTTGGGTCTAAAAGAACCCTACTTGGTATATTGGTTGTGTTTTGGACTTAGGTTAGTTGATTGTAATCCTCAATTGAGAACAATGCATATCAAAGGAAATATTGGGGTTTTAGGGGTGATGTTAAAAATTTCTCCAACTTGAGACCAGTCATAATTTCTTCATCGAACTCCATTGAATGTTCTTAGACTCTATGGAAAGCCCTTTGGAGTCTAGAATCCATCCATATAGCTTGATAATATTGGAACACATATTAGGTCGGATATTATGAAACGATGAGCCTAGCGGTTATGCTTTCGTAGTCATACATTCATAGGGAAGCCTCAACCGGATGGTCATATCTTCGTTTGAACTCCGTTTCGAGTGTTCTTAGACTCTATGGAAATCCCTTTGAGTCTAGAATCCATTAATATATAGCTTGATAATATTAGAACTCATATTAGGTCCAGAAATCATGAAAAGCGATGAGCCTGCTGGTTACTGGCTCGTGATCCTTTATTCATAAAGGGAAGCCTTCAACCCGAGCGGTCACTTAATTTCTTACGTCGAACTGTTTCGGATGTTCTTGGACTCTATGGAAAGCCCTTTGAGTATCAGATCCATCCATACTATGGCCCGATAATATTAGAACTCATATTAGGTCATAAATCATGAAAAATAGTAGGACCTTCACTGGATTGCCGCTCGTGAATCCTTTATTCATGGGAAGCCTCCAACTTCGGATGGTCATAATATCTTTGTCTGAACTCCGTTTGGGATGTTCTTGGACTCTATAGAAAGCCCTTTGAGTATAGAATCGATATATATATATATATATATATAGCTTGATAATATTGGAACTCATATTAGGTCCAGAACTCACGAAAAATAGTAGCCCCTGCTGGTTCTGCTCGTAGTCCTTTGTTCATAGGAAATAGATCATAATTTTTAAAGTCCGAACTCCATTTTGGATGTTATTCAACTCTATGGAAAGCCCTTTAAGTCTAAAATCCATACATATATATTTTGATGAAATTGGAACTCATATTAGGTCTAGAAATCACAAAAAAATGTAGGCCCTGCTGGATATGCTCGTAGCCACTGTTCATAGGAAACCTTCAACTTCGGACGGTCATAATTTCTTCGTCCGAACTCCGTTTCGGATGTTCTTGGACTCTATGGAAATCCATTTAAGTCCAGAATCCATACATATATATATCTTGATGAAATTGGAATGATAGTAAATAGCTCATAAGCATACATGGTAATCATAGTTATTCATGCATATAATGAAATATGAAAAATGCAAAGATACGAATAAATTATTGTAAATATCACATATGATTACCATATGACAACCAATTGATCGGGAATATGAAATATGTACTAATTTATAAAATACATATGGATTGTCTGCTTAGAACCTGGTAGAGGGATAGATGGGCATGCCTACTAGGGAAAAACAAGTTTGCAACATACTGATCAGTTGGCCTCGTTTAGGTCATTACAACGCCTTCAGGTCCTTATAGATGGTCATTGTCTCGTACAATGATAACAGCGCCTTCGGGGCCTTATAGATAGTCATTGTCTCGTATAATGATAACAACGCTTTTAGGCTCTTATAGACCACTGTTTCGTACAGTGAGTACAACGCCTTCGGGCCCTTATAGTTTCCTTTATCCACGTCTAAAGTTTATGTAGGCATGAAACATAAAACAAATGACTTGAACATGACATATGAAATGATATGATATGATAACATAAGCATAGCACTGTGATGCCAGGCAGGCACCAGATGGGGTGTCAGCGGTGTGCCTCAAGACTGGGACTCTTTAACCTTTTTTCTTTCTCAGGCGGCTTCATGCTTGTTTCTCATTCATATGCACAATTTCTGTAATAAAAAAATTCTTTTACATATACATTATACATACCACCATAGTGGCATTCATTATATTCTATACACACTCTCTTGAGTCCCATTATTTGTATTATTACAATTTCACTGTTGCAACTAACACATATGCGGTCGATGAAAATCAAAGGTGCGGAGCAGTGCGGTGAGCACTATCTCTGAGGTGCTTTGTCTTTGCTGATGTGGGATGTCCTATCGTCTTGCCTCAGCTTGTGTACCTACACGGATTAAAACCGTGCTAAACACGCTTAGTGGAAACATATACATGGTGACTATAATAACATTGATGCGTCGCAAACTTATTCAAATGCTTCGTATGTCTTTTACTGTTTCTAGTCTTTTTCATCTTCGGTTCTATGACTTAGCCACATTCTATGTACTATGCACATGTCATTTCTTATCACTGTACCTATATCATGTCTCCTTTCATGTAGTGGCTGCGCCCATGCTATCTTATTCATTTCTTACATATTGTTTTATCATATATTTTCTTATATCACGATCTTGTGACCATCTTATACTTTTGTTTGCGTTTTCATTACGACTATAGAATTGGCATTCCCGCAGCGATTAGAGAAGGAACCTCATCACATTTGTCATTCAATAGCAATGTGATTTCGCATTTAACGATTATGATTTTCACTTTGACTATAAATTGACATTCACGACGGTCGAGGGAGGGAATCTCGTCATGTTTGTCATTGTTAGCAAGTAATGATTCCACATTCTTGGTATGATTCACTTTGACTATAGAATTGACATTCACGACAGATTCGAGAGGGAATCTCGTCATGTTTGTCATTCAATAGCAATGTGATTTCGTAATACCATATTTTTCATATACTTCATTTCAATGCATGCTATCATATTGTACTTCCCTATATTTTCATCTTGTACTTTCGTATCTTTGTGCTTTCATATGCTTTTCATATACTTTATACATCATATGACTTGATGTCATTGACACTTTATTTCTTGTACTTGTATGTATCATGTTTATGTTTCATGCCTACATAAACCTTAGAAGCGGATACGAGAAATAACTATATGTAGCCGAAGGTACTATCACTATACGAGGCAGTGATCTCTATGCGTATATACGAAAATTATATCCCATTTATGCGAGACGGTGACCTATGCCATGTATTATGTAATGAAGCGGGCCATGCCACAGAAGGTATCATCCTTTATGCGAGACGGTGACCTATGCGTGTAATGATCAAATGGGATCTATGTCATCGACAACCAGGGCCTCGATGTCTGTAAATTGTATCTTTGCGGCAAATTTGTGTCCCTATAGGCATGCCTATCTATCCCTCTACCGGAGTTCTAAACGGACAATCCATTTTATTACATTTTACGTACATATCTCATCATGAATAGCTTCATTGTTATCATGTATGTTTGATGAATATATTACACTAATATTTATTTTTACGTAATACCTACACATATTTCTTAACCGTGTTATTTGTTTCTCATATTTTTACAATACGTATATTCATATATCTTTTTCTATCATTAATTTTGTCTTTATATCATATATATAATCTATATCATATATCATGAATGCATCTAAGCACTCTTGTATTCATAGATTCATATATATCGTTATCTATTCATATCCCTTTATATCATTTATGCATCATATCCTTTATGCGTTTCTATCATGATTTAGCTATTCATATACTTTCTATATTTCTATCATGTATGCTTTTACTCATTCCATGTGTTCCCTATCATGTTCATCTGATGGTTTATATTGTGACAAATCATATGTTCTTATCATATCTCTTATATTCATATCATGTCATCTACTTGTAACATCTTATATCTGATTAACTTATATCTTCTGTGCTATCGAGGACTATCATATCATGCAGCCTACACCTATCCATTTCCTATAATTGTATGTTTTTCTTGTTCTTTGCTCGGACTTTCCTATCTCAGTAGAATGCAGACAGAGACTCTTCACTTTTGATACCTGTAGGTACTTTTTCTTATCTATACTCCTTTACATATCAAATCTACATATATTGATATTTCTTGTTCATATCTACATCCTTTCTTACCATGTATTCCAACTAACTTTAACCAAGCGATTAGTACACTTGGAATCACAATTCAATTTTCAGACAAGATTTGGGAACCAAATTCCATTAAATAGCATATGGTTAGATTCTAGACTCAATGATCTTCCATAGAGTTCAAGAACACCCTAATCGGAGTTCGGACGAAGAAGTTATGACCTTCCGAAGTGGGAGGTCTCACATGAATAACCAGCCTTACCCGACTAGCTCTACCCAAACAGTCTTGCCCGATTACTCCTTTCCGGCGGCTCAAATTTTAATTCATCTGGCATATGGATAGAATCTTGACTCAATGATATTCGTAAGTCTAGAAAACCCGAATCGGAGTTTAGACGGAAGAGTTGTGACCTCCAAGTTAGGTCTCACATGAATAACAAGCCTTACCCGGCTCACGAAACCAGTCTTTCCCGATGCGCTCATGCTGTCCAACTCCAGTGCCTTGTGCCATCTACAGGGATATGGATGAAATGCCCGGCTCAATGGGATTTCCATGAATCGAGAACACCGAATGTCGGGTCGGACGAGAGGATTATGGCCAGTTGGGAGGTCACACATGAATCGGCCTCTTGACCCTAATCGCTAGCGGTTGGCTAACGCCTTGGTGGCCTTAACCGCCCGGATGACCCTAACCACCTAGTTGACCCCTAGCTGGCTGAGGTCTGACCCGCCCGACCAACCACTAACCACTCGGCTGGGTGGGCTGCCCGGGTGGCCACTAGCCGCCGGCCGACCAGCCGCCCGGTGACCCCTGGTCGTTTGCCCTTTGTTATACTATTCGGGGTAAAATGGACCTCATAGGGCTACTAAGGTCGAATTGGGAAATTCAAAACCTAACATCAAGTTCACTTGATGTGGAAAATTTACTGAAGGACTCACTACCCAGATTCCCTTTCTTTCTTATCCGAAAACCAATCCTAAGACAAGCTAGCGCATGGAATCCAAGATAGGGTAGCACCTTAGTTTAAAATGCAACAAACATTTCCCCAAAACACATGAGTCTTGAGTTCTTCTCAACTCCAGCCACACAAAATAAATGAGTTTAGGAGTTTCAGGCCGCCATACAGAAAATAGAGGTTCCAAACCATGTATCCATACTTTTTCTATGCAAAACTAGACAATTCCATACGTGATCTTTTCCTTCCTAACTTTCTCTTCTCTTCTTCTTTGCTTCCTCTCGTTTTCTTTCTCTTTCTCGAAGACCAAATGAGATATTTCTTTTGGTCTTATCTAGATTTGATCTTATCCTTCTTTTGAGTTAAAGCTTCACGTTTAGCTTACTCATTTTGCACAGAGTCCCTCCATTTCTCTCTTATTCTTACTTTAACTTATGCATATTCCTACTTTGGCATATGACATTATTAAATTATGACCCTTGTGTCCTGATTTAGTAAATTATTAATTTACCCTTGACTTTTGTATTACTTTCGGTTTCTTGATTATATTATTTTTATCTTTATTTTATTTCCGGAAAAATAACTTTTACTTTTATTATACCCTAAACATGTTATAAATCTGTTATGGCATAATTTAGGGTGTTGCAAGCACCGCTATGGGATGACAAGTATATTGTGACAAGAACATGAAGCAAAGTGTAAAATGATAAGAAATGAAACATGGTATGATAAGTAAATATATAAGCATGTTTAAATGATATGATATGTTAGATGTGTATGCATGTGTATAGAAGTGTGATGACCCTTATTAGAGGTCGTCCATATGTATTAATTTCCACTAAGCTATAACCTTAGCACGGGTAGGTACAGGAGAAGCAAAAACGATAAGTCCGGACACTCCATTATCGACAGGCGACACACTGCAAATTGCCTTTAAAGACCTTTTGAGTACATTTTTGTATATGTTTGTTTTTGTAAACAATGTAAATATTGTAAATGTTGAACACTTCCATATATGGAGCTTGTATATATTTTGTAATCCGCCGCTACAAAATATAATACAAGTTAAATGTTTAACATTATATAAATGAACAAGCTTAAAGGTTATAAGTTTATAAAAAAATGACACCCTTGCTTGACACCGTGTGCCGGGTTGGGGGCGTCACAATTTAGTAGTATCAAAGCCTAGGTTTAGGCATTTCTGGACAAGTTTTAAACCTTCTAGATAGATTATAAGATAAACATGCATATGTTAAGTAATGTGTTGACCTCTGATGTGGAAAAGATTCCAGTAGTAAGGGAATTTCCAGATGTATTCCCTGAAGAGTTACTAGGTATTCCCCTTGAGAGGGAGGTGTACTTATCCATAGAAATTGTGCTAGGAACAGCCCATGTGTCTAGGGCACCTTATAGGATGGCTCCAGTAGAGTTGAAGGAGTTAAAGGTTCATCTACAAGAGCTTGTAGATAAAGGGTTTGTACGACCCAGTGTTTCGCCTTAGGGTGCACCTATTTTATTTGTGAAAAAGAAAGATGACACTCTACGGATGTGCATCGATTATCGACAGATCAATAAGGTGACAGTGAAAAACAAGTACCCATTGTCGAGAATCAAAGATCTTTGTCGATTGAAAAGGCGAGTGTCTTTTAAATGTTGTTGTCTGATGTTGTGTGTGTGTGTTATTATCGTGATTGAAATGAAAAAAAAAAGAAAAGAGGAAATTAAGAGTATGAATAAGTGGCTGAGACCGCATTTAGAACAGATATAGCCATTATGAGTTTTAGTAATTCCATTTTAGGTTGACTAATGCCGTATGTTCATGGTTGTGAATAGTGTTTAACCCTATGTGGATCGGTTTTGTAGTAGTCTTTATTGATGGCATCCTGAGTGTATTCTAAGGATGCACGGGGAACATAAACAACATCCCGAAAATAGTCTTGCGAACAAGAGAAGAAGTTATATGCTAAGCTTAGCAAATGTGATTTTTAGCTAAAAGAAGTTTCCTTCTTAAGCTATATTGTGTTAGCGAAGGGCATAAGAGTTTACCCTACAAAGATTGAGGCCGTTGTGAATTGGAAACCACCTCGAAATGTAACCGAGATGAGAAGTTTCTTAGGCCTTGATTAGTGCTCAAAAAGTGCTATTTTGAACCCTGTTTATTGCAGGTTTTAAGCACTTTTTGTGTACTAATCAGCGTAATTAACCCAATTGGCACATTAGGTCCGTCTATTCTACGTCGCATTTTTGTGGCTATTTTTTTTAGTTTTGCAAGATAATGAAATTATCGAGTCAATTCAAACCTGAAGAACTGAGTTGGGCGCTCATCATTGCGGATCGGATCCCATAGAAGGAAAGAAGAGCAAAAGTGAAAAGATGGAACGCTGCGGGGAATTTTGCGAGGGTTGAAAATTTATAGCATGAGAATTTCGCGGGTTGCGAAAAAGCTTTTTGCTGCCCTTTGTTCAGTTCACGCCTTGTTCAGTTCTACCCTTTGTTCACTTTCGAACGCGCACACCTTTTTGACTCTTTTGTCCTTTTGGTTTTGCTTCCCATTTTACCCTCTATGTACTAGTGATAGTTCATGTAATTTGGTAATTTTGCTTCTCTTGGTGGCTATATAAGCCATTTGTACACATTGTAAGGGAAGACTTTTTGTCCAGTGAATAAATTTTTGGCCGCACAGCCAGTTTTTCTCGTTGCTTTTATTTTCTCCCCTTTTCTTTCATTTTCTCGGGCACTTAAACACCCCTTAGGGATAATGACTCAAGGGATGGTTGGCTCAAAACCTCTTCATCCTTGAAGAGGAGACTGTGGGCTTTGGAATTGAGGTAAAATTTTGGTTCTCCCTTTTACTTGTAGCGGATTATTAGCATTTATGTTTCTATCTTTCAATCTAGGTTTAAATCCTCTTGAGATGCCTTGATTGACCAGTATTTGACAATCTTTTTGGGTTCAGTGGATGCTTATTGCTAGATTCACTGAGATTCGGTTAGTTGTCTTCTATGAGTCACTGTAGGGTAGATTAGGGGACATGTTTTCACTGTCCGGGAGCATTTATGCTCAATAAATGCTTTGTTTTAAAAGGAAAATTGTTAGGGTTTAGATTTTAAAAGCCAAATGAAGATGCGGTTCGAAAATGACTATAGGTTATCCTCCCCAGCGAGAAAGGACCGAGAACCTCGAATTTACCTTAGGATCTTAAACCCGATAGCCGATGTGAGGAGTTCTTTCTTATTTTCTTCATTTTTATTTTGACTGCAAATCACATACCTCTTTTGTTTTGTAAACCTAAAAATCCAAACTAAGAATTCACCTTTTGAGCTCCTTTGTAAATCTCATTTGTGCAGAAAACTCATCCACGAGGATTCGACCCTAGAGCACGCTATCTTTGCGGTAAGCTAGGCTATAGTAGTAGAAGGTTTTAGGTTTATAAATTTTGTTGGTTTTTTTAGAAGCTGCCTAGCTACCGTTTACATCTGCGATCGATAGTCGTTGCGGACTGATGTCTAAATGCAAATATTGACTTGATGAACACTTGTGATCTCATCACAAGTCACAGTGAATTTCTTTTATCATTTTTTTCCTGTATATATTTATTGTTAGTCTTCTTAGTTTCCAATTCCATTTTTTATTTTTTTTAGAGGTAACACTAACCTTTTAGGTAGGATTGATTTCTTAATTAGTTGGGTGTTTGCCATTTGTTTCTTCACGAGGAATCCATGTTTCAGTGGATTTGAAATCCAGAAGGCAGGTTGATTAAAGTCAGTATTCTTGAGAGCCCTAGTTACGGGTGAATATCGGTTGAGGCTAATGGAACATCTAGAGGAAACAACCACATTGTCGGTACCAGGTGAAATCCTAATACATATAGGTCCATGAGGACTATAGAGAGCCCTCCACGGATGAGTGTGCCCTCGCCATGGAGTACCTCCAAAATGCACCATATGGAAATGCTTACACACAACCCTAGTTGGAGACCACCTAAATCACTCATGGGTGATGTCACCCCCTTGCTTCTCATGTGTAAACTGGCTCCTCGGCCTCAACCACCCACGGTCCAGCCTTTCCAATTGAACAAGCCATTCTGAACCTTACCAAGCTGGTGGGTGATGTTGTGGAAAAACAGAAGACAACCAATGCTCAATTAAGTCAAAGAATTCATCTTTTGTAAGAACTTTAAGACAGTAAGATGGGCTTCAAAGTGAAATTGATCATAAATTTGAGAACCTGCAGAAATCAATTTCAAGGCTTGCCAATCAAGAACATGTTTATCCAGAGGAAGAGTGCCTGATTGACATTACAGTGGAGGAGCATTGTAAACAATAGCTACAAGAATAGCTGATAGAGACTGCTGCAGAATTTTCTGAAGGGTTATCTGAATCCTCAGCTATTGGTGTTGTTGTTTGTCCATGGGAAAAGAACTCCCCAATGCTGAATGAGGAGGGCAGTGGAAAGGATGTAGTGGAAGAGCCCCAAGAGCACAATTTACACCTGCCCTCTACTGACCCAGTGTATACAGTGTATATCCTGCCTGCAGCACAACCTATACCTGAAGCACCTGCTCCTGCTGCTGAAGCTAAGGCCATCCCACCTTCGCTGCCTATGCAATATTTTAGGAAGTTAGTGGCCTCTGTTTAGACCTTCGCCACCACATCAAAAACATTGGCAACTGCTCACACTGCATGGCATAACGAATGGTTTGGGTGCTGGTTCAAATTTGAAGTACCTGAACTGACAATTCCCTTTAGCTCCGACAATTCCAATAGCCTCGAATTTAGAGCGGTTTGGGGAGGCTCAGTCTCCCCCACCTTTTGTTTTGATTTTCTTATTTTATTTTATTTTATTTTGATTTATTTATTTTTTATTTTTAGATTTTCTCTAATTTTAAGTTAATCTTTGTTTCTAGCTTACTTTTCAATTTTTTTTCATTTTTTTAAAATTTTTCCTGTGTTTATTTTTACAGTTTGGGTCAAATGTTTGTAGCAGGGGAGGTCCGAGCTCACCGATGGGCAGTAAAATTTTGCAACCCTATGGCCCTGCGGGCTGCGTTCACAACTGCGAAAATTTGTGGGTTACAGGCCACCCCAAATGGAGTTAAATTTTGCAACCACCCTTTAGCAGTGTACCAAAAAAATCGCATGTACGGGATTGCGAATTTTCGCAGGTTGCCAATTTTCGCAACCTGCGACACCCCTATTTGTTTCACCCATAACTTTCTCATCCGAACTCCGTTTTAGGTGTTCTTGGTACCTTTGGAAAGCTTAGAGAGTGTAGAATCTAAATCTCATCAGAAAGAACACTTTTGAAACTTTGATAATGGCATAATTTTCAAAATTCTCCAACTGGTCACTTTTTTCCTCTCTTTTCTTCTTCCAACTTGTTCATTTGAAGCCCAAATTGAGTGAATAAGGTCTTGGTGGAAAGCTTGCGAAGTCTCCTATCCAAAAACGGGTACATCTCATTAGGGAGGTAACACTTTCTTCCCTAAATTTCCAATCCAAGCCCCATTGCGGACAATGAGACATTTGGTTGGGCGAAAGTTAGCGAAGGAAGTGGCATTTATTTTGTGTTTGTTTCCATTTTGAGCAAGCCTATTTTGTTAAGTTTAATGACTTGCTATTTAGTTTCCTTTTGTATAGTTGTTTGTTTTGTTTGTGAAGTTGTTAGTTTGTTTTTGAAAAGCTGAAAATATAGTCATTTTTATATATATAATACACACTTTACAACTTGCACTTGCAGTTTTCAAAAATTACACCCATATTTTTTTTGTGTCTTGCCTAGCCTGCAGTTTGAAAAATTGAAACTTTGTCCAATTATGTTGATGTTAGATTGATTCCATGCCTAGTTTAGTGGATGATTAGTTGAATTCTTATTGCTTTCGACCTTTTTCTTTCACCTCTAGCTAGCCTGCTTGTGCACAGTGAGTTTCAACAATAGGGTGAAGGCGCCTAACCTCCTAAACTTTAAAACCTACCTGAATTTAGTTGACTACCTTTAATAGGTTAAGAACCCCATGAAAGAAGGCCAATGTGTCTTCCAAAATAAGAGAAAAAACAAAGAAAAGAAAAATAAAGGAAGAAAATTTTAGCTTTGCCTTGAGAGCAGAAGGCACGTCAGGGGTATATGGAGAAAGTCTTTAAAGCTCGGTGCCCTAAGCCAACTGGTTAGGAGTCACCGACTTTGTGCTCGCTACATGGGTGGATGGGTGAGGTTTAGCAAGTTATAGGTGCTAGAGTCTCGAAATCATTCGAAGTCCTGGGTGAAACCTAAAGAGTTAGTGGTCGAAAGATCCTTAGGACTTGATGCCCTAAGCCTTAATTGGTTGGGAGTCATCAGTAGATCCCCATTACATGGACTTTGGTAAAGTCGATTCCTCAGCATTGCACCTCTACAACACAAAAAGAGTTGTGGAATAAGAGTGGGTCCTGATCTATTTAGGTTGATTAGTGTCCTAGGTGGAGGCAGTAGCTTAGTTGGGGGGAGAGTGCGGTTTAGCAGTTTATTGTTGAGAATTGATCAAACAAACACTTAGGTTTTGGTGGAAGTCTCTAGTTGATTCACCAAGAGGGAGGCTTTCTTGATACTCAATTTTGTATGGCATTCATTCTCTCAAGATAGTTATTGGGCAAGGGTTCTAGTGATTCTCATCGAGGGTTAGGCATTACTCATCCACAACCTTTTCGAAATATCATTTTTGTGAACATAATTTTGATTTATTTTTATTTTTGCTCTCTCTTTCTTTCATTGCTAAGGGACTAGCAACGTGTAGGTTGGGGGTATGATTAGTGCTCAAAAAGTGCTATTTTGAACCCTGTTTATTGGAGGTTTTGAGCACTTTTTGTGTTCTAATCAGTAATTAACAATTGGCACGTGGGTCCGACTATACTAATGATCGCATTTTGTGGCTATTTTTGTAGTTTTTGCAAGATAATCAGGCCAAAATTATTGAGTCAATTCAAACATGAAGAACCCGAGTTGAACTCATCGTTGTAGATAAGATCCTAGAAGGAAAGAAGAGCAAAAAAGTGAAAAAAAATGGAGCACTGCAAGAATTTTGCAAGGTTGCGAAAATTTCGCAGGTTGTGAAATTTCGCATCTTGTGAAAAGATTTTTTTTCTGCCACTGTTCAAGTTCCTGCCATTGTTCACTTTCCTGCGCCTTTTTACCTTTTTGACTCTTTTGTCACTTTTTGGTTTGCTTCCCATTTTACCCTCTATGTAATAGTGATAGTTCATGTAATTTGGTAATTTTGCTTCTCTTGGTGGCTATATAAGCCATTTGTACACACTATAAGGAAAGACTTTTTGTCCAGTGAATAAATTTTTAGCGCACACAGCCAATTTTTCTCGTTGCTTTTATTTTCTCCCCTTTTCTTTCATTTTCTCGGATGCCAAACACCCCTTGAGGATGACAACTCAAGGGATGGTTGGCTAAAATCCCTTCATCCTTGAAGGGAGAGCTCTTGAGCTTTGGAATTGAGGTAAAATTTTGGTTCTCCTTTTGCATGGCCGGTTATTAGCATTTATGTTTCTATCTTTCAATCTAGGTTAAATCCTCGCAGAGATGTGATTGACCGGTATTTGTTGACAATCTTTTGAGTTCGATGGATGCTTATTGCTAGATTCAGCGAGATTGATTCAGATTGTCTTCTATGAGTCCTTTGTAAATTGAATTAGGGGACATGTTTTCTTTGTCCGGGAGCATTTATCTTTCGATAAAATGCTTTATTTCAAAGGAAAATTGGTAGGGTTCAGATTTTAAAAGCCCAAGATAGAGATCACGGTTAGAAATGACAATAGGTCATCCTTCCCAACGAGAAAGACGGGAACATAAATTTTACCTTAGGATCTTAAACCCCGGAGTAGCCCGATGTAATAGGAGTTCTTTTTCTTATTTTTTTCTTGCATTTATTTTTCAGCATAAACCACTATACACTACTGTTTTTATCAAACCCAAAAATCCAAACTAAAATTCACCTTTTTGAGCTCACTGTAAATCATTTGTTCAAAGAAAACCCATCCCTGAGTTCGACCCTAGAGCTACTATCTTTTGCCAATAGCTAGGCTACGGCGATGAAGATTTAGGTTTTATAAGAATTTTGTTGGTTTGGAAGGTACACTGGCTACCGTTACGTGCAAATCAGGCCTAGGAGGTTATTATAGAAGATTTGGGAGAGGCTTTTACGTGCAGCCTCCGCTCCTGCAAGTTGCTCGAGGAAGGGAATAAAGTTTGAGTGGACGGACAAATGTCGAGAATAGTTTTGAAGAGTTGAAGGGATCTTTGGTTAAAGCACTGGTAGCCTTGACTACTTACGTGAAAAAGAGTATTCCTTGTATAGTGATGCTTCAGGCATTGGTTTGGGATGCGTATTAATGTAAGATGGGAAAGTGGTGGCTTATGCGTCGAACCCAGTTGAAGCCACATGAGCGATTATCCCACTCATGACCTAGAGTTGAGATTCTGGTAGTGTTTTCTTTGAAATATGGCGACACTACTTATACGAGAAAGTGTAAATTTACACTTAGATCAAGAGTCTCGTACTTGCTAAACGAGAAAGAGTTAAATTTGAGACAATGGAGGTGGGTAGAGTTATTCAAAGATTACTGTGCATCATAGACTACCACCACCGGAAAGGCCCAATGTAGTAGCCAATGCTTTAAGCCCGAAGACAATGGTATGATGTCACTTTCTGATGCAGTGATTGGAGAACTAGAAAATGATGGAGCTATGTCAGCTCAACTGAAGCTAGCATTGATTTAAAGGAAATTGATTATAGATCACGCGGAAAAATGATGAGCTACGAGAAAAGTTATAGATGGTTAGAGATGGTGACGAGACCAAGTTTTCAATGAAAGAAGCTAGAAGTTTGTATTTCCAGAACATATTATGTGTGCCATATGATAAAGAGCTAAAGAAAAAGTTGCTATTTGAGGCTCATAATATTGTATTTACCATGCATCCTAGAGGTAATAAGATGTACCATGACTTGAAACAGTTTTAGTGGTGGAAATGAATGAAAAGATAGTCTCGTATGTGCAAGTGTTTGGCGTCGATAAGTCATTGAACACGAAGTCACGATAGGTTTAATTCGCCCCTTCAAGTTCACGACAGAAATTGGGATAAAATTACCATGGATTTTTGTGCTTGAGTTTCCCCTCGCTATAACATATTTCTGTCACGGGTGATTGTTGATAAGCTCACAAAGTGGTATTTTATACGGTCGGGGATGGACTATTCTATGGATTATTGTTGATTATATGGAAGAGATTGTCTGATTACATGGTGTACCATTGTATCTCAGCCTTCAGATAAATCAGCATTTTACATCGAGTTTGGAAGTAATTCTGACCGACTTTGGGCCTTAGTGATTTAGTATAGCATTCATTCGCAACGGATGGATGGTCGAAAAGGTTGATTCTGAAGTACTTGAAGATATGCTTGACTTATGTCATGGAATTTTCAGGAAGTTGGGATAGGTATATTCCATTGATGATTTACTTCTCACTTAATGGTTCAGTCAAACATTAGTATGGCACCATACGAGGTTTTGTATGTGTAGGAAATGTAGAACTCACAATGTGTTGACAGAGTTAAATGGCGTAAAGTGATTGGTCAGACATATGAGTGAAATCACGGAAGAAAGTCGAGTTAACCAGGAAAGGTTAAAGTGACTAGTAATTGAAAAAAATCTTATGCTGATTTGAAGAGGATAGACATTGCATATCAAGTGGGAGACAAGATCTTCTTGAAAATATCGACGTGGAGGAAAATTCTACGGTTTGGTAAAAAGAGAAAATTTAGTTCGAGGTTCATAGAAATTCGCGCAAAAGAGGTTTTTAAACGAATTGGCCCTATGGCTTGTGTTGGCACTCCCTCGAAATTGGTCAAGATTACAATGTGTTTCATGTGTCGATGCTTCGAATCACAGCTAATAGTCGCACATACTACAGTCTGACATGTCTGTCTGAAAGAATTTGTCATATGATGAAAATGAAAGCTGGCCAAAACAGTAAATGATTCTGGGGGAACAAACAATCGGATAAGTGAAAGTGCTATGCTTGACACCATGTGGTAGGAAAGAAGCTGCTTGGGAACTGAGAAACGCTAGAGCACGAGTATCAGCAACTCTTGGTCAATTGTGAATTTCGTGTGAAATTCTTTTAAGGGGAGAGTTGTAACACCCCAGTGCCCTAACGATTTATAACATGTTGGGTATAATAAATAAATGTATATTTTTTGAGATAAAATAATGCTAAAAATACAAGCCAGCTAAACAGGAAATTATCTAGTCCCAGGGTAAATTGGTAGAATTTCAATTAAGGACAGACAAGCATAGAACAAAGATTGTATGCTGAAGTAGGAATTTGAATAGGAGTGGAGTGTAAATGAAGAGGGGTTTAGGGACCAAAAATGCAAGGAAAAATATTAAAATCAAAAATAAGGATAAGACCAATAAATATCTCATTTTGGTCTTTTTGGAATAAACAAAAGGATAGGGAGAAAGAAGAGAGAAGAGAAGGGGAAGAAGAAAGAAGAGGAGAAGAGAAGGAAGAAGAGAAGAAGATCGAAGGTAGCAGGAAAGTATAGTTTTTGTGTATGGAAAAAAACTTGTATCACAAATAGTTTGGTATGGATTAATGGACTTTTGGACTTTGTATGAATTATTTGATGAAAAGAAGAAGCCATAAGCCATTTCTTTTTTATGAATTTAGGTCTAAAAGAACCACTACTTGGTATAATCAGTTGTGGCTGTTTTGGGCTTTAGGTTGAGTTGATTATGTCCTCGATTAGGAATATTTATGTAAAGATATATTGGGTTTAGGAGATGCTAATAAAATTTTCCTCAACTTGGATGGTCATAATTTCTTCGTCAGAACTCAGTTCTGGGTGTTATTAGACTCTATGGAAAGCCCTTTGGTCTAGAATCCCATTAATATATCTTGATGTATTAAAACTCATATTAGGTCAGAAATGTGGAAAAATAGTAGGCCTATTTGGGTTACGCTCCATGATCCAGCATTCTTGAGAAGCCAAACTTGAAGACGATTATATTATCGATGGAACTTCAGTTGGATGTTCTTTGGACTCTATGGAAAGCCCTTTGAGTATAGAATCCATCCACATATAGTTTGAATAAAATGGAACTCATATTAGGTCCATAAATTATGAAAAATAGTAGACCACTATTTGGATATCTCGTAGTCTTATTACTGAAGCCTTCAACTTAGGATGATGCCAATTTCTTGTTTGAACTCAGTTGGATGTTCTTAGATATGGAAAGCCCTTTGAGTCTAGAATCCATACATATATAACTTGATGAAGTGGAATGATGATAAATAGCTCATAAGCATACATGGTAACCATAGTTATTAGTATATAATGAAATATGAAAAATACAAAGATGTTGAATAAATAATTGTAAATATCATGCGGTCTGGGATGACAATAAATTATTCAGAATATGAGATATCTACTAAACATAAAATACACATGGTTAATGCATGGGAACACGGTAGAGGGATAGATGGGCATGCGTGAGGGCGTATAAAGTCTGCAACATCTTTGGCATTCAATTGGCCCACAAATTTGGGTCATTCTGTTGTAATAAGGATATATAAGGTGATATTGTGCCGTCTGATAATGCTTGTACCTTGGCCTGCTAGATATGGTCGAGCATGTCTTGCATAATGATAGCAACACCTTGGGCCACTGTAGACCAACATTTAGATGCGGTGGGTATAGCACCTTCAAGCACTTATAGTTTTCTTTATGCCCAAAGGCATACGGGCATAGAAATATAAAATAAGTATTTGAATATGACATATGAAATGATATGATATGATAACCAAAGCATGCTACTTACCATTATCGATGACAAGTATATTAATGACAAGAATATGAAGCAAAGTGTAAAATGATAGAAGTGAAACATGGTAGCAATAAGTAAATATGAAATATGTAAGCATGTTTAAATGATATGATATGTTGATGTGTATGCATGTGTATAGAAGTGTGATAGGCCCTTATTAGAGAGTCATCCATGCGTATTAATTCCCATTAAGCTATAAGTTTTATATAGGTGTTTCCTCATGTGAAGTCTGGGGAGAAGCGAAGCGAAGTTCGGACCTCCACATGAATGACGAGGCCAGCCTCTTGGGGTGCCCCCGTAAGACCTTTGTTACATTTTGTATATGTTTTGTTTTGTAAACAACAATGCCAAATGTCGCCAATATTTCGTTTCCTTCCATATCTCAGAAGCAACATATATTTTGTAATCCGCTTCTACAGAATATTTACAAGTTAAATGTTTAACATTATATGAATGAACAAGCTTAAGGGTTATAAGTTTATAAATAAATAAAAAAAAGTGACACCCTCGCTCGAAACCTTGTGCCGGGTTGAGGCACTCACACATGTCCACCTTGTTGCATAGGCCGTCGTGCTGGCAATACTGTGTCGCGTGCAGGAATAACCGAAGCCTGTATGACAGACTTTCTGTCGTGAAGACGAAAAAATGGGCGATGGCCCGTTACGCGATCTGCCATTCAGAAATTTCTTTTTTTTTTTTTTTGTTTGGCTCTTTCTTCCCTCACCCATTTCACCTAAATTCTTTAAATGAATCTTATGAAATCTGGCCCAGCTGAAAAGTCCGAAAAAACTTGAAAAATTGCATAATTTAAATAAAACGAGTTTAATTACAATTTGTCTATAATTAAAATTACAAAAACTGGGTTTTTCTACGACGTTTATCACAATCTGGTGGCTCACAGTTCTGTAATGCAAAATAAGGCCTAAATCTAATCATTTTTACTCGCACTAAGGCCTCGGATGAGCTTTGTCACGGAGTACCTCGATCTGAATTATTCTGACGGATTCAGAAGCGATGATGGTTAGATTCTACATGGAGTTTACTCCCCCACCTAGTGCAAATGCAAATGTGAGCCACACACATATTGGTAAATTGTGTAATCCCTGCTTGTGTGGCCCCCAGTCAGGGTCGGGTTGACTACCCCGGTCGACAGTGAAACACTCGTGAATGTCAGTGACGGGCATCTCTCCACGAAAATCAGGCAGTCTCCTTTGTGCGGGGGCTCTACCTTAATTACACATAAGCTGTCCAGCCACGTCAATGACACATAGGGTCAAGAGTGAGAGTAAATAATGCCAGATGCATCATCACTGACCAATACCATCTGACGAATACATATCTCATGGTTCAAAGAGTTGATAATTCACTCTTATACAAACATATAATAAAAATTCTAAATTCTATCTGTGTATACATAATAAAACCAAAAGCCCTGACCAAACTTTATTACAAAACGGCCTCTGATGGGCGTTTCCTGGTCACTCACAACACCTAAAAATAGTATCCTCGACAGGGGTGAGCTAATCTTTCAGTAGTGGAATCACCTGGTGAGCTTGCTCTCCACACAAAAGTGCATCATCTTGATGCTCAGTAAAGCACCATTTCAAATAAATCAGTGATTCTGCTTGAATGTCACATCAATCCTCATATCCAGAGTCCTCACCGACTCCCTCACACTTACCTAAGCCACGTATGAAACCTTATTTCCAGCAGATGTTTGTTTTTATTTATGGACAACCCTCGGAGTATAAGTGATTAGATGAGCTCAGATGTTCTATTTGGTAGACTGACCCTCTGGGTATATCAGGTGGGTAGGCTCAGGCGATTGATGTTTATGGACTACCTCGATAGTGTTATTGTTAGTCAACCCTACCGAAACCATTCTGCAAAGAATACCTCATGCACCCCTCATATTGTTTCTAAAATTTTGATGCATATGGAACTCTGCATGATCTGCCAATTCGATACATTTATATAACCACATTATAATATATAATATTCATATATTCATAATTTAATCCACACAAACATGTCATGTAATTTCACAATTCATTACACAAAAATTAGCTCACTTGGGCTAATTATAAACACGAAACAATTGACTTGAATTACTCGACAGCGCATTATTTCCACGAAAATTATTTTATGAACACTATTTATATGAACGGTGAAACCCTCGGGTTACTGTTCCCGGCAATTCACCAATCATCTGTTCACTTTGTGAACCCGAATTTCATGACCATTGACCTATACACATCATATCCTGATTTATTGACAATTTCCAACTCGAACACCAAGCGATTCTGGTGCGGTGTCACGGTGTCAAATAATTTAAAAAAAAATTCCACATTCGGTCTGATTTTGGAGCCAGATCGACAATAGTTCAAGGCCTCAAACAACAAAACATTATAAAACACTTAAATAAGTATAAAACAGTATGGTGAAACCCCTACCTCTGGAGTTGGCAGAAACTCCACAAACGAGTCCCCGTAGACCTCTCAGCGTAGAACAACTTTCCTTTTGCTCAGAAGAATTAAATGGTCGGATGCTTGTAAATCTAAAGAAAGTGACCTCTCTCTCTGAAAAATGCCATTTTCACTTTACCATCTTCCCCATTTACTATAGTTTTCCCCTCTTTTTGCCTTTTGAAATAGAAGACTACTATTCATTATTTGTCTTTCCTTTAAACTTCCAAATAATGCCAGATTTTATCCCTTATTCTTAGATTTTAAACATTTGGCACCTATCCAGGCATCTCTACTCATCTGCTACATGTAATAACATGTGTACATGTTATATGTGACTTTGTCACATCTCATGCTCTTTTTGGCACCGAGGCTTCGTGCCTCAGCATGTAAATTCAGATTGTCTCGGTGGCGAGAGAATCGACGTGGTAGCTGAATTTGAAAGGCGATTTAACGGTGAAATCGTTCACCGTCGAATCTAGAAAATAAATTTGAATTTTTTTCTTAGAAATTACGATTTTCTATTTTCCAGAAAGTGAAATTTTGGGTCTTGCTCTACTCGCCAAAAGATTTAATCCGAAATTACGGACAATCAAAACACTTTCAAAAGCCATATGCAACGTGCACTATCTGTGCATGTAAATTCAACTAAACCACGTACCTTCATCCTTTAAACAAGAAGGGATAGGTAGCATATCGTATCATAGCGCTCCCCGCGTTGACTCCTCCACCTTGGTGGAGCCATAGCACCCTCGCTAGCCTCACGGTCTTGCGTCACAAAACCTTATCCACGGCTGCTCAAAATGCACATTGGTCCTCTCGAAGCGTCCATCGGTGTCAACCTCAATCATTCTGATCACTTACGCAGGTTGGATCGTGTACTTAGAACATGGAGGCGTGAAACACCTCATGGACACACGACATCTTTGGCGTGCCAATAGGTGCACTCAACGATTACTATCCTCTCGAAGTATCTCGAAGATTGATGAATCTTGGCGATAGCTTCCTAAACTACTTGAATCTAACCCTCCTCTCTTACGGCATGACCTTGAAAACGTGGTCACATTTCGAACTCTAGGGTGTGTGTGTCAGCATAGCTCTTCTATGACTAAAAGCGTAGAAAATATTTGCATAAGTATCAAGCTCACCTTCACCAGTGTCTACAATCAGAATCAGACCCCGGTGATGGAGTTCTCTCCCTTTCTATCCAACATAACGGTGATGCACATGGCCTCCCATACAATGCCTCATGGTGCCGTCGTATGCTCTCTTGATACTTTGTTGACTGTGTTGAATTCAGGGCAAGAGTCTCTTCCCGGTACCCCCATATGGTCAGGACAAATGCTCATAGCATGTCCTCTAACACCTATATGGTCTCTGGGCCGACCATATGCGTGGTGGAAAGCGTGCTCATGGTCGGTAGTGTGCCCGGCCTTTTGGGAAATCTTCTGAAGTCTTGTAGTAAACCTCGAGGTCCACTATCAGATGTATTATGGATCTTGGTACTCCATGTAGCCGGATATCCTCGAATGCTGCCGGTAGAATCTCTCGATGGGAAGGTCATCATGCGACTAGAAAATGGGCACCATTGGCAGGTCCGCTATCCTGTCTGCGTCATGTCTCTACGGTGTCCAGTGGCCAGTGGTCATGAAATCCATTGTGACATGCTCCCTTCCCGCTCAGCCTCAGTGGTGAAGAAACCTGTTGTGTTTTGATGCTTTCGGCCTTAACACTAGCGCATTGCGTGAGACATGGTCGAACAAGTCCCTCCGATGTCTCTTCATCCCTTTCAGGTATCACGATGATAGGAGCGTGCGTGCACGCGGATCACGGCGATGAGCGGTGAAACTCATAAAGATCTCTCTCGTGAATCGATGACCCCGAGAACCGCCGCGTACCATATGAATACTACCATCGCGTGGGCGGTCCATCTCGTCACGTACTGGCTGTATTGGTCCACGATGAACCGTACTCACCGTCGCCGCTTTGGGACTTCCGTCACCACCGCTCAGCGACGGTTAGCCCGCTGGCTTCCATGTGCACCCAAGTGCGCTGGTGTCTGTAGCCAGCGTCGATCTGAGCGTCATGCTCCAAGAGAGTTCTCTTAGCCAGCTCCTCGTGACTTGGCCAGTGCATCATCCACCACATTTTCCTTACGAGGATGTTGTACAAAAGTGAGTCTAATCCTCTACAGAACTGTTCATCTAAAATTGCCTCGTGACTGAGGTCCCAGCCTGCGTGTATCTTGGACATAGTGCGGGTATGCCTGAACTCTCGCCATATACGTGGTAAGCCAAATCTGAGGCGAAGACTGATAGCTAACTCCATGTCGTGGCCAGAGTAAATTATACTGTGATTATTGTTGTGAGAGACAATAGCTGCATACCCTCTGGGATTGCATCAAAGCACATCTGATAGGCCTTGACCTGTTCTTTGTCTTTTTGTCACTGTCCAGGACTATCAAGATGAAGATGAAGCGGAGTCTTCTTAGCTCTGGGTGCTCTCACGCCGGTCATCGATCAAACTTGACCTCCTTAGGGTGTGACCTTGTCATAAGTCTTGCTCTGCTCAGGGAGAAATCACCAATGATCTCCACTAGCCTGCCCGGCCAATCCCAGCTTTACATATCTCGAAGTGACTTGATCTCTCGACTCATCACGACCCTCGACCTTCTGGGTCAACGACACCGCTGATCTGTTACCGTGTAAAATTCACCTGATGGCAAACTACCTCTTGAACTTGGCGTCTGGTGATGGTCTCAATAATGTAACGATCCTCAGTGAGTACTCATGCTCCCACTGCGGCGGGGTAGATCAAATGTCATCCAAATTTCGACAATGATCTAGATAGGGTTTGGATACCACATGCATGAGATCCGTAGACTATTCTTTGGCCAGCGTTGTCCCGATCGAAAGGGTATCCTGCCCAGTAGACTCAAAGTGCGTAGCAGCGTCTGGCGAGTCTTGAGGATATCTGTCTCCCTGGCTCTCGGTGATGGTAACCGGTGCAAGATCTATCTTGGAGTAGACTCGCTCCTCTGTGCGTCGAACAAATCATCGATCATCGGTAATGGTGCTGGTCTTGATGTATACTTCGACCATTTGTCACATGGTCGATACAGTCGAAGGGTCTTGTCCTTCTTCTTCGCGGAAATAGAAGCCGGGCGCCATGGTGGAAGTGCTCGGTCTAAGAACCCGCGTCGGCACTCTGTGTTGGTTTCGAGGTTCTATAACTCAAGCCCAGGTGCCATCTGTCTGCGGGTCATAGAGATGGGTGAAGTACCAGGGGTATAACTTCGATCTGAAGTCTACTACCTACGTGGAGGTAGTCGGGTAAGCTCATACGGAAAAACATCCACATAATCTCATACTAGGGTGATCTAGTCTTGTCTCTCATAGTCCTCCTAGGGTAGGCTACGCTAGCAACCACCGCATTTCGACACTGGCGGACTCGTATTATCATCCAGGCGAAATGTCATCTTGTCTCACGAAAATACAGTGCAAAATCACTGCATGTGTAGGTGGTAACCTCCATGCCTTCCCTTGATCGATAACGACCACGTAAGGTGTCGACGATCGTCCGGGATGACATCGAATACGACATGTATGATCGCCGGTCGGTATGGTGGAGTCCTCAGGATCTGGGGCTCATGACCGCGGCATATCATCCTATTCGCCACACAATCCACTGGGGAGAACTCACATCACGAGGCTCCTGCAAGGTCCTCGACCTCTATTGACTCTATCCTGTTGTCGCGACCCGATGAATGAATCACGACGCGCGAGAATCCCGTGCCTCTGCCCGTAGCGGGGACAGCAAAAGCGTGCCTGTATGGTAGGTGATCCCGGCTGGCTACGGTGTCGATCGCGTGAACCATCATGGACCCAAATGTCCATACATGGGCCTCGTCCCTCTGCCTCACCCATGTCGGCCTCTCGGGCCTACGTAATGTGAGGTGCGTGTATCATGAAAATGGGTGGCTCCTCCCCTTTTTGTGCAGTGCGTGGAGGGCGTGTGTATCCTCATCCCCACCGGCCAGTTGCGTTGTCCGAGCTCACTGGGATCACGTCTGCAGGGGCTGATCCCTCACTCATGTGTCGGTACATGCTGATGGTAGCACACCATACGCCACTTTGGCCAGCGACTCTCATCTGTCCCCAGGATGGCCGCGCTCTAGAACCCTAGTGAGCCCAGAAGCTCTGCCTCTTTCTGAAATGGAAGGTGACTCTCCTTCCTCTTGCTCTTGCTGCGGCATCCAGTGCTCAGAGCATCCTCATCTCTCTATGGTCGAAATTTGTCCCATTGTGGAGTCCATATCCTGTGTGAAGTCTGCAAATCCATGCAATGGACAACGGTCATTCTCAAATCTCAACTTGGCACGTGTAGCCCATGTAATCATCGACAAATCCGGGCTAGCTGCGCGAACCTAGCCACATAATCCATCACCAGTCATCACACCACACTTTGGCTAGGAACTCGAAAACCTTTGCATGCTATGAACTTCACTGGAAAGTACCTGTGAACATCTCTTGAAACTCTGCCCATGTCTGCCTCCCAAGTGCAAGAGGTCTTGCCCATTCCACCGCTGCAGGCCTGCTTCCTCTACATTTGAGAGCCTTGACTAGTGCGATCTGGTAGTCGGAGGTAATCTCCATGGCCTCCCAACACAGCACAAATGCTGCTGAACCAATGAGTGCCTTACCGTGGGATCTCCCATTATCATGTGGAGGATGATCATGTAAGCCTACGGAGGTTGTAGGACCTCCATGACCTCTTTATACCCGGCTGGCTTGCTATAGTTCTTTGTAGGAAATACCTCGGCCTCTCTGAGCTGTGATCAAACAACGTGGTGCAGTGAATATTTGTATTTTGAAGCTAGTGCAGTATAGGCACCCTCACATCTCGTCCTCAACTAAGCCATCTACAGGTTCTAATGGCGATTAAATACAATGCCGATATCTAAGGCATAAACACATTTGAGATACTATTCATACAAAAATAGATATATATACCAGTCCTTGTAAAACCAGCCCGGATTATAACAAACCATTTTTGTCAACAAAAATTTTATTTTAAAAAATTTCATTTTTTTCAAAAAAAATTTTGTCTCATTTTATTTGATTTGATTTTATTTTATTTTATTAAATTTTTTTTCACACATTAATTTCCAGCTACTGGAAAATAAAAAAAAAATTTCCATTTTCCCAATTTCATAAATAAATTTATAAAAATTTATTTTAATTGATTTTCTTGATTTCTAAGCTGTAAAACCTTATAAAATAATTTTCTTCACCCTTTTTTTCATTAATTTTAGACATTTTTGATAAGAAATTTCCATAAAATCATGATCCCGACACTAAGCTAGTGTTCAACACTTAAAAATTATTAAAATTTTGTTACATTATCCACAAGCAAATAAATTATTCAAATTGTTTCATTTATTTCTTTTGTTTCGAGTTTACCTTGTAGAACTCCAAAGAAGATTCTAACACTTATGTACTCTGTAAGCACACAAACAAACACAAACACATGATCACATCATTCATGTTATGCATATTTTCACACAGCAATTCATCAAATCACACACAAAAAACACACATATAGTGTCTAGTTTTATTCGAGTGCTCTTCTAGAGTAATCTCATACCTAGGCTGACCTTCGAACCACCTAGTGGTGATGTTCTTACCTCAAAGAGACTAACAAGCTGGCTTGAAAATCCCCTCAAATACAGGTAGCCGTATGTGAAGGCTCGATACGTGTGACCCGAATCCAGGACCGTTGACTACCGTCGACCGCGAGTACTCGTGAATGTCGGGTGACTGACGTCTCTCAATCGGGCGAGTCTCATTTGTCTGAGACTCTGCCTTGAGTACATAACTTTGTCCCAAACACATCCAAGCGACCACATAGGGTCGAATGAGGTAAATAATGGCCCACTTGGGCCACTGCATCATCACTCGACCAGCTATATCACGACCAAATACATATCTCATGGTTGAAAGAGTTGATAATTCCTCTTATACAAACATATATCAAAATTCTAGAATTCTAATACATGTATCACCTTAATAAAGCCAAAGCCTGACAAACTTTTTCTTCTATGAAGCTCATGATGAGCCATCTCCTCGTCGCTCTTTGTGCACGAAAATAATATCCTGACAGGGTGGCTAATGCTCGATAGTGGAATCCACCTAATTTAAGATTTCTCCACCTAAGTGCATAGCAATGCTCAATGAAAACATACATTCAAGTAAGTAAATGGTCTCTTGAATGTCTGCATGACCCACTCATATCCAGTCCTTATCGGCTCCCTCCGCTTGCACAAACCACGTATGAAACCTTATTTTCAACAAAGATGTTTATTTTTATTTATGAATGACCTCAGATCACTCAAGTAATTAGATGACTAAATGTTCAATTAATTAGGTGACTCTCAGTGTATATCAATTGGGCGACTCAGAAAATTGATATTCTCTGGATTACCCCTCAGGAGATAATTATTAATTATTTAGTCGACCCCTCCAGAAACCATTCTCTCGAGAATCACCTCATGCACTCACTCCTATTGTTAAAGGGTGCCCAGTCGTATGGAATTTTATGATCTGATTCAATACAATTATATATTATCATAAATATATAATAATGCATATATTCATAATTCATCCATAAACATATCATGTAATTTCACAATTCATGCAAAAAATTAGCTCGCTTTGGCTAGTGTAAACCACAGCAATTCAACTTGAATTACTCAGCCCGTATTCTTCTAAATTATTTGTGAATTTTATTCATGAGCGATTGAAACCTCAAAGTTCTTTGTTCGAAATCACAATCATCGGTTCACTTTGAACTTTCGAATTTCTGACCATTTCAATATACAAATCACAATACAATTTATTGACAATTTCAACTCGAACACCCAAAGCAGTCAGTGCGGTGTCACGAAGCTGTCGAATGTTCAAAAAAATTCCATTTGGTCCCAGTTTTGAGACGATCAGCTTTCAACCATTCAAGACTCAAGCAATAGAAACATTATAAAAACACTTAAATGAAGTATAAAAACCCAGAAGTAGGATGGCTTCTCGGAGTTTGATGAAACTCCACAAGCCGGAGTCAGCGTAGACCTCCTGCGTAGAAGCAGCTTTCTTCTGCTCCGAAGAATTCAACGACCGGTCGGATGTTGTCATCTGAGAGAAGTGACACGCTCTCACTAGAAAAAACATCATTACTTTACGCATCTCCCCCGACCTTGCCGTTTTCTCTTTTTTGCCTTTAATCCAGAAGACTACCTTGTTATTATTGTCTTTCTTTAAACTTCCAAATAATGCCAATTTTGTCCACTGATGGCAGATTTCGACGTTTAGCGTATCACGGCCGATGCGTTTCCGTCCTCTCTACTCATGCAACATGTATAACATGTGTACATGTTATATGTGACTTTTGTCACATCTCATGTCGTTTTTTGACTTGAGGGCTTCGATCGCCGGCGATATAAATTCAGTGTGCCGAGGTGACGAGTGAATGTGGTAAATGAATTCGTAAAACGATTCTGATGGTAAAATCTGTTAATGTAGTAAAGATCAGAGGTGGTACAGGATTTTTGCAAATTACGATTTTGCCCTTTTTCGAGAAATTAAATTTCTCGGGTCTTCTGACTTGAATGTCTACATGCCCCGTCTCATGCCTCGGTCGCCGTAATAGCGTTTTCGGTGGCGCCATGTATGAAAAAATTGCTTTCAAAACAAAGTAATTTGTTTTGTTGTGAGCAACCCTCTAGATATATAAGTAGTGGACATATAGATAAATAATTATTAGTTATATATCAAAACATGTCATGCCTGCCTCTTGTTATGGTGTCCACAGTGCATATAAAATGCGATATGCCATTTTAGGTAATCAATTCATATCAATATGTCAGTATGCATATACTAACATAAGTTACACAAACCAACATGTCATTCGACTTTAGAAATAACACAAGCGTGACGTCTGATGGTCAAGTGGAGTTCATCTTGAGTTACTTGAAAAATCCGATCCGGATTGTTTGAGCAATTCACGAAACCTCGGCTTTCGATCCACAGAACTGGGGCTGGGTGCATGGCCCTCCGTACAAATACCCTGACCATTCGAGGATGGCTCTTGAATAAAGCAGTGGGAGAAGCACTCCCTTCTTGGGTTTCAGATAAAGCTCACTGATTCGATCTCGATCATGACTCTTTCACTTGAGGATGAACTTTCCCTCTTGCTACGTAAATGGCAGCTAGGTCCACTCGTTGGAAACCTAGAGAGGAAGGTATAGCTTCTCCTCTCTGGCCTTCGCTTTCTCTCTCCTTTTCTTTCACATTTCATGTGCTGGTGAGTCAAGATGGGTCCGAGTGGAATGTCACTAATACATGTTAACTCTCTTGGTAGTTGCTCTTTGGATTCTGCTTATAGTTTATGTCTCTTTGGTTCCAGTCGATCATATGGTGACCAACATGTCTCCACCACTTATTTCTGGGCTTGTGTTTGACTTGTTCTCCTATTTGTAGTGACTCCGATGTGAGCCACTCCAAAGCAGTGCCCAGTGTCAACAAATGCTCTCGGTGCCTCGAAAAATGTGAAATTAAGTTAATACCGAATTAAGTGAGGGAATTAGTCGTGAGTATCTGAATTCGCGGACAATTTGTGATAATATATTGGTTTTGTCATCCGAGATCTGAAAAATTATGGTTTTGATCAGATTACAGTTACCATACTTGAAAAATTTGTATTTTTACCGGGTTTCTATTTAATACTCTTGGAACTAATAGACTTTGATGGGTTACTGGATAGATCTGACTTACTGTGGTTTGAGGATAGTTGAGATGAGTATGGTTTAATCTCTCGGGAGGTCTCTCTGCTAGATGACTTGATTCGATCACCGTGTTGCGAGATCTAATCCGGTGATGAAATTTCAACATAAATGAAGGATGAGATTAATCGATCAAATTAGAGAAGACCATGATATCTGTCTAAGGAAATGAATTCTTTAGTCCTAAAATTTGGATATATGAAGTCTTGAAAGGAAAATACGAGATCTTATAAGATGGTTATATTTTACAAATGTGGATTAGACTCATAACGAGGAAATGAACATGAACCTCTGTAAGTGAAAAAGTATGGTTAAGGGAGAAATCCAGACTATACTATCTTTGCATCTTTGACAAACTCAGTTTTTCAAATTTATGGTTATTTATGAATCGATATGATCTCTGAAGTGATTGTACTCAGTGATCTAGATCGGTTTGTGTCATAACAATTGAATTCTAAAACTCATTTATATTAAAAATTATTTTGCTCATATATTAAGGTGAATCTGGTTAAAATTCTCTTTTGATCATCTCATCATCGCGGTAGAGAGTTCAGAAATAGTAATGATCTTGAGTAGTTGGGGTAGTTAGTCTTTTGATTTATCATCATTCCTCGTGGAGCGATATCGGACTTTAAATATCCTTTTAATACTTATGCGGGCACGTCTTGACTTTGCGATAATCAAGACTGACTCAATTTTTAAGACTATTTGCAAAGAAACGCTCAATCTTTTCATCTGGCTTTGGTTAACGAGTTTTTGGCGCAGTCGTTTAGAGATTGAATGGTTAATTAACTTAATACCAAAAGTTTGGCATACGTGAGTGTATCTTTGCCATTTGATGCAATAACAAGTTTTGGCGTGGATTGTCGGGATTAGATAATAGTCCTTGGTAATAGTGTTATTAATTTGTGTGTGTGTGTGTGTGTGTGTGTGTGTGTGTATATATATATATATAATCTGGTATTAACAAGTTTTTAGTGTCATTACTGGAGATTTCAACAATCAATAGTTCAAGAGCAAATCAATTTTCTAAGAAATTGAACCAAGAAGTAAATACCAAAATAATTGGGATACTACAAATACCCTAAAATTGATAGGGAAGAGGTACAATATTAGAAAGAGGGAAAAACTATTTTATAAGCGAGTAGGAGGTACAAGCAACCCACTCAACAACCATTATGGGATTTGCATAGTTGTCAAAATATAACACTAACAACTATAAAATTTTGGTTATATGTCATATCACAAGTCGCAAAATGAAAGAAAAACTTAGAATATGAAACATTAAAGTAATAATTTATATCCCAAATGTTATTCACAGACTGATAGATAGACAGACAGACTTTATTAGTCTGGAATCTGGACATAAAATAAAGAGCTGAAATCACAATATAAAAGAAACATTCAATTCAGTAACAATTATTATTTACAACATACCTCTCTCTCCTGTTCATGAAATAATTCTTCATATTCACAACCTTCCATCCTGTGTTCATAGTTAAAACATGAATGTACACCCACTACTATGTACAGGTGTGCATACATTATTTCTCACCACCACCTAGTAATAAGAATTTACTTCATTCTTCTTCATGTCAAACCAGACCAATCACATGTTATCAGTCAAATACTTATACCATTGCCCGCAGACATTTACCGACACAGTCTTCCGCACTTACCAGTATTTCAGCAGCCACAGCATCAGTCGGATCAGCAGCTCCCCACCCCGCCAGTGTGCCATCTTAGCTACTAATTTCTTCCTTGAGGGCCATTCCTGCAAGCTTTTCTCCTCTTGTAAATAAACAGCATGGGATATTCTCTCAAACACGCTATCTCCAGCTTTGCAGGCTCTTCACCAACATCCTGCTCATAACTGCTTTCCTTTGCTTGAAGCTTGTTGGTGGTAAGGCTTCCCTCACCCCATCTCTTGAAAATCCACCATAGTTCATGAAATTTCTTCAATTCTTGCCTCTTCGGAATGAATCCAATAGCTCTATTGTTCCCTTGCCACTAACTACTATGTTTTCCATCGCCACAAAAGTTGACCAGTGCTTGCTCAGCCATGCGGTTGTGGAAAACAAAGGTACTCTTTACATTGTTGATATTAGCATCCATCAATGTAGACAATTAAGAGGAAAGATGGACTCAAAAAAAAAAAAAAGAGCAAGTAAAATACAAGGATGGTCAATTGGAACTTACATCAGGACAAAAATTTCGCAGGGAAAAATGCAGTAAATTTTTTTCAAGGCAGGGCCATTGTCTCTCAGTAATGTAGGCAGCTCTATTACTAGTGACTTGTGGTTATGGCAGAAAGTGTGTTGACAGATATTATAAAACATAGCATTGACATGTTGAGTAATAATTTTGGCTCAGGCCAAATGATGGATGGAACAGTGTGCCCAAAAAATATTTCTCAAGGGCCAAGTTGATTACAGTCCTACTTTTTCCTTCTCTACCAATGTTCTTTTTTCCTTATCCCTTAATCTGTGAAGGTCCACCAAAATGATGTTAGAAAGAAACATGTGTTGAGGTATGCTAACTATAAATTCAACAAATTGTACTAACAATATCAGCACCTAGCTGCACAAGCACAAGGGTTTAATAAAAGCTCTAATACCATGTTGTACTATTGATTTAACTTAAAAAAGTTTCAGCTAAAAGGTAATACCCAACAATGTGTATTTAAGCCGAACTTAGGCAAAAGTTTTGAGCAGAAAATTTTAACTCCACTCTATCCAGTTACCTAGTGGAAATCACAATGATCTTCTGAATCTGAGGTTGAACAGCTCAGCCTGGGAGTCAAAGCAGAGTCTCAGATAAAGATTGTCCTCCTGTTATACAGATATATCCCTTGCTAAGCCAACAACCCAAGCCTCACCAACAAATCCT